>CADDXX010000688.1:37303-87060 GCA_902810485.1 Alauda arvensis
CTATGGCGGCTGCGGGGCCGCCGAGGGGCCGCTGCCGCCCGCAGGACGGGGCCGCGCCGAGGGCACCGCGCTCCGTCCCCCGCTCCGCTTGCCTTTATTTAACCCTCTCTCTTTATTCTGTCCGCGGTGCTCCCCCGGTCACCCGCGCCCCGCTCCCGGCCTCCGCCGGGGTTTTTGTGGTGCTCCCTCCCCGGCGGCGCTGGCAGCGCTGCCGCGGCTCTCCCGGCCCCGCGGGTCGGGCAGCGGGAGCCCGGGAGCGGTGCCGTGTCCCCCGMACCTCCCGGTCACCGTGCGGGGCGCGGAGCATCCCCGCTCCCACGCGGTTGCGTAACGCGCCCGTCCCACGCGTGGCCGGCGAGACCGAGCCCCCCCTGCTCTCTGCGGGTCAGGCTTTTCCCGGAGCTTCTCTCAAAGCAGCCCCTCTCCCAAACCGCGTGTTTTCCCCCCACGTTTTGATGTCCTGAGTTGTGGTCACTTCCTCGTGTTTGTGTTTTTTTTCTGCGCGGTTTCCCCCCCGTGGTTCATACATCGATCAGCCGCCCTTCAGAATGGAGGGGTTGTGAACTCGCTAAACATAAACAGYGATCCGAAAAGAGCTTTAGTGGTTATTAGATATTGTGGTAATTCTTGAATAACGCCTTCACGTGGGGATGGCGTAAGAACCTAAGGAAAGGTTAAAAGTACAATTACAGTGGAAGTGATTTCTTCTCGGAATTACTTCCTCCAAGGCCTTACTCGAAACAATAAGCGTAGCTTTTAATTTCTTCAGTAAACCGAGGTTATTGACTTGTGCCGTGCGGCTCCCGGTTGGAAAAATCTGCTTGGATCAGCCGGACAAGTGGGKCTAAGGCTCGTCCTGCGAGGTGCTTCGTACAACGCCCAGCAGCCGCGTGTGTCCCTGCTCTGTTCTTAAATAACCGGCTCGGATGGGGCTGTGGAGCTCAGCCGCAGCAGCCCGGAGCGTGTTGCGGGCTGTAAAAGCCGCCTGCGAGGCCGTGTAAGAACTCCGGGGACTGGCCCTACCCTGCYGGGCGCTGTCCTGGCCGTGCCACAGCGCTCGGCATCCGCTTTTGGTGGCTGGAGATATCCAGGGGAGCTGYGGAACAGGCGAACGTGCGGCGCAGGCTCCAGCCCAGAGTCTTAATGAGTGTTTGCGTAGTGCTTCGTGTTTTCTCGGATGAAAGGTTTTACATAATTGGCCATTATAGTTGTCTGTCACCCCTAGAGAAGAGCCAAAAGAAAAAAACCCTAAAAACCAAGCGTGGAGGTAGGTAGTTATCTTAAAAGTCCAAAGTCTAAACGTATGTAGGTTGTGAGTGCTGTTACTGCTCAGTGTGGAGGCAGTAAAATGACTGAGTGAAAAAAAAAAAAAAAAAGAATKAATCTAATTCTGACCTCCTTTTGAGCCATTTGATCAGCATCATTGGGACAAACGACATCCTGCTTGTGTTTGGGCTGCTTGTTCTTCAGTGCCCAGAAGAATTCCTAATGTGACTCTGGTTCTACCGGTGTTAATGTTGGTGATTTTTTTTTTTTCCCCTTGAAATTTTAACTGGAAGCCTTTTACAGTGTTTTGATTCCTTTTTAATAAATGGCTAATCCCTTGCTGCAGGGGATGGGAGTGTTTTGAGCGCAGCATTTTTGGGTCCTGAGGGGAGGGGGAAGGGAGCGCCTTGCGTTGCTTTCCAGCAGCCRCCCGCCTTCCCCCAGCCTGAGTGAAAGGGCCTTATTGACTGATTYTGAAGGTAACCTGCCCAATTCTCCTCTTACATGCTAAAACCCATAAATTTGCTGTAGCACAGAGCCTTTGAGGGGAAGAAATGGAATGTCAAGGAGCCTGGGCTTCATCACGAGCAGCCTGGTAACAAAGGCACTGTCTGTTAATTGCATCGTGCTTATCARAATCTCCCCTCCTAATGACAAAGTAACAATTTAATAGGTGTGAAAAGTTGTGGGATTTGATTTAATACCACTGTCTTAAAACCATCCTGCGTGCTTAATATGACTAAGTTGTCACTTTCATATTTAATTGGAGAGGGAGCAGAGGCTGAGGAGAAAGCTGGAGATGTTTCACTTGCACTAAATGCCCTTTAAAATCTTTTCTCCATTTGGAGGATCGTGAAGAATTGTGAGTGGCTTGTTAAGTGCTAAGCTGTGGCTGAGTGACTTACAGGTTATAAAACATCTTTCTGTGTCTCTTAAATTTGGAAGCTCATCTTGAAGCTTATCACAGTGTTCACAGACTGGTCTGCAGCTGCCGTGGTTTTTGGGGTGTGGAGGTGCCAGCTTAGATTTGGGTGATGTGAAGGTGAGTGCCGTGTGGTGGATGCACGACACTGCCTGGCTCATAACACTCCCTGAGCTTCCAGGTATCAACACCTTCATCACCACGTGGTATTTTCACTACTTCTCACGTAACCGAACCAGCATTTTGTGTAATCCTCACACAGAGGTTGTATTCCCAGCAGACAGGGCATATTTCAATGCTCCTCTTGCAGGTTTGATAGCAGGTTTCAGAGAAWAGAGCAGCTTTTCTTGGACCTGACGGTTGAGCCTTTAAGGAAAACACAGGACTGATCCTAAACCCATCATGAAAGATAATGTAGCCTGGGAAGCATCTCTGTTGCCCTTGTCTGCTGGGATTTTTTTGTCTCTTGTGGATTATTTGGTCATTGGATTTATCACTGGATGTTCCTATCCACAGATTTGAGYTTTTGAAGGAAATACTGGTTTAGTGAAAGTTTTGGGTTAGAGATTCTCTTCCCAGCCCTGTCAGCTCTGCAGGAAGGAGGGCACAGGAATGCTGCTTTGGTATGTGTGGCTGCTGCATTTTTATTTGTACCATATTTTACTGGCTTTGTTTTCTAAGCTGTTCTGATTCTATTAACTTATTAAACTTAGAGTCTATTAAAGTCACTCTGACAGTCTTTCTTTAATGTAGGAATGTTGTCTTTTTTTTTTTAATGTCCTTTTTTCACCCCTAAAATATGAAACAGAATAATTGTCCAGAATTCACATTCTGCCTGTAATTGTGGGACTTGTATTTGGAATTCACATTGTAGTTGTGGATTTAGTGTTTATTCCCAAAATAACTTTTTCTTTTGGTCTTTGTTGTGGAAGGAGAATATCTGCTGTATCACTTGCCAATCCTGCTGTTGCACTTTTATGCCTAGAGCATAGCTGGAGCTGTATTAACCACTGTGATTTGATTTATTTAACTATTTTTGGTATCAAACACAGAGGAACAGCAGCAGGACTGTGAGATACAGGGTGAGCACCAGTGGAACCATGACCTGGCTGTCCAAATTTGGGTGTCTGCAGCGTCACTGCAATGGGTGGCAGGGAGAGATGGATTAAATATAGCTCAGGTGTGCCCCAACATGTTACAGCTGCTCCTCCCCTTGCAGTACAGGGCTAATAGGAATGTTTACACAGATCACCTTCCTACACATCCCAGGTTCAACCACCTCCGTGGTAGCAAGTTGCTGCTGGGCAGCCACATGACTGCTTAAAGCTGTTTGGAGAGTAGAAAAAACTCTACAGAGGGACACATAAATGGCTGTTAATAAAGTATCAGCTTTAAAAAAAATTAGGAATTTTTTTCTGACTGTTGTCTTGGGGTGCAGAAAATAGTGCTGGGTTTTTTTTTTTTCCCCTGTGTGATTAAAAAATAATCCTGCTTTAGAAGCTGCTCTGTCTGCATCTCACAGCAAAGTGATGGCATTTGGGTAGCAGGGAGGCAGAATTCCTGCCAGTTCAAATCTTGCTGTCCTAATGTGCAGTGCTTGGAAGCTGATAGAGTGTTCTTCTGCCTTGCAGCAAAACAACTAGTGATTAAAAATTCAGCAGATGCTGTGGTTCACTTAACTACTTGTTCTTGCATCATTCAGGTCATATCACACAATTAATGTTGCTAATGTTCAATCTAGCTTTTTTTTTTTCCTTCAAGAATGAAAATTATCTGAACTGCCATGGGATTTACAGAACTGTTTTGGCAGGAATTGGGCTATGCAAAGTAAGTTATTCAGGACTGCTTTTGCCCTCCCCCTAACTTGGAGAATCTTCTTTTGATTTCAGAAATATGATTTGTTCGTGCCAGACAGGGCTGTAATTTCTGCAACTTTTCTGACTTTAAAAAAATCAGAGTGTTTTCTTTTGATTGCTTTGAGATAAATGAGACTCCCTAGATGAGAAGCAAGGGGGGGAGAGCACGATAGGTGTAAGTGCTTGCTTTCTTATTTAAACTCMGTGTTTCATTTGGCCACAGAAGTATTTTTGTAAGAGAAGTCTCATTTTGTTGCGGGCAGGGTTTCTGCTGCTTTCAGTACATCCACTTTTAACTTGCACAATTTTGGTTAATACCATTCAATCCAGGCTGTCACTTGCTTGACTTTGAAATTAGCATTCAACTTTACCTTCCCCTCCCTATGTTCCTTTAATTATGGAAGTTTTGGGTTCTTTCTGTAACACACACAGATTCTACAGMTCTTTTTTGGGCTGCCTGAAGGTAATAGTCATATAGGAAGAGATCTTGTTTTTACTGCTTTTACCAGTTTTCTGCTTGGAAGCTGGTGTTTAGGAAGAAGCTTACCCACCCCCTCTGTGGCCAGTGCAGTAACTTGGTTTTGGTTGCCCTCCCTGCACCTTCTCAGGACTCTCCTGCTGCTGCTGCAATGGGAGATGCTCCTGGGTGGTGCCCCCTAAAACTGGATGGATGTGCTGATATGARCCTTCATGGCTTGTGCTGTTCTAAGGAAGATAAAAATGCAGCCTGGCAACAGAGAAAAATTGCTGTTTTCAGTGTTTTTGAGAGGAACTTGCTGTGGTGGGGCAGCTCAGGGCTCCAGAGCTCAAGAAATTAAATTGAGAATMTGGAACACAGGTGGAATATTTTGGTCAAGGGCACACACGAGGCTCAAYCCTTGCTGGAGAGCTGCAGGGCTGAGGGGAAGGTTGGGTCTTTTTAAGTGTGAAGTGAGGGGCAAATCCATCCCAGGAATGGRAAAGGTGAATTTGTATCACACGGTGGATGATGGATTCTCCTSTGAACCAGGTTTTGGAGGAGCAGTGGGCAAACCCAGGAGCCTTTGTTGACACATGTTGTTTGGGCTTGCAGTTTGGGTGACTTTTTGTGATCTGTCAATTAGCACATCAAGAGGAWGTATTTTTAGTCGAGGCAGACATAGACATATTTCTTTGGAAAAACCTGTTTGGACTATTAACTCTAAATGCATTTGGAGAGGRCTTGTCTCAACCAAGTTGTCAGCAATCAGTTTGAAAAATGAAGCCTTAAATATGTAAACCCTCCCCCAGCCTCTTCAGTGTCCTGTTCAGAATGATGGAAGAGCAGGATCCAGGCTGGTTTTTGCATATTCCTGCTGCCATGAATGCACAGATCCAATGTGCTGCACTTGCAAAATTGATATTCAGGATAATATGTTTAATCTTCAATTGCAAAAAATTAGCTTCACACATAGCTAATTCCATCTGCTGGAGAAATAAGAGTGAGGCTAACTTCATCACTTATTTGGGACCTGCTTTTTGCTGTGCTAATTATTATGTATGAACTTTGGAAATTTGCATAATTTTTTGGCAAACCTAAGCGGCAGCCATTTAATTTAGAATTTTTATTAACTTTAAACATCCCTAGCAACTCCTGTGCTRCTTCTGGTTCATTTTGTGGTTTTGGTGTTCTACAGGATTTGATTTTGAAAGCTTCAGTAGCTTCTTCTTTCTTTCCCTTGCAATGACTTTATATAAGCAACAGCAGCTTGCTGCCATTTCCAGTAACTTTCAACCTGCAATGTGACACAGAATTCCTTCTGTCATTCAGATAAAAAAAGTGTTAAAGCTAAATTCTTGTTAAAAAATAATTCTAAACCAGTAAAATTAGAAGGTAGATTTTGGTTCTTCTTCTGCAGTGTGAGCAGAGCACTTGAAATGTTTTAAGAGTGGATGCATTTCCAAAAGTAACCTTGGGGAAACTGGGGCATGTCAAGTCTGGTCCTTATTCTGGTAAAAGCTGGTCTTATGATGTGAATTTTTAAGCTCCAAAGAGTCTGGATGTAAATTCATCCTTGCAGATAGCTACTAAATGTTCTTTCTTATTCAAAGTCTGTATTTTGACACWTGTTCAGCTTCCCAAGGTGTCTAGCCATGCCTTTTCCACTCGGTTTGCTTTTGTTTTTGTGACCTGCACCTTTTGCTGATTGTGCTGCTTGGCAGTCAGTGGAGGTGGATAATCTGTAAAATATTGAAGCAGTTGGAATTTTATAGCAAAAAATACTGTCTGCTTTATTGGAATGCTGTCATTTGGAGTCAGCTGTTACATGCTGATTTTCTTTTGGAGGCAATAGACTGGATTAATTTAAAAATTTGAGTTATCTGTGCCCACTTTCTGTCTCAGTACCAGCAGTAACTTCCTCTGTTGCTCTGTGCAGTTGCACTCCCAAATCTTTGTCCCTCTTTCCTCATCCCCCTTGCTCCGTTGACCACTTCAAAATGCAGTTTTTTCCTCAGGACGAACTGGGTTCTATTGCCAGACTCTTTAATTCCTCTCTAATTGGCAGAAAGCCAAGCATAAAATCTTCTTCCTAAGTCACCCTAGAGGTTTCTTTGTATGTGCTGTTATTTTCTTTGCGTGCTAACATCACTGAAAATACTTTCTCTTTTTTTTTTTCTTTTTTTTTTTTTTCCCTCCCCCCAAGTCTAGACCAGGCATAATTATGCTCGTGTGGATGTGTAGGCTTGGGTGTTGCCATGCTGCAGCCCAGAGAGCAATTTGGAGTCCTTGGGCAGTTTAAGACCAAAATGTCTTGTAGCATCAAAGGCAGCACTCTCCCCTCTGCATCTGGGGAGGTGAAGTAATTTTCTGGTCTATCTGAACTTCAAAGACAAGCTCATGCCTTGTGCCTGTGGTCTGAGTTTCTGAGTTGTGTCATACTGGAGGCTATATTTAAAAAAAAAAAGGAGTTTGGACCCTGGCTTCAAGCAGGACTTGTGCCTCAGTGAGAGTGGCTGGTGTTGGGTTGTGGGTTKTGTTCATGTGCTTCCAGAGCACCCCAGTTCTCTTTTCATTGATGAAACTCTGCTTTGAGGTCTTTGTTCTGAGCTTCACCTTYATGGCAAAGTCTAAAAATCCTTTCCATTGTGAAGCCTTTGCTCTTGGGTTGTGCCTCTTGATGTTTTTACTCTTCAGAGCTTCTGTGCTTCCTCCCACCYTGACTGCTGAGGTTGAGACAAGCTCTCTGTAAATGTTCATGCAAAACTGCCCCTTTTTCTCCTGCTCAAAGGCAGCTCTTGCCTTGCCATGAAGTCTGCTGTGATTTTTCCTGTTCATTTCCCTTCCTGACCTCCTGCAAGTGCTGGGGAGAGAAGGATCCACTGCTGAACAGTGAGGGCAAGACATGGTACCTTCAGGCACTTGGTAAGGGACCTCTAAAAAAAAATCCTTAAATCTTGTTGAAAATGAGTTTGTACACCTCAATTTAACCATCATGGCAGCAGAGCTTGCCAGTAGGTGTGGGACAGACTGTTGGCTCCTTGTGCTTTTTTACTTTATTTCCTTTCTAAAGAAGGATGACACTGTACCATTGTGGGGTTTTTTTGTTTGTTAGTTTGCTTTTTTTTTGTGATTTTTTGTGTGTTTTTTTTTTCAGATGAGGTAAGTTTATCTTAATAAACAGCTGAATGAAGTGATGCAAAGAATTCTTGTTTTTGCGGCTGAAATCTCTGTGAATCTGCTGCCACTTCTGAAACTGGGGCTGTGGGAGGATTACTGATAGCARTGAATCCATCTTCCATGGTGTTAAGGAGAAAAAAAAAAAAGTTCCTGTATTTCTCTTAAAGTGCTTATGGATTTTTTTAGATGCAGTAGGACTGCAGATGCAGTCACATTAAAATATAAACCAACTCAATTCCAATTGGTCTCTCAGCAGAAGGAGYTGGAGACGTGACTTTGGTGGAAGTTTCTGGGAATTCTCTTTTTTTCATGCAGCTCTGCAGCCTGTGCTGTGGATGGGAGGCCAGAGCAGCCTGAGTCATGCTTCCTCCATGGAGAGGACATGGGATGCCACCAGCAGTGGCCTAAACCAGTTTTCCTAATGATTGCTTTGTTCAGCTTTAGCTGCTTATGGGGTTGTTGAGATGGTGTCAGCTGATGTGTCAGCTGGAGGCCATGGGGTAAATTGTAGGATAAAGAGAGTCGTTTACATACCTTTGTAGCAAATGTCTCTGCAGCACTCTTCTTGCCTTAAAAGGTTTTTTTTTTATTTTAGCCCTTTTTGCTCTTTTTGATCAGCAGATGTGTGGAGTGAGGAAAGGGTTGTGTGTGGGTTTTGTGAGGTTAACAGGGCTTCATCCCTGACCTGACTGAATCCAACAAGGTGAAAGCTCCAGTGCATCCTGCAGGGGTGGCCCGTTTTCTTTGGGAAAATGTTTTTAGGGAATTGGGAAGAACTTAGGAAAATGCCGAGGAACAATTTAAAACTGAGTGAAATTCACTCAATTGCAACAAGAGTTGCACCGAGTTATTGTATCTCTAGTGGACCTATACAGAGCAAGTTCGTTGATGTTGCTTTAATAGTGCTTGGAGGTTATTTCAATTTAATATTTCTATTTTTATTTTATTTTAAGGACTTGGGGAATGCCCCCTAGCTCATCCCTGTGTTCCTTGGGTCACAGATGGACTTCACTGGGATGGATGGAAGGCAGAGGCTGCTGGGAGTCTTTAATTAGACCAACGGGTATCACTGGGGTGGAGGGGAAGGGATGAGTGAGCTTTTGAGCCTGAATAAATGTCAGATGGTATTTTATCAGAATTGCAGTTTGGAATCAGGGATTCACTGAGTTTCCATTTGGCTGTGGGCTGTCTGGGCCCTTTTTGCTTCTTCCCTCTCTTAGCTGCAGTTCTGGGAAAGCTGCAAAGACACTTCACAGACATCAAGCGCAGCTCTTTAGGGGAAGGAAGGGTAAATGAGCCAGGTAAAATGAGCCAGTAAAACTACCCCAATGTGCCAGCAAGTGATACCTGTGTCCTGAGTTTAATCTATTCCTTCCCAGTGGGCATGCCCAGGAGGATTAATGAGAGATGCTTTAACCTAAAGCTACTAGGAACAGCAGTGCTTTCCTTTTTTTTTTCCCTCCCATCTCAGAAGTGGTTTGCTTTTACTAAAATAGCTAAATGCAGGCATGTTAAGCTTAATATATATGTGTGTGTGGGTACCTGAGAAAGCATCCCATTAGGTAAGCCTGTAACTTTCTCCTGGGGAGATGCTGAGAATATCACCTTTGCTGCCACTCAGGGCCAAGCCAGCCTTGTTAGCAGCTTGTAAGTGACAGCCCTACTTTGCTTTGTGGGTATTTTAAGTGATGAGGGGAGCAGAGCTCCAGGGAGAGGTGATAACGTCTGTGCTGGTTTTCTTCTTGATAGGGGGGTGGCGGAGGAGGAGGAGATAGGACTAATTGCATACCTTCCAATTCCAGTTACTTCATTACAGAATAATCATTGGAGCAGCCCTGCAATCTGCTCTGATAGCAGATAAGTGGCGTGGCTCGCAGCACTTCAATCTAAACAAAACTGAAGTGCTTTTTCCTTTTTTCCCTGGAGTGAGACTGTAACATTATGTGGATGTTAGCCAGGACAAAGTTGTTTTTGCAGCTGTCATGATGATTCTCTGGGCTTTGTGTTAGGTATGTCCCCAGTGCATGGAGCAAAAATATCCTAAAATGCTGCATTCCCTTACCTGGAGGCTTCAGTTGAAGGCTCTCCAAATGTTTGCCAGGTGAAGATCTGTTTAGCTTTGACCATAGATGTCTCAGAGGGTTTAGATACAAACCAGTGAAGGTTTGGATTCTATTCCTTTCCATAGCAGTAGATGTTAATTAGCTTCTCTGTCTGCATTAGGCCCTGAAATAGTCAAGTGGAAGAGCSTGAGCACATCTCTGCTGCTTCAGAATACGAGTCCCTGTGGTGAGGGTGGTCAYGTTGAAGCATTGCCTCATTTTGGTTCTCTGGTGTAGAAATGGTATTAGATGCAACCCCTTTAATGCAAAAGAGAATTATCAGGCAGAGCTTGGGAGAGAGATTTTGCCTTTCTTTGAAACGGGGTAAAAGTGGATTTGTAYTCCAGGCTGAACCCTGGGAAATCATAAAAATCCCAGAATGTTTAGGTGGGGAGGGACCTTCAAGCCCATCTTGTTCCAACCCCCTCTCATGGGCAGGGACACCTTCCACTATTCCAGGTTGCTCCAAGCCCCATCCATCTGGCTTTGGACACTTCCAGGCTCTGGACAACCTGTGCCAAGGCCTCATAAAATACCTGGAAATGCTGTTGATGATGATGACTTTAAGGTACCAATTCAAGGCCACAAGAGCACCCCAGACAAGTGCCTGGACTTTGCTCAGTGCAGTGCTGGCCAAACCTTAAACTCTCTTCAGGCTCATTTTTGCTGGACTGCCACAGAACCATTAAACCTGATCCTTTCCTAAAAAGACAGCTGACTGTGCAATCTGAGCCACATAAAATTCTTTGTCTCTGCTTTGGACTTGAATGGAAAAGTAGTTTGTTTTCCCATTAAATTGACCTCAACTGTCGCTGCCCCAAAGGGGGTCTGTTCTTGCAGGCTCTGCTTGGCCAGGAGGCAGAGAGTGCTTGGCTCTCCCTGTGTTTTGCTGCTAACTCACTCCAGGACAATGGGAGGATGGTAATGCACTCAGGCAGGTATTTGTTAGCAGGTTAAAGGTTTTGGGAAAGAAAATGTAATATACTTTGTAAAAGTCAGTAGTTTTATAAGTTCAGGCTTGGTTGTAACTTGGCTGATAGGGTTGATTGTGTAGATCCAACTGCAGCATTAAGCTCTGGGAATAAATAAGGTGAAGTGGTGTGAATTTCAAAGGATTAATGAGTATAAGGCCCCCTTAATTGAGTCCTACATCTTTAAGGTGGCTTTCAGAGGAAAAGCCCCAAACACACTTTGCAAACCAACCTGTGCATTGTGTACTGTAGTGGAGCAATGCTTTGATAGGAACAGTGTGACTTATTTAATGACATGAACTGCATCACYTTCTTTGTGAAAAGAGGTACTTATTTATTCATATTGGGGGAAAAAATATTTTTCCTGAGAGCCTGTAGCTGATCAGAATCCTACATCCCTTTCTAGCCACTGATACTGCAGGGACAGGAGGCTGGCAGGCTGGATTGGGTATTGCCTGAATAAAAAGGAGGTTCAAGCCTGGAGTGTAACCTGGCAGGGCTGCCTGACCCCTACGTGCTGGGGCTGCTGACTCACAGTGCTCCTTGCTCATGGCTTGTTTAGGAGAAGGTTTTAGGATGTGAGGCTCACGTGGGAGCACAGGTGCCATGCTGCCTTTTTAAGAGGTTGGGTGCCTTGACTTGGTGGAGAAAATAAGCCAAAAAAATGGGCTGTGAGATCTCTGATGCTGGCCAAGCTGCTCCAAGGGTAATGCAGGTGGAAAGGGACTCACCTATGGAGAGGAGGTTCAACTGGGCAGTCAGGAAGCATCAGCAAAGCACAGCTCCTTCCTAGGAGCAGACAAAGTTCCTCTGCCTGTAAACACCATCACATCCACCCAGCCTTGGCTCTTCTCTGGCTTCTGTTTGCCTTTTAATGGTCACAGAGTGCCTCTGTGCTTCCTTCCTGTCCTGGTGTTTGGCTCAGGGCTTTGATGGCCCCTCTGATGCTGGAATCAGCACAWGGGAGCAGGTGGGTACTTGGTGCATGTCCATGGGATTACTCTGGTGTGTTTATGACCTGGGAWGGCTGCACTGGGACTTCTCACGTGCTTCCATATCCAGGACTTAGTTACCATATCCATCTTCACTGCAGAAAATGAATTGGAGGCAAATTGTTACTGGAGACTTTTCTAGGGAAAAAGGTTTTAATGAGTACCTGAAGGGCCACAATCCTATGGATTGTGTGTGGTGTCACGTAGCTGTGAGCAGGTTTTTCTTATTGCAGAAGCTGGATTGATTCCTGGGGCTGGATAGCATCTGATTTTATATGAGGGAGGGGGAAAAGCTGTGTGACTTTAATCTGWATTTACTAGGCACTTAATAAGAAAGACCTCTGCCCTGAGTGACTTGCTGAGCCTRTGTTGTGTTGCAGGAGCTCCATGGAGATGAAGCCTGCTGGCTTTATTTCGCTCTGAAATCCATTTGGCTCAAAGTTGCTYCCAGAATCTCATCCTCCCTGGTACTTGAGACTTGTGACTGGCTAACCTGCTTGAGAGTTCAGGGTTGTGGCAGAGCCTGGGTGCTTTGGTGGCTGAGAGGTGACGCTGGCACATGGAATGTGGCACRTGGAACTTGTCCTTCAGGTGACAGGCAGGGGCACATTTCTGAGAGCTGTGTGCTTCTGCCTGGCTCATCCCTTTGTAATCTGCCATTTCTATTGRAAAGCAGGGGGATTGGAGTTGTTTTCTGTGCAGTGGGGCTCTGTGGGAGCAGTTGGCTGTGGTGGTGTTTRGCCCTGCAGCTGCCTTGGTGGCCCATTGCATAAGCAAAGGTGTTTGCAGCAGTCACTTGGAAACTGGCATAATTCAGCTCTCCATCGAGCTCAGGCTCAAACAGGTTGTGGAATTTATTTATACAACACCACTGGGGTGTGTGACACTGCAGAGCCAAACAAACAAAGTGGTTCCCAGCCCCAAGGCTTGTGTTGGCTCTTAGATAACGAGGGATGGGGTAATTACAGCCAGGGACATGGGTGGAGGGGTTAGGAGTGGGTGAGGGCTACATCCGTGTGGAGAACATGAGCTGTGCCTGCTTAATGGCAGTRTGGAGAAACTCTGGGTGCGTCTGGGGTTATGGCAGGGCTGGAGAGGTCAGCTCTGCACAGGGAAGTGTTGACTGAGTTATTGGAGACGCGTGGATTCCGAAGGGAAAGCGGAAGGAGGCGAAATGAAACCAGCCAAGCTCACRGGGAGGGGCTGGGTTACACAGAAACTGGCGTACAACAGCAGTGGCACTGCTCGAGGAATCAGTGGGRATCCACACCCAGACCCCAAAACGTGTGTGCTTGATGGGAACAGAGGAACAGGTAAAGAAAGGGGTTCACTGGGGGCTTTGTGGTCCCTCCTCTCTGCTATCTCTGCTGTCTGGTGCCAAATTGGCTTTTTCCCAGCCACCTGTAGTTTTTGCTGGGCTGTTTTTGGGGTGTACTCCATCAGTCAGCACTGAAGACCAAAGTGGGTCTCCACGTTGYTGTTGCCATGTGCCCTTTGCTCCGGGCAAACCGAATCTTTGGGGTTTCAGGAGCAGGGTAGTGGTTGTTCACACCGTTACTGTGTCACTAATTTCCTTTTTCCTTCCCTTTTGCCCTTCAGAAATGCCATTCTCGTGAGTGTGCAAGGAACCTACAGAACTGTAATGTCTAACCCTACATGGAATAAGAACTCTTGGAAGGTACCACCCTTTTTTAACWACGTGGCTTTGTTACAGGTTGGGTTAATGACGTGCTGATCTTTGCTTCAAAGCTTGAAATTGAAGAACTGTGTTTTATGCAATGCTGTCCCTTTGAAAGGGCTGACGGTGCTGTGATCCTCCAGAAAAACTGGGTGCAACCTAACACTTGGTTCRGGGTGCTGAGGGGCCATCCCTGTTTCTCTGGGGATGATGTCTTTAGGCAGCTCTGGTGTTGCCTTAGGAACAGATGGTGGTTTCTATTCAGAGAGCTGAACTAAGCTTCCTTCATACTTGGTGGCCATCCTTGGAAACATATTGCCCTTCTTTTCAGTGATGCACGATGGTTTGCCTGTTTCTTCAATTCAGTGACCTTCTGGATTGTCTTTCTTGAGGCTCCTAGGCGTATTTATGAAGAATGTTGTGATGAAGTGCAGTTACACTTTARCATTTAGATGGAAATGTCTTGGCTGTTCGTGCTGCATTAACCAGCTCTCAGGCGTTGGCTTGTTCTGCTGTCTGATCCTGCAGTGATGCCATAATACTGAATTTTGGACTGCCCYGTGCATTGCCATGGCAACAGACTGATGTCACACGCTCAAGGACATGACTTCAGTGCACGATCATGCAGAGGCACAATCAGATTTGTGGAGGAGAAAGCTGACTAATGCACATCTCAACAGTGAACGAGGGGGATGCAGGTTACAGCTGACCAACCAAGGTGCCTCGGTGTGAAAGTTCCCTGCTTAGAGGAGGGGCTGATCCTGTCTCTAAGACAGGAGCAGTTGTCCTGATGAGCTTCTCCTCACCATGGAGAAGCAGATGACTTGCAGTCTCCTATATCTTTARAACAGGTGGTGGAAGGGATCGTTGTTTCTGGGGTGGGGAAATGCTCTCTGGTTTCAGAGCTCTGAAAGGGCCACTGCTTTGTTTTAATTTTAAAGAACCTCTCAGTGGTCTTGTAAGCACCCCGAGAACACTTTGACTTGCTTAATGTTCAAGCAGTTCAATTGCTTTTCCAAAGCTTTTATTTTATCCATAACATTGGAAGGTGAAAGGGGAACTCCGCATCTGCATTATGGTCACATTTTCCTATATCCTATTAGCAGATTCCAAGATTGTTTAATGTGATCTCCACCCATTTCATTTGGCTGCAACCTTTGCTCCCATGAAAAACAAGGCTGATTGTTCTGAATTGCTGTGTGTATGTGCTTTGGCACGGCATGAAGGTACCTACAATAACACAACCATTGTCTGGAAAAAAAGGCAGTTTGCAGTAATCACTGCAAATAAAAGGGTGCAGTCCAGGGGCAAGACAGATAATGGGCGTTTTCCCACCCATTGCACAGGGCAGATTCTCCAGCTTGGTCACCCCTCAGCATGACAGGGCTGTGGGCTTTAGCCTGGGATGTGAATACTGGGAATAAGGGACTGAAATATTTGCATGTTGTTCCAAGTTTCTCTTTCCTGGCTGTGGTTCCGTGCTCATATCTGTGGATGGGGAGGCTGAATGACTTTTGCACAATGCAGTRTTTTATTTGCATGCTGTGAGCAGTTTAACAAGTGTGTGTGTGCTAAATGAAGCATTCCCACTTCCAGTCAGCAGCTGATGCACCCTTAAAATAAAAAATTTAAAAAACAAAGTGAAAAGAAAAGTGGCTTTAGGTTGAACAGTGGGGTTTTGAGGGGTGACATTGTGCTGTGTGTGCTTGRTGGGTCGTGCCAAGCCTGAATGTTAACTAGAAATGCTGTGGGATGCAGCAAATAACCAACTCACACTCCCTGGTGCTCAAGGAGTTCTTGCTCCTCTCTGCACTCTGTGGGATAAAAGCTGTTATAGTGCGAGATTTGGAAGTGGCATGATTAGTTTAAATGCTCAGTGTCACAGGAACTGAGGATGTTGAACAGAAACTGGCATTTCTTGTAGCAGTTTGGTTGCCTCCCAGGACAGGAAGCTGTGGAGTGTTAAAAAGGAGTCAGGGAAGGAGTCTAACAAGSCTCTCTGTAAATCACCATGCTTGAATTCAGATCCTGGCCTTGAGCTGAAAGGACTGGAAGCTCTGCAAGACCCAGTGATTCAAGCTGCTCTGCAGAGAACAAGAAGATAATGGTGATGGACTATGAAGGAGGCAGCCTCGCTGAAAAGAGAGGCTTTGTGATATGGTCAAAGGGAAGGAAGCCTGGAGAACTCAGAAAAAGAACAGATGTTTTTGGTGGTGGGGAAAAAACTTCACTATCCCTGTAGTTTGCTCTTGCAGCAGAGCCAGCAGGAGGAACTTGATACCAAACAAAAGTAGGCACACCCAGGATTTAGCAGAGGGATCCTGGAAAGCTRAAAAATCAGTGCTCTGGTGCTTTTCTGTTTGACAAATGCCTTCTACAGTGGCATCTGGCAGATCTAATAATATAKATGTGTGTGCAAAGGTGTGTGTAAAACAGCTTGAAGGTGTTTGATGCTTCTCCTTAACAACAATAAAAGAAGTATTGATGTATGAAGTGATATAAGTGGGGAGCCAAGAGAGATGCTGTTCCCTGAGAAGGAAATAATGACAGAAGATGCATTAAAAAAGAGGGTGAGGTGTTTTTTTTCGGTGTGTTTATGGATGGTGATGACTTRAAGTGTGATAAAACAGATCCTGTGTATCAAAGCACCAGTGGCAATGGTTTTTCAAACTGTTGAAACTTGCATCCTCAAAAACAATTTATCTATTTTGCTCTTCYTAATAGGTTAATCCACTGTAACTGGCTGTGAAATCAACCTGGGGGAATTTCCCCATCTGTAAGAGGCACAGCCTCTTTGCTGTCTACTTGGCAACCATACTTCCAGATAATTAAAAGCTGTTTTTAAAATCCACTTTTCTTTCAACTCTTGTTTTTCTGCATCTCTGCTTCTCTGAGAGCTGTCAGTCACTCTTCTGGCCAAGGTGTAAAAACCAAGAGAATGTGCTTTTAGGAAAGGAAAACTGCAGATGAGATCTTTTTACTTTAATTWAAAAAAAAAAGCATAAAACCCACAAAATTAGGTGACTGTGAGGAGCTTTTTTAGCGTGCGTGTCACTGCTGCATTTCAAAAAGTGACTAAACTTTCCCAGTCCAGCATGGAAAACTTTGATTTTTCAGAGCTCTGGTGCCACTTGCCCCTCTAAAATCAATAACCAAGCCTCCATGGTTCACTTAGGAAGCAGTTCCAGTTACTCAGGAATTACAGGAGTTGCTCAGCACAGGGATCCTCTGGTTTCAGCACATACTTTCATTGCTCTGTAGTGCTTTGAGAGGCTGAAGGGTGGGATGCAGCTCCAGTGAATTTCCAGATTCCTAACAGTGTGAGGGACTGTTTTTAATAGTGATGATAAAAACAGCTATTCCCAGTTGGAAGTTTAGTCAGTGGTGTAATTATCAGAGCTATGAAACAGTGCAGGGATGGCTCAGGATGGAAAAAAACCTRAGGCTTGAAACTGATTTTCTGGAGGGAGCTGTTTGAAATGATTTCCTGCAAGCTCAGAGAGAGATGTCAAATGGTGAGGGCTCCAGATTGGTGCTTGCTTTGGTAATTCAGTGTTTGGGCTTCAGCTGGCTCTGGGCAGAGAATTGGTTGTTGGAAGCCAGGCTGGTGAATGGGAACTCTGGCACATTTTGGTTTGTAAAGTGCTGAGGATTTCCACAGCAGGGTCACAAWCCCCAGCTCCAAAGCTGCCTCATTGAAACCTTCCCTTCCAAACCACACTTGTGGGCTCCTTATTTTCTGCTTCACTCCTGAGTGATTTGGTGGGGTTTGTTCATATTTTCTCCTTTTTGTCCAGGAGGGGGAAACTCTGAGAAGAAAATGCTGTTTGTGCTGGAGGGAGCAGTGGGAATATTGGGTTAGAGAGCAGTGTAGGTATTTTTTTCCTGTTCTGTTTTGGTTATAAAGCTGTTTTTTTGGACCTGTTAGAGTGGGTCTAGAGGAGACCACAAAGATGCTCTGAGGGCTGGAGCCCCTCTGCTCTGGAGCCAGGCTGGGAGTGCTCACCTGGAGAAGAGAAAGCTCTGGGGAGACTTTGGAGCCCCTTCCAGGGCCTAAGGGGACTTGGGAAAAAGAGGGAGTGTGACTTCTTAAGTGAGCAAATAGGGATGGGACAAAGTGGAACAGTTTTAAAATAAAAGAGGAGAGATTAGATCAGATATTAGAAAGAAATTCTTCCCTGTGAGGGTGGGCAGGCCCTGGCACAGGGTGCCCAGAGAAGCTGTGGCTGCCCCTGGATCCCTGGAATTGTCAAAGGCCAGGTTGGACAGGGCTTGGAGCACCCTGGGGTAGTGGAAGGTGTCCCTGCCCATGGCAGGGCATTAGAACAAGGTGATCATGAAGGTCCCTTCCAACCCAAACCATTCTAGGATTTTATATTTTCTGCGTTTTTTCATTAAAAAAATTTCAAGTCTTGTAAAACAAACCTGAATCTGATGTTTTCAGTGGACTTTAGAGAAGTTCATACTTCCAAAATGGCTATTCATGTGGAAAGAATTGCACCAGCATTATTTCTGGTGTCCTCTTGTAGGTCTGTGCCACTGAGGTTTGAGAAGGAGATGTGAAAAGGGAAAGGCAGAAGCAGAAGTTGTCACAGTTCATAAGCGTGCAGAAATTGTCCTTTACTGAAATTTCAGTGCTATTTTGGGGCCTTTCTTTTTTCCCTGAGAATGAATTACAGTGGAATTTGTGCTATGCTTAGGATTCCTGAAATTTTAATTGTGTCAGTTGCTAGGTGTGTTGACTGCAAAGCTCTGAAAATACCCAACCATTTTTTTACTTCAATAATTCTTGAGTTATTAATGGGGAAAAAAAATCTTTAATCTTTTTAGCTCTATTTTTAAAGATCTGTTTTAAAGATCTGAATTGGTAGGTTTCCAGATCAGCTTAAATTTTAAACAATCATTTGAAACAACGATGCAATAAGATGCTGTATTTAATGTTGGTCTCTACTGCAGTTKACCACTCAAAACCCCCGAGTTTATCTGAAGCTGACTTGGTTCAGCAGATATTTTGTGTATAATTTCTAAATGTGAGAATTTCTGTAAGCCCAGGTGATGCTTTGTCTGGGAAGGGTTTGTGGTGTGTCCTCTTGGCTGCTTTCTGTCTTCATCTTGAGCTCTGTGSCCATAAAGTGTCTCATGTCTGTGCTTTGGCTGTTCAAAGCCCTTTCTGGTCCCTTTAAAGGGGTTCTGTGCTWTTTTTTTACAAGCTGCAAAGCAGTTTAGGGTGGGAAATACCCTGATGCTGCTTTGGGATGGTTCAGCTGTGTTTTGTGAGCCCAGCTCCCTCCCTGTTCTGCTCTGTCTGAGCTTGGATGAGCTCTGCAGGGCTCTGGTTCTGGCTGATGGATATTGAGGGGTCTGCTTGGATCATGGATTGTGCCAAGTGCTGCTGTGAGTCTGCCCTGCCTTGCTGTGCTGTTCTGCTGTCACTGCTGAGGATTCCAGCTCTGTGCTGCTGGCTGTGACACCCTGGTGTTCTGTTTCTTTCCTTGCATGACTTCACCCTGCAGGCCTGGAGCTGTAGGAGAGATGCTCATTCCTGCAGCCCCAACCATTTCAGGGAGTCCCTCCCAAAGAGACCTGGTGGCAACAGAGCTCTGGAGGCCTCTGCTTGTAAAGAGTGGCTGCTTCTGTCCAGGAAATTGGGGCTGAGATCATCTCTGCAGAAGGTGTGTCCTCATCAGGGAGCTGTGTCACCAGGCCCAGGAGCTGTGTGAGAACATAAGAAGCTTCTGTGGTGTTCATGGGAGTGAGGAACCTCATCAAGTTCARCAAGTCCAGGAGCAAGGTGCTGCTYCTGGGTCAGAGCAGGTGTGGGTACACACTGGGACAAGAGGACAGCCCTGCAGAGGAGGATTTGGGAGTTGTGGTGGAAAGAGGGCTGTGAGCCAGCCAGGTGTGCTCACAGAGCAGAGGGAAAACTGAGCCCAGGGCTGCTGCAGAACAGGAGTGGGCAGCAGCTCAGTGGATGTGATTGTTCCCCCATAGGGTGTCCAGAGAAGCTGTGGCTGCCCCATCCCTGAAAGTGTCCAAGGCCAGCTTGGATGGGGCTTGGAGCAACCTGGGATAGTGGAAGTTGTCCCTGCATTGACTGGGAGTTGAAACTGGACTTTGAGGTCTTTTCCAACCTATGAAATAGATGTTTTCAGAGAGCTCAGAAATCTGAATTCCCCCCTACCTCAGGGGYCCCAGTGGGGTCTGCACCACATCTCACAAGAAATCAGAAGTGACTGAGAGAGGGCCACTGCAGAGTGGTCACTCTCCATACAAGGAGGAATGTTCCTGTCCCTCCTGGAGACCTGACATTAACAATAAGCTGTGAGTGATTGGAGTGTCCCCCCTGCTGCAGGGGACAGACACATCCACCTGCACACCTGGTGGGTCCAGAGGAGGTTGTTGCCTGCCAGGGCCTGGCATCTGAGATGACACAGGAGGGCTGCAAAGAGAGCTTGAAGGTCAAGATAAATTTCATGAGATTACTGATTACTGATTACTGTTGTGGACAGAACAGAAAAACACCCATCATTTATTGATGGCTAGAAGAGTAAAATAATAGCAAGAAACAAGCATGAAACCAATATGTTTCTCCAGTTTTACTGTGGGGCACGACCTGCTCTGCCACAGAGCACCCTTCTCCTTCCCTGGCCTTGGTGGGGTTTTTCCTCACTGTCTCTGTCAGATGTTTTTCAGCCTTTCTTAAATGTTTCCTCAGTTGGTTCAGTGATGGGCTCAGCCATGTCCTGTGGTGGGACATGAGGAGCTGGGACAGCCCAGACCTCCTCCAGCAGAAGCTTTGTTAGAACCTGACACTAATTAGTGTTTTTTTTGGTCGTAGATTGTAACCTGTTCTTTAGGAGCTTTATGATTTGTTTTCTGAGACACAGCTGGGAAGCCCAGTGAATCCARAGCTTGTTCAGAGGGTGTGGGTGGTGGTGTGGCTTGTTTGTTTGTGGCTTGGTGGGTTGTTTTTAGATGTTCCTGAGGAATCTGTTCTGCTGGAAGTTTGCAGATGTAATGAGGCACTTTGCTCCAAAATGTGCTGTGAAAAATAGGCTGAGCTTCGTTCTGCCTGAAATCTGTCCTGAAGTTTGGTGTACTTGTTTAGCTCTTTCCCTAAGTGCAGAGCAGACTTTTCTGTTAACTGCTGACCTGCAAATGTGAGATTTCTGATTTCAGCATTGTCCTTGCGAGGTGGAAGATAGTTCTCTGTGAAGGTGTGGCATTCAAGTGGCCCACTTGAAACAAAAGTTTAAAAATATTTAAGATTTTGTGACAATTCATGAGACATTGACACTAAAAATAGTAGAAAATGCTCTTATGTGAGAATAGAATGGATTTAGGAATATGACAGAAAAAACTTGGGCACTTGAATGACAGAAATCAGGGAATCATAGAATGTTAAGGGATTGARAGGGACTTTAAAGATCATCTCATCCCAACCTCCTGCCATGTGCAGGAACTTCTCCCACTGGACCAGGTTGCTTAAGGCCTTATCCAACCTATCCAAATATTTGCAAGTCATGGCACAGTTACTTCTAAAACTCTTTTTTGGCACTGTTCTATTTAATCTAGTGTTTGTGCTGCTGAAGAGGAAGGCTTCCTGAATTTGGATTTGGAGACCCTTAGGAAAAATCTGGGCACTTTAAAGATGCCCAGTGGGTGTTGTAACCTCTCAGCCCTGCAGTGGACTGGCAGAATGAATCCATGTGTACAAAACTCTGTCATTCTGCTTTCAGTCTGTTGTGTGTCTGTGTGGGTTTGGTTTGCTTGGGGTTTTTTGGGCAGTGTTTTTTGGGGTTCTTTTGTGCCTCTGTCACTGCTGGAAAGGTATCCACAGTGGTGTAGGATGGAGAAATGCACAAAACAATATTTTGGTCAAAGGGTAAGATTCCACAGAAGTAAATAAAACTGAATTCCCCCTTTTTGTGCTAAACTGTGCAGATCTGTGATCAGGGAATATGGGGTGGTCTCAGAAAGGAGAATTGGCAACCCAAAGGCTGGTCCAAACCAGTTAGAGCATAGAAACCTGTTAAAGTCACATTTTGTTGAGTGAATTGAGTTTTGAAGCTGATGAAATTAGTGCTTAAGGTTGAGTCACCTGCTGTGGGGTTTTCCTTGTTAGCAGAGTTCTAAAGAAAGAACTTTAGGTATTTATTTATTTATTTGCTGGATATTTAGGAGTCAGCTGTATTTTAGATTGTGCAACTCAATTCTGCTGTTTTAGAAGCCATTTAATAATCCATGGAGAGATGTGCAGGAACAATTATTCCTGTCATGGTGCAGGGAGCCTTCTTCCCTAYGTAGTGTCCTGTAGGAGATTTTTGATTTCCTGATGATGTTTTACTTTGTTACTATTTACCAATCAAAAGGCCAGTCCTCTGCTGGAGTACTCAGATGCAGAGATACACAAAGATACACTTGTAATCACTTTTGCAACTGAGTTTGTTTCTGTTGTGTGATGCAAGATCTGCCATGAAACGGGAGAAGGGAACTTGAAGGCTTAAAAACGGGTGGTTATCCCTTGCTGCTGGATCACTAACAAACTGTTCCTGGTGAACTGGGGAGGAATTTCTGGCAGGCAGGGGCATGTGATGGTCACTTTAGGAGCTGTCACAACAAAAACAAACCCACCCTCTGCGTGCCAAAGTGAGTGAGTGCACCTCTGCAGGCAGGATCCCTGCCACCACAGGCAGAGATGGGTGATGAAATGATTGCAATCCTCATCTGCCATGTAAGGGTTGTAATAATAATACTAATACTAATAATCAGGATCTTTTTTGGCAAGCTTATATTGTGTTCTTGAAAAAAATGGGATTTTTCTTGCTGGTTTGGACTGGCTTTCTCTAAAGTGGGCCAGGTTGGCTCTGTCCTGGTGTTCAGGCTGATCTCTCAYAGAGGCAGTCTGGTGTTTGTCCTAAACTCCCTTTTCACTGCATYTTGCAGCCCTTTTTACCCATCTCTGCGTGTGCAGGAGCAATCCAGGGAGACCTCAGCCTCACAAAACCAGGGCACGACGTCTCCAGAGCTCTGGGAGTGCTGCTCTRCTATATTTGGAACCAGCTCTATTGCTTCTATAATAGGAAGGCTTCTGGAAGCTTTCTCCTTCCTCTCGCCCCAAGAAAAGTGGCCTTTCAGCTGAGCTTTCATTAATTCACTCTCTGCATGGCAAAACAGAAGTAGTTTTATAGGCTAAATAATTCAGTTGTGGCTCGTGGGTCCCGTGGCCTCCAGTGTGGTGTGCTCAGGGAGGATTTTTGCCCTGTGAGCTGAGGCTGCAGCAGCCACAGCCCCACTCAGGGAGGCTTTGCCACCCCCAGTTTGTCATTCAGGGCACGTGACAGTGCCAAGGGGTGCCAAGGCAGCTTTCTAGAAAGCAGAGTGATGTGTGAGCCCCGTGTGTTTGTCACCAGAGCTGCAGCAGCACTGCCCACTGAGGGATTTGCTGGTTTTGTTTTCCTCTTGGATCAAGCAGAACAAATCTAATGAGCCAGTTCTTAACTTCTTCCCAGCTGAGCAGCGAGTGATGTCCTTACCCAAATTGTGCAAGGCAGCTGAAGCCTTTCAGGAAYAGCTGAACAAGGGAAACACTTGTAATATTATTTTTCCCAATACTCATGCAGGGCTAAGAGGGTGCAGCAGAGCTTGTCTTTATTTTCTTTTTCCCTTCTGAGATTTTCCTTTTGAGGGGACAACTTAGTCCTTCCAGCTCTTACCCCACCTAGAGAGAAAACATGTGAGCCTCAAATGTGGAGCCTYTCATTCTTTATTGACGTGATCTTGGAAGGAAAACAGGTTCTCCCTGTAGTGCTTCATTGGAATAAGCATTTCACATGCTTATCAGTACAGCAGGTAGTGCTGTTTGACAGCAGTGAGGAGTCAAATGTTGCCTTGGAGCCCTGCATGCTCATTTCCCTGCTTCTGAAACACTCTGGGGTTTGCTCACTGTGCATTCAGAAGTTTTCCTTTCCTCTGAAAGGACCTAAAATCCACTTTGTAGCAGACACATTTTCCAGCCTGATTCTGGGTGTGGATCGGAGGTGGCTGAGTCCAGTCTGAGTTTCTGAGAACTTTGTTCTGCTGGGCTTTGTGAGTTCCTGCCAGATCAGGGGTGAGCGGGTTCAGGGAGCTGAGCACTTTGGGTTAATTCAGTCCTAGTCCAGCTCCTTGAGCTACTTCAGGTGAGAAATCAGACAGGGAGGCTGAGCTGATAAAGAGAAAGGTGTGAAACACTAAACAGGCCCAGCTCCTGGAGYCTTTCCTCTAAGAGAGGTGCTCCAGACCCTCTCACATCATCTTTGCAGCCTCTGCTGRTTCTGCTCACATGGGAATCTTTGGTTTTCATTTAAATTGCTGCTCTGYCTGGTGTGATCCAAGGGTGGGAGCTTGGAGGAGCTTTGAGAAGGAGGGGCTGGAGTGAATTTGGTGGGGAAATGAGCAAAGGGTGATGGTAACCAGGTCCTGCTGCTTTGCCAGCTCTGCYTCCTGGTGCCTGGCAGAAATGCCATCAGCTGGTTTTGGTGTGGGAGTAGGCACAGGAAGCTCCCCCACATTAATTCCAGCTGGAGCCCCTGTGGCAGTTTCATTGCCTTTAGGTCAGATAATATCAGACATGATTGACCATCAGACAGAGGGGAAGCTGAGCACACAAGGTTTCACAAGGTAAATAATGCCTGTGATAGCTTCTTTAGCATTAAAAGGCAGCTCTTGGGGTGTTTTAAATATGTAATATAGATATTACCTGAAGAACAAAAGAAATGGTTGTGTTCCTATAGGTGTCTAAGGCTGAGGAGCTGGTGTCAATCACCTCAGTGTCAGACCCAGCCTGGGAGCTGCTGTGGGTCATTCCCAGTGGGAATGTTGGGATGGGGAAAGATTTTGTGCCAAAGCCTCTTGCTTAGGAGAGTCTGGTGCTGTTGTAGGTGTCCCTAGGGGTGTTTGGGGAGGGAGGCAGAGATGACTTGGCTGGGGGATGGCAGAACTTCACCTCTGGTGAAATATTCCTTTAGAGACAAGGGTTGTATAACAACCTCAGCTTCAGCTCCATGGTGGGAGAATGCACATGGAACCTGGTTCTTGCAAGAAAACAAATACCCTTATTATAAAGCCTCAGCACTGACTTTTTCCTCCCTAATGCCTGGTTTTGGTATTAACTCCTCTGAGGTCTGCCCTGAAACACTTGCTGCTGCTTCCTTCTGCATCCTGAGTGTGCTGATGCTCTTTGCAGCATCAGGGCCACCCAAACATTGGTTTTTGGTTGGACTCACAGGCAGGATCATGTTACTTAAGGCAAAAAAAATGAGGCAATAAGGCACAAGTATAATATCTGGTCTGATCTCATGTTTTTCTTTAATCCTTTTTGTGCTCTGATTCAACTAAAATTTCAGTGGCCTTATACTTTGTATGACATTTAGAATCAGAACACGATCCAGAGTGCCATCCCTATGGAGCATCCCAGAGCTGGCCCTGCATGGAGGTGGGCTGCTCAGATGTGTTTTTACACATGTTTTTACCAGCAGGGCGATTGTTGCGCAGATCCAGCCCCGGAGGCCGTGGCCTCTTTTCRAGAAAGTAAATTTTCTGAGAGGATGTGCCCACCCTTCGAGCTGGTTTGTTGATCAGTTACTGTTGCTACAGCTAAAACACACTTGCACTTATCAAAATATCAAAAGCTGCAGTGAATTGCTACACAAATGGGGAGACCTTGACTGCAGCCTGGCTGGGTTGATACATTTGTTTCCCTGAGCTTGCAGCAGTGTTCAGACCCGGTGATAAGACGGGGAATTTTGTGGGACGGTTCCCTGMGCTGCCGTCCGCTCAGACGGATGTGATGCTTTCTGCTGCCAAAACCAGAGTCCTTCCCACATCTTGTGCACAAAGGCATATGTTTGGGGGTGGCTGCAGAGAGGGAGAAGAACACGATTAGGGTTTTAACTTCCTCTTCTGTTTTGTTTCTCTGTGCATCTGTATTGCAGTTTTTCGGGCTGTACCCGRCTCTGTGCAAAACTTAACAAATCAGCTGCAGCTCCTTCTGCTAAGGATCAGCCTTGGTGCAGAAACAGTGCTAGTTGAAAGGCAGTAAGTATATCTGCTAGCTTAAATGCTGGGTTTTTTTTTTTTAATTTTTTTTTTTTAATTCACAAGCACAGCTTTTTACTCCTCACACAGTAGGAACTTGTCAGGAGCTTGCTGGCATTAATAGTCTATTTCAGCTCTTTTCTATAGCCCAGCAGCTACAGAGGGGGGGAAAAAAGCACACTTTGTATGGAGCTGTGGTTGGGTCTGTGCTGCASTGCCCATCTGAACTTGGCTGTGTCTATTTTGACAGCTTTGCTTCCCTCTGGTAGTTGCTGTTCCCTTCCTAACTCATGAAATCCCACCATACAACCCCTGTGCTTGGATCAGGGCTCTGGCTGCTCCTGACCCGAACCACTTCTCTTGATGGTTTTGTTTCTCAAGCTTTTTACTGCAAACAGGATCTCTTTGGGTTTCAATTTTGTCTGGCTTTTAATCTTTGACTTCTCAATTGATCTCCAGAGGAGTGGGACTGGGACAAAACATGTGGTGTTCTTAACCAGGGATCCATGGAGAGGGTTTCAGCTGTTGGAAAAGTGAGTGGCGTTTTTGAAATGGTGTGGTTGTGTTTATTTGGGTGTGGATATAATCATGTTTCTGTGATACAATTCCTGCTGAGTTTGAAATGCTAGTGTTAGTAAAGCCAGAAGGAGAGCCAGACAAAAGCTTGGAGAAAAGTCAGATTTTTCAGTGCCTCTTAGTGATGGTTCATGGGAAAGTAACGATTCTGTGTTTGATTTTCCTAAAGCACCGGGCATATGCTTTTTCTTCTCTGTGAATTCACTGTTTGTGAATATGTATCTTTGCAGCATGAGACCATCAGAAACAGCTGGTTTTGTGCCTAGGTTTCACTCATAGAGGTAGGTCCTTGTTAGAGACTCTGGGTAGTCTGAATGAAAATGGAGTTTAACTACAAAGCTTCAACTTCTGCTGTTGCTGCTCATGGCAGCCCAATTCCTGCTCCTCCTGAATCCCTGGAGCAGRGGACATGCTCTCCTCCTCCTGCTCTGCCTCTGTCTCCTCCACCCCACACATTTCTTAGCCTTGTGTAGAGCTCAGCAGAGATTTCTCCATGAAGACTGGAATGTGTTTATRTAATATTTTATATATTATTTTAGGCTCCTTCTTCTCAAATGTAGGCAAACGCTTAACCTCTCACTCGCCATCATTAGACAAACCATGAAACTGCTGTAGCACACATCAAGTCAGGTGGATCTAAACCAGCTTCTGTTTTTCCTGCCTGGAAAGTTCAGCCTTCATCATTTTCCTGGCAAGTGTGGCTACCAAGAATAGGTTTTCCAGGCCAGCAGTGTTTAGTGGGAGCACTGATTATGAATCACGCTGGTCAAGCAGTGCTGAGCTGGGCACAGTGGGGGCTTCTTCTGTGTGGGAGGCGTGGGGAAGGGGGTGATGTGAGAGGCTCAATCCCTGCAAAAGCAGGGGCAGGGCAGCAGTAGGAACACTGGGCAGAGCTGCTGAAAAGGAGAGAACAACCTGCTGCACTCAATCCCAGCTCCCCTGGGGACACAGCTCCATAGTTAGCATCCTCAAATGGCATTCCTTTATTACGGCATCATTGTGCACGGTCCTCTAGAGAGGAAGCAAACAGTCTCTAAAACAATCTGCTGGCAGCTCAGGCTGGAGTCTTTGAGGTTTTCCAGGGCTCTTTTGCTGTGTCACTCTTCCCTTTAATGTTCCAGCTTGAAGGTTGTTGTTCTTTCTCCATCAAAGTGTGTTAAAAGCGCCGGTAAGAGTGTCTGCTCCAAGGACAAGGTGGAGAAGGCAGCAGCCCAGGGAGAACAAGAGATACTGCAGAACAGCTTTGTTTTGGTGTAATCTCTCTTATCTGCATGTGATGCAAAGACAGGGCAGTTTTCACAAGCCTTGGAGGCTGCGTGGTGACATGTTTTCTGTCCTTTGCTAAAATCCACCACGTTATTTTGATTAGAGCTCTAACGTAACTCCTGGCAGCCTCCAATCTCCCTGCTAGCAGCTACTTCCCTCCCAAGCCTGGTGTGGTGCTAACAAGCAGAGAGCTCTTGTGTGTCCTGTTTACACGGAGCTGGGAAGACAGCGTGTTCCGTGGGAGGTGCCAAGGTAGCTCTGCCTTCGGATACAAGGTGAAAAAAACCTCTGTGTGTGCAGACAGGCTGTGGTGGGGCGTGTCCATTTGTGGTTGGTGGTGCTCAGAAACTCCAGCTGCAGTGCTGGCATGATGATGTTTAAGTTCTTTTCTATCTGAATATGTATCTTTYGTATCTATGCATGCCTGGCATGTTGGTGTTTGTGTATATTTATRTATCTGTTCTCTCTCATGGGAAAGTCCATGTTTTGCTCACCTGTGCTCGTGCTCTTCTCATGCAGCTCTCTGTTGTTCAGTTTTTAGGTGGCAGAGACCCGCTGGAGCTGAGTGTGGGGCAGGCAGAGCTGATGGGGGAGCCTGGGGTGCAGCCCAGGATGGACTGGCTGTGACCACAGAGGTGCCTTAGCCCCAGAGGTCGTTACCATGAGGAGTTCCTGCAGAGCTGGCCTCCACAGGGAACCGCTGAACCCCACATCCTCCTCCTTCCACCAAGTCAAACGGTATGGACASACTGCTCTGCCTGCAGCTGACTCATTCCAGCCTTCTCCTTGTCCTCTCCTATTGTCTTGTGCTGTCACTCAGAGGTTTTGCTCTCAGTTCTGACTCTCGGGTGGTGTTTAAGTGAAACGTTGTAATGGCTCAAGGGCAGAAATGTTCTTTGACGTTTTTATTTGATAATGACAGCTGCAGATTCACTGCAGCTGGTAGGGAACTTGCAGAAATCCTTGGGCTTTCTAGCAACAGCTGTAAATTAGTTTGGGAAACACGACTTTGAAGTAAAACTTAATTGGCAAAAGGCTCATCAGAGTAGGCTTTAAAACAGGCAGGCAGCTTAAAGCAAGTGGAAATGCTGGCAGTCATTGTTGTGGTTTGTCTTACTATGGACTAAGTAATTAGATTAGTTTAAGCTCAGATTTTGCATTGCTCACTCTCCTGTGTCTCTTATTAAGGAGAAATGCACGATTGATTTCAGGCACTTGTGCTTATGTGACAATTAAGTGGCTGCCTCTCWCTGTGTCTCCTTAGAGGAGCACCATGCAGAACAACTTGTCCTCATGCAAATGCAAGGACATGCCAGTTTGTTGGAGTCCAAACTACTTCAAAATATATGTGTGTGCTTTTGGTTTTTTTTTTAATTCTTTTTCTCAAACCAAGGCCCTTAAACTTCCTCAGTCTGGAGGAAGAGCGCCAGCTTTTTGGTTTCCAAAGGCTGTGTGGGTTTAAAGCAAACTTTTAACCTTTGTTCTTTGTGGTTTTGTAGACAGCATATACTTGCTATGTTAGTCTCATGGTAATTTAATGCTGGAAAAGACTTCCTGGGTCACCCAGCTCCTTGCTTTCCCAAGGAGGATCTCATCATCCCTTTCGTGAACTTAGTCCAGCCTAAAAMCATTTGCATCTTTTCCTGCATCTTTTCTTCTCTCCCCCTGTAGATTAAACCATGACTGAAGATGACAGATCTTGCTGTGCAATTAGGAACTTTTTTTCATTCCCAGGCTGAACGTTCATGACAGTTTATAGACTCATTTGAGTTTCTGTTCCTTTATTTTCCTCCTGCCCAAGGACCGCTGCTTATTTTCAGTGGTTTTCCTCTTCTGCATTCTGTAAGAGGGGGTTGTAACCCTCTCCTATGGTTTTGCTGAGTGACCCAAGTGTTCTTTAGTAGCTTCTTGGGTAGCAATTGCTGCTGTTCTCAGTGTGATGGCCCTCACAGAATATTCTCAGTCCTGGCTAAAAGTGTGTGCTGAGCTYTGGAGCTGCTCTGGCTGGAGGCTTCTCACTGCTGTCACCCTCCACTTCCCTATTTCATGGATGTCTCTGTGGTGGCCAGTTCACCTCAGTTACTTCCAAAATTACTTGGTGTTCCTCTTGCTGGTGCATCACTGCCTGCATTTCAAATCCCTCCTCAGTTTCTGTTACTTGGAGCTTTGTGCTTCTGCTGTTCTGGAACTGCCTCTGTTTCTGTGGGTGCAGAAATAGTGCTGAGGTCATTCCTAACAAAATCAGATGTTCCCAGGGTTGATTCTTGAGGCATGTCTTTGGTTTCCAGGCTGGTGTTTTCTTATTCAGCATCACCTGGGGCTGTCTGCTGCTAAGCCAGCTCCTTTGTCTGTTTTCCCATTCCTCTGCCAATCTGTCTTAACCAGTAAATCTCTTTGTGCTCTCTGAAGTCCATGTGAGGAAGATATAGTAGATTGGTCTAAAAAGATGGCTGYTTTTGAGAACCTTGAGGTTAGTCTGGCATATTGAACTATTCCCTCTTCCCCCTTTTTCTCTGTGTCACATTAATCCTCTTTGCTTGCAAAGCACCTTTATATTGGAGTCAGAATACGAGCCCTGGAGAGGCTGYGCTCATTCTCCTCCTCTTTCTCCCCTGCAGTGCCCCCTCCAATGTGCCACATGTTTATTATCTCCTATTGTTGCCTTTCAAGAGGTTTATAAATCCTGTTTCTTGGCCTGCAGTGCCTGAGCCTATCTGGTTTGGATTCTAARAGTGGGATGAGCCAATCCTCACAATTTTTATGAAGCTCTCTAATCCTCCCCCTGCCAATGCTCTTGTTCAGATTAACACCAGGGCTTTTGCCCTCAGCATCACCCTTACCTCCYCTCTTTAAAGATGGTGCAAAGTCAAATTTGGTGTTTTGTGTTGTACTCTTGATCTCTGCCCTGCCCTTGCTTGCAGCCCTGTTTCTCTTTTCCCTGACAATCTGAAAAAAACCTTTCACTTTTTTGTTAAATATCTCTGCAGTGACTTAACACTGCACCAGTTCTCATGTTTATTCCTGGACTTTTTGATCTCTAAGAYAGAAGTTTCCAAGTGATGTGATCTGAAACTTGTGTCTGCTTCTGGTATCCTTCACAAAGAAGGATCACATCCAGTTGGAGTTGCTTTGGATTTTGTTTGGGATGTGTTCATAATAATAAAAACACCTTCTGACTCCTGGAGAATGCTGTGTGCAGTGAAATCCTCCCCATGCACTTCATGGGCCAGTTCCTTTCAGTACTGAGTTTCAAAAGGGCCTTTTGAAAGTTTCAAAAGGCAAGATAACTTGCCTTCAGCTCTGCTTTTGCTTGTTTTCTCTTTTTGAGTGCTGAGTCTGTTACTGATGCTGTGGTCCAAGGTTAATTTCTGCAACCTTTCATGTGTTCTCATTAGGGATGCACAGAGATGAGGGCTATAAATAGCATCACTCTGGGGTGGTTCGTTAACACAAGGAATTTGTTGCACTGTGATATGAGGAAAGGTTTTGGTCTTCTTGTGCTTGATAAATCAGGAAACAAATTGATAAAGGTAAAACATTTCCAGAAGGACACTTGTCACTTACCTGTGCTGCTCTGGGCAGCTTTCAGCAGAAACCCTATAAAAGCACCAGTTTTTGTCTTGCTGTCCCTCCGTGCTTTCCCCTCATCCTGTCCCACCACATCACATGTGCCATCCCATCATCTCAGAGCAACACATTTCTGGAGCAGCTGATGACCTTGAATTCCAAATCTTTCAGTTTMTTTTGTTCCTTTCTGTTTTGTCACCTCTGTGTCATGTCTGGTAGGGTTGGGGAAGCAGGGCTTTGAGCTTCCTGAGGCTCAGCACAGACTGCTGCACCTCTCCCTTCATGGTAAGTGCTTTTAYACAAAAGCCTGGCAAAGCAGTGGCACTTCTTCCTGTACAAAATTTAGGAAGTAGCCAAGGCAACTGGGCTTTTTTGAGAGGTGTGTTTAGTGTGAAACATAATCAAATCATTGGTGGGTGGAAGCCCTCAAAGTGGAGTGCTCTGTGTTGGGCTTGGGGGTGCATTCTGTCACCCAAAACTCTGTGTGCTGCAGAGGATGGGCTTGGTGGGATGGATTTTCTGGCTGTGCTGTGTGCAGCTGTATTTGGGTGTTGTCTCCCCCAGAGTCAGGGTATCTGAGCACCTGATACAGGTGAACAAGCTGGGGAGGCACCCAGCATTGGGAGTTTGGTTCTTGCAGTGCATTTGGCTCCTCAGCTCTGCTGGGCCAGCTCTGCCCCACGCTTTTGGCATCCTCTCACTTGCCCCAGGCTGGCCACTGGAGCAGAGAGCTCCACATGCCTTCTGTTTGCCTTCAAATCCTCCTCTAATCCTTGCTGGCTCTCCCTTTGCTGCCAGAGGCGTTTTGGAGGTGTTGGGAGGTGGGTGAGGAGCAGTTAGTGCTCCAAGGGGAGTGGGTTTGAGGAAATCAGATGCTTCCACAGCTGCTAGAGTCAAACCCACCCTGCTCTGGAGCTTCCCAGCCCTCCTCTCTCTGAGCTTGGACCTTTGCCATGCTCCAGAACAAACTCCAYGAGCAGCAGAGCTCCTTCCATGGCGGGACTTTCCCGCCCCGGCAGAATCCATGGAATGCCTTTGAAGCAGCTCTGTGTCTGCTCTGCCTTGCCCTGGCAGTGCAGAGGGGATGGAAATGGCCCTGGAGATGGAGCCCAAAGGACCCACCAAGCCCTTCCAGAAATAACAAGTGGTTGACCGTGGTTAACTCCCACTCAGTGCTCAGTCCTTGCTAATTGTCAGTGTCCTTGATGGAGGAGGAAAACGCTATGGACAGAGATGCCAGGGAAGAGGAATGCTTTGCCAGAGGTGTGGGGTTTTTATTGTTGTTGATTTTATTTTTACTTTTTTTTTTCYTTTTTGRCTTCTGCCTTGTGTTAGTGTGTCCTGAGGGGTTTTTCAGAGTTGTAGTTGGCACTGGGTGTGCAGTCAGCAACACGAGGAGATTTTGCCGACTGGAGTTGGTGTTTACAAGGAGGAATCCATAGGAAACTTGGGGGTTTTGATGGAAATTTTCACCCTAAGAAAAGCTTCCAGTGCTTAGCCCAGAAAACTTGCAGTGTGAATGTGCTGTTTGTGAAGATCAGGCTTTTTTGTCATTGTTCTTGCTGGCCAGAGGAAATCTTTTGGCTTCACAGGGGCATCATAGAGCTGGGAGCTGCACGGGGAATTGAGGCTCTCTGTGGACCTCACAAAGGAGTTGTGAAAACTGAGTCTCTTCTAACAGTTTTTCCTCCAACTCTGGAGTTTCCACTAAAGCAAATACATTATTGTTTTAGGCTGCTGTGATTTAAAATGTACATAAACACAAAAGGATGCTGGAAGATTCTGGCCAGCTTGGCAARCAGAATCGTGGAATGATTTGGGTTGGAAAAGACCTCAAAGSCCMTYTCATTCCAACCCMTTGCCATGGGCAGGGACACCTCCCACTAGACCAGGTTGCTCCAAGCCCCATCCAGCCTGGATTTGGACACTTTCAGGGATGGGGAGTCCACCAGTGGGTTTTGGGTGGGGAGAAGAGGGCTGGCTGAGTGTCTGAGCTCACACAAAGGAATATATTTCTGTATCAACAATGTGTAGTAACCRACTTGATAAAACTGCAGTGGAAACAAGCTGTAGCTAAGGCTTATAAAAACAGCAGTGTCATTCCAGCAGTGCAAATATCCTGTTTTTCAGACATGGCTGATTAGAAATAGAAAAACTGGCCCCTTTATTTCATCAGCTTAAGGATGGAATAACAGTATAAAGGCAGCACTGCTCGTTGTTTCAGTGCTGATCATTCCTGGCAGAATTCTCTCTTATCAGCAATTTAAAACCACACATTTGGGATTGAAAACCTTTTATGTTTGCTCCTGTGGACTTCTGAAGAGTTGTTGTCTCTAAAGATAAAATTAGAGAGCTTGATAACTTAAAAGGTGGAGGAAAGCAAACAGAATTATTCTGGAAGGAAGTGTCACTGGGAATATATGACTTCACCTTTCAACAACTATTTTTGGTGGTTTTAAATATTTAAGAGCTTACCTGCAGCTGCCACAGCTCTCTGAGAAACAGGGGAGTCTGTGGGTGGGGACTGGGCTCTGGTTCATCTTCAAAGCAGTTTCTGCTGGGAAGCCTTGTTCTAATTCTAGGAGCTAGAGATGAAATGTGCTGCTGACGTGCAGGGTAGAAGCTGTGATTGCCTAAAAGTTCATTCTCAATGTCCACAGCAAAGGGCAGCTGAGGTGGGGGCTGTTTTKTTCCAAGTGACACTTTCAGGTAAGACCCATTGCTGAGATGGCTTTTAAAATGAAAGTTCTCTTCCCTGCTGCTGCAAAACTCTGAGGCAGGTGGCAGCTGCTCTCGTGGAGTTTGCAGTGCTCTTTATAGCTGTCTGAAGTTATTAGATGAAGGTTTTCTTTAAATCCAGATCCATTAAAACAYGTGCAATGAACTGAATGCTGAATTCAAATGAGGCAATTATTCTGGCAGTAAAACTTCTGACTAAGGCAGAATTTTGTTATGTAAATTATAACTTTTCAACCTTAAATGGTATTGTTGGCTTAGCCAGGGACTAACTGAAACATAGGAAATATAACCTTAAACAAGAAATCTGTRATAGGTGAGGCAGAACTTTTACCCTTTGTCTTTCTCCATGGACCAGAAATAGCTGGGAGCAGCTGAACCAACTCTGCTGGCTGAACATGTCCCCTGAGCCTGTTTGGGGTAACCAGTTTGGTTCTGGTTTTACTCACATAATACCTGCTCTMACCTCCTTTTGCAGCTTCTCTTAATGAAGGGTGTTGAGCTGATTGTCCTGCTGGGTTCCTGAAAACTGCTTGAAGAAAGCCTKTTAAAAACAAGCTCAGCTCATCTTTCAAACACCTTGGCATGAAAACTCGTGAATGAAATTTGATCTTGTGCTCCTGGCTCAGGAGATTTCAGCATGCAAAGTCGTGCTTTAATTGTATTCACCTCTTCTCCCCAGGGTACAGTGGTGAGCAGCCACTGGAGCTTTTCTCTCTCCAGCCTGGGAAATGCCCTTCTGCAAGGGAGGGGAAGGCTGCAGGCTCTGTTCTCTGCAGCACTTTGCTGCARTGCTTCACCTGCTGCTCTGCTGGGCTGGGCTTTGGCCAGGCCACATCAGTGCCCTGACCCTGCTTCAGTGTGAAGTACAACCAGAAAGAGGCAGCTCCTGTGAAAAAACGAGGCCAAAGCAAACTCCAGCAGCCTCCATTTCCCATTTTTTTCTCTCCATGCATTTATCTCAACGCCCCAAAGTTCTATTTTTATGAGATGATTTTAGTTTTTAGCATCCAACTGAGGAGGCAAACAGAAGTAGCTCAGTTGCATTTTGCAGAGGAGACTAAACTGGGAGGTGACCTAATTCCAACGAGCTGGAATTGGCACACAGGAGGCAGGGGGAGAGAATTAACCCAAGGGCTGGGTTGGTGTGTCTGCAGCACTGGCATCTCTCACCCCACAGTCTCCAGGTGAGATGCAAGGTGGTTTTGGCATTTCTGGTTGCAGGAGCCAGGTGATGGTCTCCCTAAAAAATCCAGAGGGAAGGAACATGGCATCTGCCTTTCCAGCTGCTGCTTCCTGCCCTTCAAAGCCCTGCTTGGACTAAAGAGGTGTAGAAAGGTGAACTAAGCCCTTCCTCTTGATRTGCCTCCCCAAAATCTCTGTGCCTGCCCTCCCTTCTTGTCACTAGGGCCAGAAGGAGGAACCAAACCCACAGGGAAAGCACAGCTGCTTCTGGTCCTGGAGGCTTCCTCTGCTTGGGCAGCATCACTCAGAAATTTGTTGGACTTTGTRGACCAATGAATTGAGGTTTTCAGTTAAAAACTGGTTTTAGGCTAAGAACCTACCAAGTTGCTGTACCTAAAGAACTCTCTTGGTGTTGGCTCTCAAGGGAAACATGCTCAGTGCCTGGGGGTGTCTGTGTCAGCTCATGGTGAGTGTGGCATTGAACCTGCTGCTCTTCAGCTCTCGAGCACAGATCATCCCTGAAGAGGAGGCCTTTGAGTACATCAACTCAAAGACTGCCATGGAAACATAATTTGTGGTTAGTTCTGTAATGTGCTGATGTGATACTCCTGGGAGAAAGAGCCTGGACTCTCCTGGTGGCTGCATCCTGTGTGGCAGTGTCCTGGTTCTGGTGGTGTCCCTGAGCTTTGGATGGAAGGTGGCTGTGGAGATGTGACAGCACAGAGGAGTCTGCAGTGTCAGCAGCATCCAAGGGGTCCTTCACAGCTCTGGAATTCCTGACTGTAMAATCCCACCCTTGAGAGTGGGTGTCCTCAGCTGCTGTCACTTTAGGGGAGGGTATCTGATGTATAACACAAGGACCCTTATGGGAAAGTCACCAAACTTGCCATTATCAGTGTGCTAAAGGAAAGGTTTCATTGGCCAGAGAGGCTGTGGCTGCTTCATCCCTGGAATGTCCAAGGATGGCTTGGATGGGACTTGGAGCAACCTGAGATAGTGAAAGGTGCCGTGCCCATGGAAGGAAGTGGAACAAAATGAACTTTAAGGTCCCTTCCAGCCCAAACCRCTGTGTGGTTTTGGGTGATACCAGGAGATCAGATATCCCCTGGCATCTCTGATTAATACAATTACTCTTGCTAATTTCCCTTTTGAGCTTTAACCACATTTTATCTGCTGAAAAGAGTGTGTGTGGTAGCTGATGTCCAGATAAAGCCTGTGACCCGTGTGTGCCTTACAGCTGCATTAAGGAATGAGCAGGCAGGAGGATGGCTCTAGCTCAAGAATGAACCACTGGCTATGTTTTCACAACTGATACAACTTAAACCTTAGGATTTCTCCTTGCAACTGCCTGGAAACAGATTTCTCTCATGGGAAGTTCTCTCCTACTGCAGGAAGTTCTTCAAGGGTGGATATTACAGCCTTGGTGGCTCTTTTCCTTTCTCATGTGGTTCCTCTTGAGGTGTGGGCTGGTGCCTGCTCTGGGCCACCTTCTCTAATTCCAGACAGGCACATTTTGCAACTATAACTTCTYCCCTCTCTGTTTTTCCAGGGTTTCTGGCATGCACTTAAAGCCATATCTCAAATTACAGAAGAAAGAGCGMTCCCCAGAAATCAGCCAGGATTCCCTGCGAGGCCACCAGGGACCAGCACAAGGAGACAAATTCACCAACTGCACCAAACTGAGCGTTTTCCCAAAACCCTCCCTGGTGACTCCATCTCAGAAGCTCCTGGGGATTATTTATCCAAATACTATGTGCAATATGAACGGGAAAGGCCCGGGAGGGGACGGCCCGAGTGCGAGGGAGAAGAAGAACGCCCTGTCTGCCACCATCCACCAGGGGGAGGAAGGGGAAGGGCCTCTGGATGTCTGGGCCGTGGTGAAACCTGGCAACACCAAGGAGAAAATCGCCTTCTTCGCCGCCCAGCAGTGCRGCAGCACCCGCACGGGCTCCATGAAAATCAAGAGCACGTGGGACATCGACGGCAGGACGGCCAAACGCAGGAAAAAATCGGTGGATCTTAAAAAGGCCAAAATGCAGCTGGAGAGGATGAGGGAGGGCAGCGCCAGGTGCCCGCAGGCGGAGCCGTTCTCCTGCGGCGTGGAGCAGTGCTCGGTGCACCCGGGCGGSGACGGCGAGGGGACATTCCCGGCCCGCTCGCTGTCCGTCATCGAGATGGTGGCGTTCCTGGAGCAGCGGGCCAGCGCCCTGCTGGTGGACTGTGCCAAGGGCTGTGCTGGCACCCGGCTGAGCGCCCAGCCCAGGGCCGGCCCGGCCTCTGAGCCCTTCCCGGGCGCCGAGGCGGAGCCGCAGGCGGAGCCCGTGCGGGTGCTGGACATGGTGGCCAGGCTGGAGTCCGAGTGCCTGCGGCGGCAGAGCGAGCCCGGGRGCCTCTCCCGCAACAACAGCTTCCGCAGGAACGTGGGCAGGGTGCTCCTGGCCAGCACCACCCAGCCCCCCGAGGGAGAGCTGGGCAAGGGGGCCCCGCCGCAGGGGGAGCCAGGGGGGGCAGAGGCCGGGTATGGAGGTGGTGGCTGTGACCCTCTGGGTGGCAGYGAGCTGTGGGATGGCGGTGCCTCTGCCCGGCCGCCGTTTCCTTCGGGGCTGGAGASCCGGGTGGGGAATGTGAGCTCGGGACTTGCCCACGCGGTGCTGGCCATGACAGCTGGCAGGAGTGACGCTGAGCCACGGATTGAGCCTGCCAGGGCTCTGCTGTCCCCCTGCCCGGCTGCTGCCAGGCTGCCAGCGGATCCCTTGCAGAGCAAGAACGCGACTGTTGATTGTACTTCGAAAGAGCCCGTCATTTTCCCAAAGCATCCTGCTAGGAAGGAGCCCTTGTGCATCAGTATATCGGCCACCAAGACAGAGGAAGGGTGCAGGAAGGAGAAGCTCTCCAGTGCTGGTGAGGATTCACTCCCAGGGAGGCTGTTTTTCCTCCAGGGTGAGCAGCCTGCTGCTCAYGAGCACCAGCCACGGCGGGAGAGCACCCAGGAGAAGCCAGGGGAAGTAGCCCAAAACGAGGATGAGGATGCTCTGGCAGCTGGTAGATCCTGTGTCAGAAGCAGCGTCCCCACAGAGCCATCAGCCCCTTCTGTCCCTCCCACAGAAGGGGCCTTGCAAGTACTTGACGCTTCCTGCCTAAAGCGGCAGGTTTCCCATGACTTTCTGGAGACCAGGTTTAAAATCCAGCAGCTTCTGGAGCCTCAGCAGTACATGGCCTTCTTGCCTCACCACATCATCGTGAAGATCTTCGGCCTGCTCCCCACCAGGAGCCTGGTCGCCCTCAAATGCACCTGCTACTACTTCAAGTTCCTCATCGAGTACTACAACATCAGGCCGGCGGACTCGCGCTGGGTGCGCGACCCTCGCTACCGGGAGGACCCGTGCAAGCAGTGCAAGAAGAAATACGTCAAGGGGGACGTGTCCCTGTGCCGCTGGCACCCCAAGCCCTACTGCCAGGCCCTGCCCTACGGGCCTGGCTACTGGATGTGCTGCCACCGCTCGCAGAAGGGCATCCCGGGCTGCAAGCTGGGCCTCCACGACAATCACTGGGTGCCCGCCTGCCACAGCTTCAACCGCGCCATCCACAAGAAGACGCGAGGAGCGGGAGCGGAGGCGGAAGAGGAGTATTAGTGCACAAACACTTTGCTGCAAGATTGTTTTGGGAGAGGAGGAGGAGGAGGAGGAAGAGGAGGAGATTCTCATGCCTTGTGCTGTTTACAGTGTATATAATTGTCGTGGTTTGTTGTTTTGTTTTTTTTTTTTTTTTCCACAGGGCTATGAAACTGCACATACTCAAACACAAGAGCCTTTACCTTTTAGATTAAAAGAGAGCTTTTAGTCCATCTGTGTAAATAACACTATAAAAACTAATTGTACATACAGAGTCTACAGCTGGCTGAACAAGGTAACCCCTACAATGCAGCTATCCCAGTGTTGCGGCTATAGGTGTGTGTGTTTTTAAGTGTCTTGTTTCAAAATCTGTATATCCTGTATAATATATGAATGTTTCTGAGAGGAAACTCTAAATAGGTAAAGGTCAACTTGTTTAAAGAAGCTGCAGACAACTTAACTGGACAACGTGAAACTTTAGTCTATAGAACAGATCCATTATAGTAGCGTGGCAGTGGATTAAAAAGAAAAAAAACAAAAAACAGAGAGGAATGTTATTGTATAGTCAGAATATAAAAGACATTCTTGTCAACCTTACCAATGTTGTCTGCTTGGGTTTTTTTTTTTTTTACATAAATAAAATGTGCATTCTAGATCTGCCTTACCAGACTTTCTCTTGTAAGATTTATGCCCCAAAATAAAAAATGCTGTACAACACGTGGCAGAAACTTGGTGCTGTGCTGTAGTTCAGATGTGCAGTGTGCTTTCTCTAGCAAACCTGTCCTTCTACTAACAAAGAAACAAGAAACCCCCAAATCTCTAGTACTTGTAACATTCACAGATTCCAGCTTTTCCTTCCTGCCAGCCCTGCGTGTGGCAGAGGCTCCTTTCATCAGGAATTCTGGTGCTAGGTGTGTAAAGCTTGCAAAAACCAGGCACTTTGTGCTCCTTCTGCTTGTTGGCTCTCATGTGGGCACCTCCCTGGCTGCTGGAGGATGGAGTGTGGGTCCAGCAGGATCAGCATGGAGGTGCCTTGGCTCTGTCATGTGCTGGAAGCTTTCCTGTCTGCTCTGTATGGAATTATTCCTCTCTGCTCTGTATGGAAGCATTCCCTGGCAAGAAGAATCCTGGCAGTGCTTTGCCCTGCTCTGCTGCAGCCCCTGGCTGTGGGTTGGTGCTTTCCAGGGGCATGGCAGAGCTTTGTGTTGGATGGATGGCGATTCCTCACGCTGAGAGTGGAGTGTGGCATCCACGGCAGAATTTCCCTGGATCCCTTCCTGTCCTGCCGTGCTCTGAGCCAGACCTCAGCCTCTTTCCACCCCTGGGAGGATGGCTGCTTTGGAAGCCTGGGAATGGCCCCTGGCCAGTCCAGCAGCCACATCCAGCTCAGGGGAGCAGCAGTTGTTTCCCAGGAGCCCATGGAGCCCATCCCTGCCTTTGCCCTGGCCATGTCCCTTCTCTCCCCSTCTTGGTGCTGTTGCTGTTCCTCTGCCCCTGCTCAGACTGGACTCCTGGCTCTCACCATTCTGCCTCCTGGAGCAGCCAAAATCTCTGAGCTGGAGCACGAAGAGCTTCCCCTGGGGCTCCCCTCGGGCTTTCCTCTGCCCTGCCAGCCCCAAGGGGCTGCTGGAAAAGGCAGGGGTGGGGTGGCCCTGCCTGGCTCATCCTGCTCTCTGTCCTTTGGATCAGCACGGTGTGGAAAACCCAGCCGGGCTGAGCCACTCACCTCCACTTGCCCCGGACTCACGGGGAGGGACTCGCCTGCTTTCGGAGCGTGAAGAAAAAAGAGGGTTTGAAGGCTTTTGTTTTTTCCTTTAACGGTGGGAGAAGGAAAATCGAGCCCTGGCAGCCTGAAATGTGGGTTCAGTGAGCTCAGGCTTCTCAGGGAGCTTTAAAGGATGTGCTGGGTTTGTATTTTGCCTTCACCTGCTCCTGCCACCCYTGCGGAGCCGCAGCCTCCCCGCACCGCAGACGTGATGACAGCCGGSAGGAATGAGAGCAGCGATGGAAAAGAAGGGTGCGGCCGCCTTGGAACCGGCTGGGAAGAGGGAGAGGAGAAGCGGGATCCCTCCTCAATCCCTGACTTCATCCTCTAACGGGGCTTCACCCAAACTTCCATCTGCTCCCTCCGCGCCGGCAGCAAAACAACCAAAACAACCCCCAGGCTGTTGTTCTGCCAAAGCCAGCGGCATCAAAGGCTTASTTTTGATTAGGGGAAAAGGGAAAGAAGCTGCTTTCCTGCCCCACCTCCCAAGACTCTGGAAAACTTGAGGCTGACAGCAGCGAGGAAAGTCCCTGCGAGCCTGGAATGGAGTGGCAGAGGAAAATATTTTGTAATTAGATAAGGGGCCAGTGAGGTCATTTCATTTGGAACAGGGTGTGAGATTTTGGTCGCTCTTGTTGAGCAAGGGGAACGATGAGGATAAAATAATATCACGAGGCTATTTAGTTCTTGGAGCAGGTAAATCCAGAGGACAACTTGCTGTCTGTCCTGCCCCGTGCCTGCCCTCCCCCAGGCTGGGGAGTGTGGGCTGGTTTATAGATCATTTATCATGTTGTCTGCACAGCATTGCTGGTAAAAATTGTCTCACACAGCAAGCTTTTGCATCCAGAAGTGGGCTGCTTCTGAGTGTTGCCATGCTGAGCTGCCTGCAGGCTTTTTTTCCCCCTGTAACGTTGTAAAATGCAGATTTCTGTTTCCTTAAGGGATTGTTCAGGGAGAAGCCGAGGTCTGATGAATGTTTTGGAGTTTTTTTTTTTCCTATGAAGCAATTAAAAAAAAATAAAATCCAGTGTTGGATTTACAAAGTTCAGTGTTTAGAACTGAGGACTGCACCATGTACTTGACTTCCCTGCCTCGGAGCTTTTGGAGTTTCTGGACTGAATTTCCAGATAGGCCTGCAAAGAAGTTGCAATAACATTTCCATTGTCCATAAGCTTCCAGTTTTCATCGAGCTCTGGGGCTCTCCTGGCATGGACAGCCCTGAGAAAGCTGCCTGTGGCTGAGCCTTGTGGTTGGGCTCCTGCTCCATCCTGGCTGTTCCTGCAGCACTTTTCCCTTTGCTGGGCCCTGTTCCCTGAGGAGAAATCCTGGGGTGCTGCAGCAGAGCTCAGTTCCTTGTGTGGGACTCAGGTCCTTTCCTGCAGCACCTGCCCTGTGCCAGCCCCTGGAGCTGTTGGTGAGGAAAAGCTCCAAGGGTTGGAGCCCCTCTGCTCTGGAGCCAGGCTGGGAGAGCTGGGGGTGCTCACCTGGAGAGGAGAAGGCTCCAGGGAGAGCTCAGAGCCCCTTGCAGGGCCTAAAGGGGCTCCAGGAGAGCTGGAGAGGGGCTGGGGACAAGGGATGGGGGGACAGGACACAGGGAATGGCTTCCCACTCCCAGAGGGCAGGGATAGATGAGATATTGGGAAGGAATTCTTCCCTGTTAGGGTGGGGAAGCCCTGGCACAGGGTGCCCAGAGAAGCTGTGGCTGCCCCTGGATCCCTGGAAGTGCCCAAGGCCAGGTTGGACAGGGCTTGGAGCAGCCTGGGACAGTGGAAGGTGTCCCTGCCCATGGCAGGGGTGCAATGAGGTGACCTTTAAGGTCTCTTCCAAGCCAAACCATTCTGGGATTTCACACCTGCACAAARCTGCACTGACAGACCCAAGCTGTCCCAGCTCCCACCTCCTGCACGGTGGGAATGGTGCTGAAGCCTCACCCGGGGCTGTTTCTCCTTCCCCCCTGCCCTTGGCTGGCCCTGGCAGTGCTGGGGTAGGGGCAGGTCAGGGCTTTGCCAGGCTGCTCTCGTGCCAAACCAGACAGGGCACAGGACAAAGCTGCTGCTGCTGCTGGTGCTGCTCAAGCAGGACTGGCCTGAGCCTTGAGCTGAGCTGGGCCCAGCTTTGCTTTGCCCCTGGCCATGACCTGCTGTGAGCCAGGCCATGAACTGCCCCAGCTCTGTGTGTGTGCAGCAGCTCCCTCACAGGGAACAATTCCTYCCCAATATCCCATCCMTCCCTGCCCTCTGGCACTGGGAAGCCATTCCCTGTGTCCTGTCCCTCCATCCCTTGTCCCCAGTCCCTCTCCAGCTCTCCTGGAGCCCCTTTAGGCCCTGCCAGGGGCTCTGAGCTCTCCCTGGAGCCTTCTCCTCTCCAGGTGAACATTCCCAACTCTCCCAGCCTGGTTCTAGAGGGGCTCCAGCCCTGGGAGCTTTTCCTCACCAACAGCTCCGGGGGCTGGCACAGGGCAGGTGCTGCAGGAAGGGACCTGGGAGCTTCTCCTTACCTTCTGCTGCTGCTGCTGCTGCCACCCCTGAGTGTCCAACAGCCGGAAATCACGGGGCCATCGGTCACAAAGAACGGACTGGGAGGGGCTGTCACTCCTCCATCCTCCAGCAACCTGTGCACCACGGGCTGCCATGGCCTGCTTGGCCCTTTCCATCCCTGTCACTGCCACTTTCACAACTCCACCCTTCAAAAGGCACCTGCTTGCATCCTGAAATGAGCTTGTCACGAGCAGTCTTTGCATGCAGGAGGAACCCAGCACCTGCAGGAACATCCCCCAGCACAGGAACAGCCCCCATGAGCTCAGCCAAGAGCTCTATGTGTTTGCATGCACACAGAGGGATGTGTGTGTGCGTGTGTGTGTGTGTGTGTGTGTGTGTGCTGTGCAGGAATCTACGCCCTGCTCCCACAGAGATGCAGTTATTTCATGTAAGAGTATTTTTTTAGAATGGGTATTGCTAATTCCATGGCTGTACAACTGATTGCACTGTGACAGGTCTGGTCCCTGTGATGCTTTGAAGGCTGGAAATTCTCTGTGTACTTTGAAAAAAAAACAAACCACACAGAAGTAACAGTCATAAATATACAGCTTTAAAAAAAATTATTGTTAAAGATTTATTGCAATAATACAATAAAATTCAGAAGAAAAAAAATCCAAAAAACAAAAAAACCCAAACCATTTGTGTTTAGTTACATCTTAAGTCTGGAAGTTGCGAGGGAGGGGCCCCGAGTTTCTGCAGGTGACAAAGCCACCCCTGGTGGATGATTTCCAGACACCTGATTTCAGCACAGGGCTGGGCCCCTGAAATCAGGCCCTGCCTTGGCAGCCCAAATTGGCCACCCCAGGTCAGTGGTCAGGACCTGAACTGAAATTCCCGTGTTCATGCTACACAAAATGTTCTGTAAACTCTCAGCTGGCTGCCTTCAGGTATCTCTAGGTACAGATATTCCTGCCCTCCCTCCCTCACCCCCCCAAACAACCTGGGAAACGAGTCCTGGTGATTGCACTCAAGGTTTGGATACWCACAATTCTTCCTCAGCTACACATGTGCAAAACACTTTTAAAAAAACCACCACAACCTCGTGTTCTGTTACAAAAAAAGGGTTCCATGAAAAGCCCCACCCCAGCACATCTGAGCACCCTCACGGTGCCCTTGTGCACTCTCAGAGTATGACAGGGTTGCAAATAAATTAWTTTGGAAAACGTGGATAGGAAGAATATGGCTTAGAAAAGTTMTTGTGTTGGATTTTCTTTCCCTAAGTTCAGTGACAGTGCATGGAGCTGAGTCATGGCCTGACCTTCCAGGGCTCAAAGCACAAAGGCAGCAATGGAAAAGGGACTGAAATGCCTATTAAAAAACAACAAAAAAAGGGGATTTAGATGGTGGGGTCCAGTGCAAAATCCACAGGGAAGCAGAAGGGGCTGGGCTSTGAGCCCAGTTTCCAATACTGGCGTGTGCTGGCTGCTCAGAGCTGCGAGTGATAAAGTGCTGAGAGCCAAGAGCCCAAAGGCCTGGGCTCAGCCTGGCAGTGGGGCTGGGGACACTGCCCCCAACAGCCTGGGGACACTGGGCCCAACAGCCTGGGGACACTGCCCCCCATCAGCCTGGGGACACTGGTCCTCATCAGCCTGGGGACATTTCCCCATCAGCCTGGGGACACTGCCTCCCATCAGGCTGCAGCAGCCCTGGGGCCTGGGCTGTTCCCCTAAAACAAACCCAACTCTTGGAGCAGAGGAGCAGTGGGAGCAAGGCTGGTGCTCTCTGACAATGCTCAGGTGGAGTTAAGGGTCTTTGGTTTAAAAAAAAAAAGAAAAAAAGAAGGTAAAATGAGAAGAAACTACTGACAAGAGGCCCAAGGTCAGGGATGAAGAGAAGCAGCTGCCATGAAGGGGTGGGTAGCACAATGCTCAGCCAGGCCCCTGGCATGGGGCACACAGGGGGCACTGCCACTCCTGGCTCACCTCCCCTCCTGCCTGGGGACAGAGGCAGCACTGGCCAGCTGGGAGAGGAAGAGAGAAATCCACCACAAAACACCCTGTGAGGTGGCTGGGAAAGCCAGCCCTGGAGCTGGGATGGGGCAGGGATGTGGCCTCTGTCCCCACGAGCTGCAGGGCAGTGGCAGAAATGCTCCCTCGTGGAGGGAGGGCAGGAGGCTCTTCCCTGGAACTGTCCCAGCTCCAAGTGTAAACGTTGGAAGCTCTGCTGAGCAAAACCACCYGTGGGTGCCCCGAGGAAGAGGAGGAGCCCTTGCTCACCAAGGCACCTGGCACAGCTGGCTCATGGGCTTCCAGGAGCCAGCTGTGCCAGGGAAACCAAACCAGCTTCTTGGCAGTCAGTAAACAGCAAACCCCACCATGAACATACAGTAAGATAGGGTTAAAAGCACACGTAGTGTGGAGAGCACGTGACTTCACCAAACTGGCTTGAAATGAGGTTTTTTTTCTAATGCTAAAAAGTGGCAACATGGTGTGGTAACTGATGGAAATTATTGCAACAATGCARTTCTGTATCAGCATCCAATGTGGGTCTGGCAAGAGAACGTCCAGTGTTTCTTTGGTGTATGGTATTTAAGAGTACAGAGCTCRTGTGCCTCAGCACAACACAAAACCTCTACACCTACCAGTGGGAACAGCATGAAACAAGCCAGTTTTCTRTGGCAAAACTGGGTCAAGATTCACAACCAAATCTACACCAAGAGCAATTTGCTGTGTGAATTCCCTGTCCATGCTGATCGCTTGTATTAAAAATATGGCAACAGAGATTAGAAAACATGTTAAAAATGCATCATTTTCATGTCCTGAATGAAAAAAATTTAGAAATACGCATTTTTGCGTTATGCAAGACAGATTTAAAACACACACACACAAAGGAAAACCCTGTAAGGAGTTAAGAAAGTGGGAGCTGTCCAGAGCAGCCTTCCCTGCGCTCATCCYGATCCAAACGCTCCAAAATCTGTTTCTTCTTCAGAAAGTAGAGCTGGAGGTTGCTGGGTCCTTTTGCCATCCTCGATGCAGACAGAACCACGACACAAATGGCCCTCGTGGAATCCATCAGGGGCACGGAGCTGAKTTACAAAACGGGGCCGTCACAGTCGTTTGGGGAAATAAAAACGTTTGCTCCGGTTTACAAAACTCAAGTCTGACCTCTCCTCTGTCCCAGGCACTGCTTGACTGAGCCAGGGGGGAGGCTGAGCACAGCCCAGGCTGGGAGGGGCTCCTGGCACAGCCCCCCGTGCCCGCTAGCGGTGCCCGGTGTACGCCTTGAACCAGGAGGTGACGGAGGCGGCGGCGGACGAGATCATCCCGCCCGCGCTGCTGCTGGCGATGGGCTGCGACACCTGGCTGCTCTGGCTCTGCAGCAGCTCCACCTGCTGCGAGGGGATGTCACAGAACCTGGGGCTGGGCAGGTTCTCCCAGTCCGTGCCCAGGTCGGTCTCCTCGTCGCTGACGCGCTCGTCGCCGCTCTCGTCCGTCTCGCCCGCCGCGCTCGGCTCCACGAACTCCATGGAGTCCTCCAGGTCGGCGCTGATCTCGAAGGGGCCCGACCTGAGGGGTGGGGACACGGTGCCATCAGTGCCTCAGCTGTCCCCTCAGCACACAGGGCCCTGCTCTGCCGCGGGTCCCTGCAGAGGGGACTTTGTGTCACCGTGGAGGCAACACAAGCACTTGGCTGAGGAAGGGACGGGATCCAGAGCACGGAGCAGGAATGGTGGGAGAGCAGGGACACAGAAACACACACACAGCACAGAAAGCTGCTGGTGATAACTCAGGGCTCCACTGGTGGGAATCTTGGCTTGATGTGGAGCAGCTTTAATTTCCAGGCCAAGAGAGCTCAGCTCTGCCAGGCTGTACCCTGCAACTCCCAGGTCTGGCACAACTCACCAGTGGAGACTTCCACTCAACCTCCTTCTCCCTCTGAGCTTGGCCAGACACTGGAACAGGCTGCCCAGAGRGGCTGAGRGCTCTCYCCTGGAGCCACTCCAAACCCCACCACACACAATCACAGAGKGGRKCAGGTTGGAAGTCACCRGAGTGGCTCCTCTGGTCCCACCTCCCTGCTGAGGCAGGGCCATCCCAGAGCACAGGATTGTGTCCAGACAGCTCTGGAATATCCCCAGTGAGGGAGACTCCACACCCTGTCTGATCTCTGTTCAGGGCTGGGTCACTGTTCAGGTAAGTTCTCCCTCATGTTCAGGTGGAACTTGTGGGCATCAGTTCCTGCTTGTCCCTCTGGTGCCACTGCTGGGCCCCACGGGGGCTCTGAGCCCTCCCTGCAGACAGGGACACGCAGGGACACACAGGGGACACACAGGGCTGAGGGCGCCTCTCAGCTGAGCAGCCCCAGCTCCCTCAGCCTCCCCTGGGCAGGGAGATGCTCCAGCCGTGGGCACTGGAGTGCTCTGAGCAGGGATCTCCGTGGTCCCGCAGGGTCCCAGCTCTGCTGTGACTCAGAGTCCCCTGCTGCCACTGCCTGGTGGGAGAGGCGATTGCATCCAGCTCCATCCCACTGCTTTGGGCCATGGTATTCCATGGAAAAAGGGGGATTCCCCACAGCAAGCAGCATCCCTGACAGAGCTCACTCCAAGCTACAAAACTGCCCCGTGAACACGAGCAGGAATTTGATGGAATAATGGAATAATTTAGGTTGGAAAAGACMCCCAAGATCACYGAGYCCAAGCATTAAACACAGTAACCATTTAACACAGGCAAGAGTTTATCCAGCCTTGGYGGGAGAAGGAGCCCAAAGCAGTGATTTATCATGGGAAATATTAATCCAGATAATTAAAGCTTGGTAAAATTATAAGCAGCATATAAAGGACATTGTCAGGCAACCACAGGCTGARGTATCTCAAGGAAAATAAAGAAAGCTGTCTGCTGCAAGCTTTGCAGCCAGCTGAGAAATGAAAGGCAAACACTCCTCTTTCATAATSTGGGAAGGAATGGGAGCACTGCCTCCTGGCAAAGCCTTTTGCTTACCAAGGCAACACAAGAAGGGAGTCATCAGGGCTGAGGCCAGAAGGGACCATGAGATCATCTCAAGTGACCTCTCTCCAGCAAAGGCCACTGGGTCCCACCCCTTCTCCCTGCCCTGAGCACAGCAACTCCTGCCTGATGACAGCATCCACTGCAGCAACTCATCCAGCCTTGAGAGCATGACAGAAGGAAACAGAATCCCCACCTTCATTCCTGTGGGTAATTAATGTCTCTGCTAAGTGCCTGTGCCTYGTTTCAGCCAGCTCAGACTCTTTGCTCCCAGTGGTGTCTGAGAAGCCATTCAGCAGCCTGGTGGGGATTTTATCCAACCCTCCTGTAACCCTTTCTTTCACTCTCTGCACCCAGCTGATGCATGTGGAGCTCTGTGACACCTGCACAGGTGCCCACTGCAGCCCCTGGACCYTTTAGAGCAGCTGCTTTCCTTTGAGGACACAGCTCTCCATCCTCTGGGTATTTCCAGCACTCCATTTTCAAGGCAGCAAGCACAGATTTTTGTACTGTGGCTCCCCATGTCTCAGGGCTGAATCAGTAGGAATTTATCCAGAGAACACAAGTGGGAACAGGCAGCTCCTCTTAGTGGCACTGSAGGTTTTTGAATAAAACCAGATCCATACAAGAGAACAAAGCAGAAAAGTAGATTTCAGAACATCACTGTGTTTAAGGGGGGGGGAATAAAACACCAGGCACATCAAACAAATATTTGCAGATTGTCTTGGTCACAAGTAACTTGTGTCTGAGTTATCCCAATGGGGAAATAATTTGCTTTCTTATATTTAACTTGTAAAAAAAGAAATAAATTATTAAACCTGGTGTGTGCAGGTCAGAACTGATGTTCTTTTCATCATGTTCTAAGCTAAGACAACAGTTGTCTTTAATCTTAATTTACATATAAATGAATATTATTGAGAAGGTCAGCTTTGGTCTAGGCAGTTCATTGACTGGAGGTATTTTGGGAAAGGTTTGCTGGGATTCTTCTCAGGGTTTGTGTGACTGGATGCTCTCAGGTGTTTGCACGTTGGCAGAATGGGCAGGGTCACCCTTGGAGCATGGCAAAGCTGCCTGGATTTGTGCTGCTGTTCCCTGCAGGGAAGGAGCTCCTGCTCCTGGGTGCAGGGGAAATAAATCCCTCAKCACTGCAAAGCCTCCAGCTGAGCCTGCCACAGGCAGAAGCACAGCAAACACACATCTGTGAAATTTAATTTAAATTTAATTGCCTAYTCAGGAGCCCCTTTTTCTGTCCAGTCTTTCCTTCTCCTGGACCTACCCTGATTTCTGTGCTGAGGACTGATCTACAGGCACAGAAGAAGAGAATTTCCCTCACAAGTCAACAAGGCAAAGGCATAAATTSCAAAGGGATTCAGGCACAGCAGAGTCCACATTTTGCTTTTCTTACCTGCCCAAGTTCTCGGTGTCTGGGCTGACCAGGTACATGAGGTTCCTGAGGGTATGCAGGGGGTGCAACAGATCTAAATTTACATGCTGACATGGGGAAGGGAAAAAAAAAACCATAATCAGGTCCTGAAGGAAAGCAGCAGGCACAGCTGATAATTACAAAGCTGTTTAAAGGCACCAAATGTGCATCCCCAGTACCTGAGAGAAGCAGAGGTGAAGGATATTGGCATTCAGCTTCTTCACTGCCCGTGTGAACCTGTGCCTGCTGAGRTTCTCTCCACAGAATTCACTGTTAAAACACCACACACACAAAAATACACAGAAAATGCTGTGAAAACACACTTACTGGAGGCATCAGCAYTCCATGCCCTGGCTTCCTAACAAATTTACTCCTGGAGTAAAAATCCTCGCAGTGAGCACTTGTTCAAAGTCTACAGCCAGTTCTAGAGTGCTGAGGAGATTAATTTTAAACCTAGCAGGACTGTGAGCATTTAATCARTAAGCTCTGCTTGCCCTGGCCTCACCAGCTTCCACAGGACAGCWGGTGTGAAGTGTGGGGAACTCAGATCCACCAGAGCCAAACTACTTCAGAATTCCTTGCAAATCAGTTCCTGTTCCCAACCTCTCCCTTCTGTGAGGGCTGAACACCCAAACAAAAATCAGGG
>CADDXX010000688.1:88275-122693 GCA_902810485.1 Alauda arvensis
AGTCTGCTGCTCCTCAGTGCCTTCTGCTGGCACCCACAGCTCCTGGAGTGCCTTACCAGGTCCCTGGGTGGTCTTCTTCTCCTCCACCCAGCTGTAGTAAGCTGAGTAGTCCCCGTTGTTGGGGAGGATGATCCAGGGCCCCGTGATGCTGATGCTGGTGTCGCCGTTGTGGTCGTCACACACCCACCTCCCSGACAGGTACGTGGTTCTCCGTGCCTCTGCCAGCTTGCTCACAGTGCTGGAGGTCATGGCATTGTCACTCTCTGAGGACACATCAGCAGGGTCCCTGCAGGGGTTGGAGAGAAGTGGGTGAAAGCAGAATCAAAAGTGCCTGTGGCAGGAGCTGAGCCGGGTTTCACTCGGGGCAAAGTGCTCCTGCCAAACTCCTCAGTCCCAAAACGACTCCCATTTAATTGGCTGTTTTTGTAGAATCCAGGAATGGTTTGGGTTGGAAAGGACCTTATAGACCACTTCTGCAAAACTCCTCATTGCCAAAACTCCTCCCATTTTCTCTGAGGTTTTTCATTGGCTGTTTTTATAGAATCCCAGAATGGTTTGGGTTGGAAGGGACCATCTCATTCCACCCCTGCCATGGCCAGGAACACCTTCCACTAAACCAGGCTGCTCCAAGCCCTGTCCAGCTTGGCCTTGAACACTTCCAAGCACAGGAAATCCATATTTTAAGGAATTTAACACAGGACATGCAGCTCAGATCTCTCAGTGAGGAGATGCAAACACCTCCAGATTCAGCTTCTTCTGTCCCGGACCTCTACCTATGGGTGAGAACACGACTCCTCYTCCTCACAGACCCTAAGGGAGCCAGACCACCTTGCCTCAGACTGACACAACTCCCTTCTGGGTGCTTAAAACCAAACAAAAGGACCCCAAAAGTTCAAGGCTGCCTTACCTCATGCTTGTCTTCACCTCCTCCATGGGGAAGATGACGGAGGTCAGCTCCAGGATGTGCGCGCGCCGCAGGTTCGCCAGGTGCTCGTACTGCGTTTTCAGCTCGTAGCTCTTCTTCTCCACCAGGTCTCCCAGCTTCCTGTTGTGCCTCTGGATCTTCTCCTTCTTCTCCTGGTGCCTCTGAGCCCTGCGATAATGCTTCTGGTTCTCCTCCTTGATCCTCAGCAGCCCCTCWGTGTCTGTGAGGATGGCAGCAGATGTTATCCCTTGCGAAAGGAGCTGGGAGGTGCTGGTGGGAAAAAGCTTGAGAAAAGCTTTATTAATATTTATGGAAAACATGATCTGTGGCAGCTTCCAACACAGAAAACCCTGCTCAACTATTAACATCTTCCAGCTGCTCAGTGGTACAACTTTTTAATCTCCTCTGAAGATCTCCAAAGAGACTGCAACTGGGATTATTCTTCCCCTATCTTTTACCCAGCTATTTTTGGATTTGGAGCACAAAAGCCAAGATTTCCCAGTTTAATTAAACTCCTGAGGTAATCATCCTGACAGAAATAGCCTGACTGTACATGTTTGCATGGTGCTGGCCAAARAAGCCCTGCCCTGCTTGCAGCCAAGCTCAAGTGCAGATAGCATCTTCATTCAGCACTTCTGGCACCTCTGCTGCTGTCAGTGTGGGTTATTTGGGCTYATCCCAGGGATGTGCTCTCCCAGCACTTGGATCCCAACAGAGCAGGCTCCTTGTTCCCACAGGGAACACTGGCAATTTCCACTCACTAAATGGGAATTGTGCTCAAGTGCTGCAGCTGCCTGGATTCTCTCYACGTGCCAGGCTTGGAAAAACACCCTGCAAGAGCATCTTGAAGCATCCAAGGCTGGGTCTGATGATCTTAGAGGWCTTTTGCAACCTTGATGATCCTGTGATCTGCTGATTTTGCTATAAAATAACTGGCTGTGRTAATGTTCCCACAAACAGGGAGTCAGCCACTTCTAACTTTTAAAAGCACAGCAAAAGATTTCTTGTGCTTTCCCCAAATACATGTTTAAAACTCTCCCTGTGCCCTAGTTTGAAGTGTGCCTGCCCCTGCAGACAGAGAGGCTGCTCTCTCTGAACATCAGGAATTAYTTCCAGTCATCTGATCTGCTGCAATCCATGGTGTGTCTGGCAGGAAGGAAGATCTGGTATGTGGGAGATGCAAAGTCCCAAATGAAAGGAGGTGAGAAAAGCTCCTCCATGCAGATAAGAACTAATAATCCTCAGGTTTATATAATATAAACAAGTGACCCCTGTTAGAGGAGCAGCAGAAAAATCCACTTTTCTCTGAGTAATACCAGAACCTCTMTGTGTCAGCTCTAATTCCCTTTCCTTTAAGCAGCCCTGTAACATCAACAGAAAATCAATTAACACTTGCATTCATAGTCCCAAACTCTGCCTAAAGAACAAGAGACAGAGGAGGAGGAAAACATCCATCTGTTCAATTTTCACATTCATATTCAACTTGAAAGGCTTCTTTCTCAGAGTGMACTCCCTTCCCTGCAGGTCCAGCAGCAATTATTTGGGAGCAGGGGAGACACTGCACACACATTTCCTCTTCAGCACTAACAACTGCCCTGCTCTCTGCACAGCACCTCTGCTTTATGACCCAGTTTATGAGGTGATTAAAAACCTGTCCCCAGGGGTATCTCAGGACACCCCTGTGCCCCACACACCTGCAGTGCCTGGCAAATGCAAGCCCAGGCACACTGATCTCTGCCCAGAGAGCTCTGCCAGGTATTTGCCAGCCTGTCTCCTTGAACTGTTCTGCACAGAAAGAAGGCAAACACACAGATTTTAAAGCTTTATTTTAAGCACCACCAATGATTGAGGTCTCCAGGAGAGTCAACTCCAGAAGTGTTCTAGAACTCAGTGTTCTAGAAGTTGTTTGTATTTCACAAAATTAAACTATGCCACATCCAAGAGCAGAGGAACAACCTTTTCACACTTTTTAATGTGGCCAAAAGTGACCAAGTTGGATCCTGATCTGTTGGCTACTCACAGCCAAAATTCATTTCTGGTCTCTCTCCAAAAGCAACTGAGCTAACAATAGCTTTAGTTGGGCAATAGTCAGCTCAGTTTTTAGGTTAAATCTTATCAAATTCACTGAGAATCAAGAGAAGTTGCAAAAGTTGCAGAKGATAAATTCCACAGAAGAGTGGGAAAATGGAGAACTCCGCTCCCTGGTTGGTCTTAACACTCTGCCACCCTCAGAGCAGAGCATTTTAAGAAAAGGTGACTAATTCCTTAAAGTCACACTGATTTCCTCTTCTCCTTTCTCCAGGCAAAAGACAAAGAGTCATAATCTAATCTCCATGACAATCATCTTCTACCTACTGAAAAGCTTGTTTTTCTTCAACTTCCTCTTCTCTAAACCAAACATTAATTTTCTTAGCTGTTTTGTTTCTTTTCCAATACTCAGACTTCCCTCAGCTGATCTGTATCTTTCTTAAATTGTTTAAATTGGACACCAGACTTGCACTGAAGCAACAGCAATACCTGGCACAGCAGGAAAACTGCTTCCATCTTAAACACAGCACTTACATKAGTTAACCCACAAAGAGGCCTGAACCTTTCTGGAGCAGCAGGAGATTGGTAATTTTCATTTCATTTGCACTTCCCCAGATCCCTTCCTGCCAAATCTTACCACCATCCCCCACTCTGGGTTTATGTTTCTCTTTACAACAATGTACACATTGATTTTGTCCTTTTTAGGTGATGCAGTCTATTTAGATTTGGAATTTGGTCCTGGTCTCCACAGAAGTCATTTCAGGATCCAGCCTGGCTTCCTCCATTCCACCCTCCAYTCTCCTGAGCTATTATGGGAAATGCTGAAGAGAACTGGGCCAGGCTCCTGCTGAGCTCCACCTGTCTCACCTCCTCAGCCTCACCAGTRCCACCACTCTTTGAATGCAGCTTTTCCAACCTTTTGTGATGACCTTGCAGGGGCTACACCCAGAGCAAATTTTGTTTGGCAGTGCCCAAATCCAAGTTATGTGCAGCTTCTGCTTCATCCTCCCCTGCACCCCTTGGATCTCCAGATGAGGGGTTGATTTGACATMAATATCACAACATAAATAACAAAACATGGATTTGACATGAGTACCATAACCAATGATGCAATGGTTATTAATTAGTTATTAATTAATTATTATTAATTAATCAGGTGGTTAAAAATTCCAATTTTTAACCACCTGATCTGCCAGTTCCCAGCAGATCCCCCAGCTCTGTAACAGGATGCTGTGTCATCACTCTGAGGTTCTCCCTTCCTGCACCCTTTGAAGGCAGGGGCTGTTTTCAGCTTCCTCAGACACCCTCACATGTTCCCAAGTGATCCACAGACCACTTCAGCTGGTTCCTTGGCTTCCAGAAAGCAAACTAATGTGTAGCTGCCTGTTTCCTTTCCTGTAAAATTTAACCTGGCTCAGCAGCTGRTCACATTTTCTTTACAGGAAGATGAAACAAAGGCAGCACTGAATGAATGCTTCAGACTTCTCTGCATTGTTATTTGCTCTCTTTCCTGTTAATTAACACACTCCTCTGCTCCTTCACCTTTTCTTTAGCATCCATTTATTATTCCTACTATCCATCCTCCTCATGAATTGAAAATAATTTTGCATCTCAGCCTTTTGAATTTTTCACCCCAAGCCTGTGCTAATCCTTTGTGACTCTTCTCAGGTTAGGCCTCTGCTTCCACACTCTGCATGGCTCCTCTTGAATTTCAAGCCATAAAAATATCCCAGATTACATCAGTAGGCTTCTGAATATGCTTCCTCTATTTCCCTTGCTCATAGGCTGTAAGCAGAGCTGCACATTCTCTTCTGAAAAATGACCCTGCAAATTTAGTGTTAAACAATCCAATGGGTTTCAAAACCTGAAGTTTCTGAATGAAGCCTACACCATATTCCAGAGACTCTTGCTCAAGCAGAGTTTTAAGATTTTCAGACAGGTGTGGGTTAAAATTCAGCAGTTTCAGGAAATCTGTGACAGCTGCAGAGCTGTTTGCTCCTCTTTATCAGAGGAAGTGATCAGAAACACTACACTGAATAAAGCCATCTCTAGGGACACAGCCAGAGTCACAGGCTGCTAAGCATTTGCTCTCAAAGCTGTTGCAAAACCATCTCCATCCAGCTGAATAATGTCTGCTGTTTGCTAATTAAAACCCAAGCATAAAAAGGCCAAAATCCACTCAGTGCTTTGCCTTCAAGTTTAGATTTAGGAAGCGGCGGTTTGGAAATTCACCATTTTCTAAACAACCAACACTGAAATTCACCTCAATTGATTTTGCACTCAAAGGCACAGGGAGTTTTTCCACATCACAAAAGCACAGGCATTACTCACGTCTTGTTATCTCATCATTTTCTTTGCAAATGGTCTGYTTCAGCTGCTCAATCCTCATCTTGCAAGACATTATTTTCCATCTCTGAAAAAGAACATTCAGCAGCTCTGGGGCACAAAAACGACTTCAAACAYTGAACTAATGATGGACAACAAAGCCAGCAGCTTTTAGTGCAAAAGTAGCAGGATGCTCTTGAATGGATCAAACACCCAAATATTTCATACAGTGTTTTGTGCACAGAATGCCACAAACAAAATGAGTGCTTAGGATGAAGTGAATCACTAAAATAAGTTATTGAGCAAGAATCTAGAGAGAAATGAGAAATTCAGCTTGGAACACTCRGCCCATCTCAGCTTTGCTTACAACAGGCTCTTTGGGCAAGCAACACAATGCCCTCAAGGTAAACTGTAATTTTAAACTATGAGATCTAGGAATTTCAGAGAGTTTAAAAACCATGGGACTCTTGGAGCAACTCACCAGCTGATCAGTTATTTCTTTCCCTTCCATGGCCTTCAAAACACTAGAGGAAAAAACATGATTGAAAGTTTTATGACTATCTGGACTCTGTCTGTCTCCAGCAACAGTGTGTTAAAAGAGACTGTTTCCTTTTATGAGGTCTCTTAGCTTTTATATCAATTTAATAAATACAACTTACTGTTTTTGGAATTCTCTCTGTTTGGTTTTAAGATGCATCAGCCTTTCTTTCTTCTCTGAAAACCTGGAAGAGATTAAATCCTTTTATTGAYATTTTGCACAATTACAGCACTGTAAGTTGTCTGAAAAAAAGATAATAAAATTGAAGCTTGGGGATTCTCCAAACCTCAGCTATCTGTCTTCATCTTGGAAAGCTAATGGCTAAATGTGTAAAACTCTTGCAGAATTCTAGAGCATGTGTCTCACTGGAATTGCAACAGAACCCCTAGGCTGGAGAAACATCAGAGTGTCAAGCCATCAAACAAATAGCAAATTACTGCTATTTCTAGATTTATAGCTCAACAAGATCAGTACTYTGTGTGCTACAAAAACCATTGAGTRCTTTAAAAACCTTCAGTCRCTGGAGAAATTACTATCTCACATAGCCCATGACCCMAATGCCTGCTGCAGCTCTGCTCCACTGGGTTACAGGAGATGGGAACTGATCAGAAAGGATTTTTTCCAGGATTCATCATTCTGTGTTTTCACCCTTTGAGTATACASAAGCCATGTTCTGCCCCTCTTATTGTTCCACAATTCATTCTATTCTCCTCTGCAACACATAAAAAGGAGAATTTAATCCTAACAGAGCTGTGGTATTTGCAGATGCCCCATCCCCGGAATTGTTCAAGGCCAGGCAGGATGGGGCATGAATCCCATGGCAGGGGCTGGAATYAGATGGTCCTTAAGGTTCCTTCCAACCCAAACCATGAGATGTTATGATTTTACCTTMATTCCATGGATATTTAAGCTTTATTTAGAAAGAATGGTACACTAAGCCTTGACAGGATGGCATCTTTGATTTCCCTCTCTGTTCCTCTGTGGGTTTGATTTCAGGTATAAAACTTCAAAATGTTTCACTTTTTTCCTTCCAGTGCTGAAGTGGTGACTACCTTTGGGTTCAGAGTGTGTGTAACACCCCCCCCAGATGACATTAGCATTAGAACAACAAAACCACTGSCTGCTGCTTCTGTAGTCAAGCAAAAGAATCTGTTTTCCTTCCAAAACAAACCAAAACCAAATGCAGGTGCTTGGCACAAGAGCCAGAGGCCACACGTGAGCTGCAGGAATGTGGTGCAACTGGAGCCCAGCTGCTTGTCCCCTCTTCCTGGGTGTCCTCACCCCAGGAGTCACCCTGGAAATGACCAAGAGCCCTGCAGGAGCCTCCTGTTTACCACAGAGCACTGCACACCTACTGCACCTCTGGCTGCCACCAGRAACACAGAGCTCAGCAGCCATGCAGGGGTAATTTTGGCTGGTTTCTTTGTTTCAGGGCTGGATGAATGGGCACAGACTCTGAACAGAATCACCCAATTCCCACCCATCACATCAGCAAAAAGATGAATGATCTGTCACAGAATACAGGAATAAATTAAGTTCTGCCTGTGGAGGGAAGACAGAAATATTTGTGGAAGCCTGTAGAAGTTCCAGCTCACCACGTGATGTCAAACAGCTCCTACCAACCTCTCCAGCAGGTTTCTCCTAAGCAAACATTTCCACTTCTTTATATAGCTCTGATTTCAATTGCATTGCATTCTGCAGCTCATTTCTCTTTATATATCTTCAGCCTTTCAATTTGGCAAAGGAACAAAACCTGGGATGAATTATTATAGGAACTCCCATAAAATGTAAACTGAGAGGAGAGAACATCTCGAATTACCCATGAAATGTTTCTCTTTCCTCAAGTCTTATCACATTAAGGTGAGATTTTTTTTGTGGTTGCCTGGCTTATTTCCACATGATTAGAAAGAAGCAACCAGAGAGAGGGGGTTCCTAATCTACAGGAGCTGATTAATGCTGAAGGAGTTGAGGGTATTATATTCACTGTAATTCCCTTATAGCTGAAAAAAGTCTCTGTTCCTCACCATAACCCAYAGCTTGGAGAAATGAGCCAGGCTCAGACGTCACAATTACATTGTCTTTGGCTTTTGTCATCAGCAGACACACAAAGCAAAGCAATTCAGCAGTCTGGGAAACACACTCTGAGGATTTGTGCCCAYGACAGGCTGGAGGCCACTCCCAGGAGGAGCAAGAACCTCCCAGCTGAGACCAACATGGAGATGCCAGCTTGGCTTTTGAACACACAACACATTACTCATGAAAAGGAGGATGTCAGTGACTGCTTTACTGGAGGACTTCTGGACTACTCATCCTTAATTGTAGCTCTCCTTAAGTAATTAATCTTAACAGCTCCTCAGTCTCTCCCCCTCACAGATATGGGGTGTGATTTTTGCCAGACAGATGAAAAACTTCCAGTTTTACTGTAGCTGAAAATTAGCACACAAAATAGTTCCAGGAAATCTGAAATAATTAGAACATGAAATTGTTCATCTTCATATAAGGAAAATCACAAGGAAATTCTAAAAATAAACCACWGTTGGATACAAGGAGYAATGCTTGGTTTCTTTACATTTAASCAGGAAGATAATGATCCTTTTCCCCATCTGTAGCACTTCAAAAAGACAAATGGGAGGCCCAAGTGCCCCCAAACACTTCCACATTCTGGATTTCTCACGCTGAGCCACTCAGCAAAGCCCTTGTCATGACACTCCTCAAGCACTGGCTGATCTAAAATTAACCCAGGCACTACTAGAAGGCATAAAATAAACAAATAAATAACAGTGGCTGTAAACACCAGCTGAAAGGCAGCCAGTGAACTGCACTTTGCCCTGGTGCTACCATTTCAAACATCTCCCCCTCTCCCAGGGCTCACATCACAAGAAATTCATAGACACCCACAAAGAGGAAAGAAAACTGACTTCTTCCCCACTCTTACATCAGCCATTCCAAATATTAATTAGAGGATGCAAACAAAATGTTTCAGACACAGTTCAAATATAATCCCATTATCCTCAAAACCCAAGTTTTTGCCCCCACACAGTGTTCCTACAGCCATTGAGGATATTTAGGTTGTGAACATTGTGTTATTCATACAGGTGTGCTGCTCCTTTAATTCATTAACATAAATCGGCTATTTTTAATGAATTGCACTACAGCAATTCATTCATGGGAAAGCTCTGAGCAGCAGGAGAAACAAAGCCTGGGGAAATGGGAGTGTGCAGGGAGGCCCCRGGTTAATGCAACAGCAGTGACCCCCCCAGAGATGGAACTGTGATGGCCAGAGAAAAAAAAATAAATTTAGTCCTTGCAGTTAAAAACCACAATGTAAATATACAGGAGCTTTTCCAGCCACAGACAAATGGGGCAGTGAAAGCTTCTCAGGAGGATGCAGTGACAACTGCCAGACAGAAAAGCTGATCCTGTCTCATGTGAGAAGATAAAGAGGGTTTTCTCTCACACTGCTGCTTCTGGTACTTCGGCTAAAGCTGCTTCTTTATGACTTCATTTTTCTGATGGGCTGAGGACTTCTTAAGCCTTGGTTAATACAGAACAACAGTGCTTCAGCTCTAACAAAGGCTACRATTGAATTTCTATAATTAAACCTGATGTTTAGCCAAAAAAACTTAAGGCTGCAAAAGAGACAGGAAAAAACCCAAACCTGGTTTACATTYCAAGCTCCATATCCAATCTTTTAAYAGAAYCTGCAGAAAACCCCARGCAGTYTCACACAACTACACTTTCCCACCTATTTTAGAAAGGCTAAATCCACTTTGTGGTTCTACAACAYAGCTTTTTTTATATTAAAAAAACGGAAAGCCATCCAGTGAGGGACTAAAATCTCAGTTCTGCAAGCCAAGTCACATCCTGTAGATGTTGATGGGTGAGAGGCACCACTGTCCCCTGGTTTCTGGGGACACAAGGAGCCTCTGGAGCCAGGACACCACCACCCCACACGCTGCTTTGCCACCTTCCCAAAATAGCTCCAGGAATCCCTCCCAACAGCTGCTGAAGAAGCTGGACCAGGAACACGGTGCCAGCCAAGAATCAGAGCCATTCCAGACATGGCACTGGGAGACTTTTGAAGAATCTGGGCTGGACACGCTGTGAACAGCAGCGATGGAGGAGCCATCTGAGTCACAGCACGAGAAAATTTGTTTATGGGCATAGCACTCATCCAGCCTCCCTCCTAAAGGAGCAGGAGGATTAACTCAACTGGGGTGATTTTTTTGTGATGCTAAAGGAGGGGGTGTCCACGTTTATGGGTACACGCACAAGAAAATGCTTGTTATATTTCTTATACACTTTGCTAATTTTGCTTAACGGTTTAGAACACTCCTATTTCAAGGAGCGCTGACAAAAACAGGAAACCCGTTTGAAATAACATTGCACAGGCATCTCTGTGCCCTGAACTGTCCGAGCTTCTGTGCCTACATCGACACGGACACATCCGCACTTGGACTGACTTAAAGTCGGGCTGATTTCTTCATTATCATTAAAACTATCATTACTATTTCAAGGCTCGTCCCGAGGCTCCCGCTGTGCCCGCCCCCAGCCCCGGGCTGGGCCCGGCAGCCCCCGGCGCCTTCCCCCGCCCACACCCYGAGCCCCCCGAGCCCCGGGACAGCGGCGAGGGGAGGGCACAACCCGGCCCCACACCCCCCAGCCCCGAGGCACAGCCCTAAGGCCCCTTCCGAGGCGAAGCGACCCTCGGCAGGGCAGGGCGAGGCCGTCCCGCTCCCCCCCTCAGCGCCGCCGGTACCTCTCGGAGTCGCGCCCGTCGAAGAAGACGAAGTCGCCGCTCTGCACGCACTTGGCGCAGGTGAGGCGGCGGCGCGTGGTGTTGCAGAGCGGGCAGCGCTCCACCGCCACGTAGAGCCCCTCGGCGTCCTCCTCGGCGCCCCGCAGAGCCCCGGGCCCGGCGCCGCTGCCCCCGCCCGGCCCCGCGGGCTGCGGCCGGCGGCCGCTGGGAGCCGCCATGTTGGGCGCCGCGCGTCACGTGGGACGCTGTTGCCGGGCAGGGCATTGTGGGAAGAAGGGGCGCTGAGGCGGCGGCGGGGGAAGGAGGGAGGGAGCGGGAAGGGCCGCGAAAATGCCGGGTTTTAATATAAACTGCGCCCTTCTCCTTCTGCGGGAGGAAAGGGATCAACCCTGCCCTGCTCCCGGAGCGGTGTGGGTGTTGTAGTCCGGTTCGYGGGGTGTCTCAGGGGTAGCTGTAGCATAACCGGTCAGTAACGCTGCTGTGGGGAACTGCGGCTGCCAATCAAAGCACGGCTGTGCATTCACAGGAACATCCAAATGCTTTGGCCAAGCAGCAAATACCGAGGCACAGCCTTGAAAACCATGCAGGGTTTCGAGCCAGCCTTCATGGTGGAGCGAGGATGAGGAGTTAAATACAGAAAGTGAAGCAGAGTAGAGGAGAAGGGAGCAACTGCTCTGTGTCAGGGAAGGGACCTTAAAAACCATCCAGTTCCAATCTCCTGAGCTCGAAAAGGACCCTCCACTATCCCAGGGTGCTCCAAGCCCTGTCCAGCCTGGCCTTGGACACTTCCAGAGATCCAAGGGCAGCCACAGCTTCTCTGGGAACCCTGTGCCAGGGCCTCCCCACCCCCTTCTGAGTAAAGAATTTTTTCCTGATAGGTAATATTTCCTAATATGAACCTCCTCAGTTTAAATCCATTCCTTCTTCTCTGTAAGACAATTAGGGGAGACAGAGCRCACAGAAGCCAGAATAACTTAAAGCAATATCCCCATATCCCCCTTCCCAAAAGAAACAACTCCAACAAAACATTGCCCTAATTTTTTTTTTAAGATCAATTCCCAGCCCATATTTTTTCCCCTTCCCAAGTGTTATCAAACACTAAGCAGGAACAGTGGAGGTAGAAGTAAGACTGTTGTTTTTAAGACAAGAGTTACCACAGCAAACATTAACTTAATCAGTAGCTCAGTGAAAAGGCACAGAGCCCATTTCTTATCTCTAAGGCTTTATCTGTACTTCCAAAAGAGCACTAATTTTACCACTGAAATCATGYGGCAAGCTCTTAAGCAAAATGTGATTTCTTGAAGAGGGCTCATCTTAGATTAACTTCCCCCCTCCCCAACACCTCAATAAAACCAGGGTGTTTTCACTGACAAAAGATTATTTTAAGTGAAGTTCATTAGCTGCTACTACAGCTCCAGTGCAAATAAAAGTCCAGCCCATGGCTGTGGAAAGTCTCCAGTGCTAGAAAGCAAACAGAAAAGWAAGGCTGTGTTTAAAATAGATTTGAGTGTGGAAATCCACAGTTTGACAGAGGAACTGATAACAGCTAAGACCAGCTTATCATGAGGAAGTGCACCAAGTTTTTCAAACTCTTTTCCAGAGAAGCAGGGAGATAGAGATATGGAAACACTTGTGAGAGACACATAACAGATGCAGAGGATGAAGTCACACCCTCACCAAATCAGAAATAAACTTTTGTGGCAGCAAAACTCAGCCCAGCAAGACCCTGCTCTGAGTTGAGCCACAGCCCATCCCGAGTATTTCCAGCAAGGACAGAGCAGGATTTTGGCCTGGGTTACGCTTAAGTCATCTAAGAGCARCCTCTAGTGGTGTTTCCAGACAGGTACCACACCTTCGGGAGGGGAGGACACAACACACAAAGTGCTCTGGCTTGCTTCCAGGSGCTTTCCAGAGCAGCCACGGGATAGGCTTTGCCCTGTTCCTGCTCCCAGCACCACTCTCTGAAAAGAAAGGCTTGAGTTCTAACCAAGCACAGGAAACCCCATTGTTTTTGCTCCAAAATTACCAAATCTAGTGCCATTGTCTGAACTCTGGTTAAATAATGCCGATAATTAAGTCATGAGCACCCAAGACTTTTGGTATTTTCCTCAAATCCATTTTTAACAAAGTTCCAAAACAACATTCTTTGTTGTCTTYGGTTTTTGTCTGCATCCAACTCCCATCATCTGAGGGCACTTGAATAATACAAGTCTGTACCATTCAGTTAAAATCTAACTTGTCCCAGGTCAAACTAGATAATTTAATTAGTTACCCCTCCACCCACAGATTTTCCAGGYATATCCCAGCAGTCAGGACCTGGAATGGCTTCTCTGTGAAAGAAAATCCTGCACCATCACTCACAAGAGTTTAGCCAGCCAGTGGGACCAGAGTGATTTCAGTACATGCCTTTTAAACACCAAAATCAACTCAGGCAGGATTTTGTAAACCATGTTATAGATAATATTCTATTTTGAGATTAAACATGAAACTATAACACTGCAGGAGCAATTCAGGACACTTAGAGTTGAGGATTTTCATTAAGCCAGGTTGAAGTGCAGTGTGGATTCACCTGTTCAACAGGGAAAGGGACATATGGCTTCTGTTACAAAGTATTTTTAAGTGCCATCTTAATATACATTCTATTAAAAGTGCACTTGTTTATCAAGTGTTTTAACTTGACAAAAGTTGTCAGAACTCAGGTGGATTACAGACAGATAATCTGAAAGAAAAGAACATCTCACAGGTTATAAGAAAGGCATCAGCAYGTGGCATTCAGGAATGAATAATTTGCTTAATAATCCACAAATGGGTCCAGGAATCCCCTTGGCTTCTGTTCCTTGCAACACAAACCCAGGTGCTGTTCTGGATTGCTTTGGGAGCCTGGTCAGGATGGTTTCCTGAAACCTCTCAGAATGGGGTAGATGTTCTCAAATGCCTCATAGATCTCAGAACGGTCTTTTGCTCCWAAATGGACATTTAAGAAAAAAACAAACACCTGTTAAATGAATTAACAGAGTGCTGAATGCAGCTTAAACCCAGTAAGGTTACAAACCACGAAGAAATCCAGGAGATTGGGARCACCTTACTACTAAAGGCAGAATTTYTATCTGCCACCTCAAAGGACAATTTTTAGCTTGAAGACTTAGTATTGTTTAATCTGTGGAACCAAAAAAGCAATTTTCTGCTCTTGACAGGTGCAAAATGCTGGCTTTGAAGAAGAGAAGGAAAAGAAGCAACTGAGCACCACCATGGTGTTACCTGCTTAAGAATAACAGCTCTGCCTGTTCATAAGGTGAGTGGAAAGGTAGAAACAAGAAGTGAAAGGCCTTTATTTTATACTGGGAGTTGTTCCACAGCTTGAGAACTCTCCTTCTCCAGCTCTGAGAAGCAATTTTAAGCTGTTTGGACACCTTTGATTTCAAATCTCTTTCCRTGGTACTACAAACAAATCTTTTTACACCAAGTCTTGCACACCAAGTGCATTGCAGCAAGCAGGAACATTCCCTGCCAGCAGCACTGCTCATACTGGTCCAACAAACATCAGCTACAAGGAAACTACACTTAAATGAACTAAAAGTGGAATTAAGCCCTGCTCAGGTTGGATGTGCAAACCTTTCCTCACTTGGACATGAATCATTCRTCTGCCTTACCACAACTTTTACTTTCAAAAGCAAAGTTACTTTCTGGATCAGGGAAAGAAAACAAAACTCCTCAGAGCTCAGCAAAGTCAGTTTTGACATCACAGCTGGGCCCAGTACTCACAGAAAAGGACTGAGTGTGCAGCAGGCCCTGAAGCAAGGGTGTTACAATTGGTGTTCCCCAAAAAGTGCAAGCATCAGTGGAATGGAACTGACCCAGGATGATTTTACTGACCAGGATGATTTTACTGGACCTAAGTAAATTGTGGACATGGGAGGGGGAAGCATTTAAGCTTTGTTCTGCCCCATCCTTTCACTGAGCTCATTCCTGATTGATGGCTGTGAGCATCTCTGGCTAAGGCAGGCACTTCTCTTGCCCTCCACATGCCTCAGAGCTGTGCTGTGAATATGAAATCTGCACTCAGAGCTTCTGGGAACAAGCCCCATTCACCTTTCAGTACATCTGAATAGAAACATTTTTATGAGCTTCACAAAAAGGATGTGCCAGGAGCTCAGGAATTCACCTTTTTTTGATATGAGGTGCAGGTATCTGCTGAGCTCACTGACTCAGCAAGGCTTTTGCCTCACCATTTTTATTTTTTTTTGCCAGTCTGTAACAAGCTCTAGATCTCCACCCTTTCCTCTGATAATCCCCACTAAATGTTGTCAGTGAAGTGTTTTAAGAAGTCTGCTTCCTGTCCAAKMAATTTTAAATTGCTTATTGTGAGGCTCCCATTTAAGTGCCTGAGTAGTTGCTGGCATGTCAGCATCCTGTTGGCATCAACTGCATTGGCACATGGCATCAGGCTTCTAATAAAAAAATATTTAACACGGAAATCTGAAACTCTATATATGAAACAAAACAAGATTCTAATGCAACAATCCTGATGTTATCTGCAGAAAACACAGATAAGCTGCAGCAGCCATTAAAAAGCTCCCTGAGTGGCTTCACTGTGGCAAAAGATACTGATTTTTAGTTAATGTTTAATTGAAATGCTCTGTCAGAAGGTGAAGTAGCAGTGGGCTACAAATATAGAGAGGCACCACTTACCAGTCAGAACAACTTTTCCAGACACAAAGATCAGCAGCACTATCCTTGGCTTGACCATCCTATAAACCAGGCCAGGGAACAGTTCAGGTTCATAGCTGCTCAAAGCAAGCAGGTAGGATTAGTAAAATGCAAATGCTGGTTCAGTGTTGTATGAATAAAGTGCTCTTTAATTATAGTAACAATCGGGTAATTAACCAGACTGATTTTATCCAGCTGCCCCAAGAAAGGCAGGTCAGGTTTTGGACATCTTGAAGGGAAACCTGTGAAACCCAGCTGGAGCTGCTGGGGGATCTTCATGCTGGCTTTTAAAGACTTGGGAGCCACTTCTGATTTGTCATAGCATTGGAACCTTTATTATAATCCTCAAACAGTCCTCAAATAGAATGGCCTGGGCTTAAAGGGGCCTTAAAAGTCATCCAATTTCACAAGCAGGGACATCTTCCACTATCCCAGGGTGCTCCAAGCCCCATCCAACCTGGCCTTGGACATTTCCAGCACAGCTCCTCTGAGTACCTTGTGCCAGGGCCTCCCCACCCTCACAATAAATCCTTCCTAGTCTGCAAAGAGCCCTTATCAGGAAGCATCTTGTGCAACTAAGACAGCAGCCAACATAAATATTTTAATATATATCTAGTTCCTAAATGAAATGCAAACTATTAGATACAGTGCTAATAAAAGACAGCTGAATTTTGGTTTGGTCAGAGCTGAAATCATCCTTTCCTGATGGCAATATCCAGTTTTAAACAAGCTGATCTCATGGGAACAACATGCCCATCACTCAGCTAAAGCACATCCAAACAGAACCCAAACAACAACCCAGAAAAATACAATATAGCTGCAATTCTGTSTTCTGCAAATGCAGTTTGGCCTCGTGCCTGAAGGTTGGAAATCTCATCCCTGCAGACAGGAATCAGCTTTGCTGGGAGTTCAGAGGCCACCTCGGTGCTGCAACTCCTCAGTGGAGCAAAGGCTCAGGGAGCTGCAAACCCTGCTGATCTCCCCATACCTGCTGAACTGCTGGTGGGTGAGCACCAAGCCTTCCAGGCGGATGGGGAACCTCACATCACAGCTCCCCACCATATTCTGGATCTTGAAGTCCAGGAACTTGGCAGGGAAGCCGAGCTTCTGCACCACCCGCGCRTATTTCCTGGCTGCCAGCCTCGACTGCTCCTCACTAGAGGGAGAAAGCTTTGGTGTAACCTCCAAATAGTCCTCAAATCCCAGAATGATTTGGGCTGGAAGGGACCTTAAGGCCCATCCAGTTCCACCCCCTGCCATCTTCCACTATCCCAGGTTGCTCCAAGCCCCATCCAACCTGGCTTTGGACAYTTCCAGGGATGGGGTTTTTCACTGAAGGAAGAGCAAAGGGGAAAAAAATCAACTTTTATTAGTGCTTTGCTCTTGAGGTGGAATTCAGTTTATAGCCAACTCTGTGCTAATCTGCACTCCAGAAAAAGAGATCCTGCTGCTCAAAATAGCAAGGCTCCATCCCCAGAACTGCTGCAGGGAGCTAAAAGGGGTGAGGCACTTGTTGATTGACCTTCCAGTGGTCTGGTTGAACCCAATGGAGGTATTTCATCACTCAGAAGTTCCCCTTTTAAGAGGTTTTCAGTTCCTCAAAACAGCTTCTCAGGGCTGAATGAGGAGTTAGAATGCAGGCACCAGTACAATCACCTACCTGGGGTGGTGGTAGGGGCTGGAGAAGAGGTCTCTTAAACACGAGTTAATTAACTCTAATTGACTGCTTTGGGAATATAAAAACCAAGGCAGTCTCTGCTGGACTTCAGGAAAAAAGCTTCAGAGTRCAGAAATAAACTTTTGCTTTCCCCAGTTCCCATTTCCCCTAGAGGCAGATGTGTTGACTGGTGAACACAGACACTGAAGAGACTTGACAGACACAAGTTGTGTCCTAAACACTTGAAAAATCAGTGAGAAATGCAAACAGCCCCTTAATTTCTGGGAATTTTAGCAGCTTTTCTACTGATGCCTGCTCACCTCAATCTAAATTCAGGGACAGAAGTGCACAGTTCAGAAATTGCTGAGTTGCCATCATGAATAAAGCAAGATTTTCAATATCAGTGCTTCACTTTTTTCTTGCAATTTACTTGATGCTTTAAACAAGACTCTTCAGACATTCTCCATCAGAATAAATGCATAGCTCAGAGACCCAGACCTTTAGAGGGAAGGGGAAAACCAGAAAAGTACCTTTTTGCTCCTGTGCAGACCATTTTTCCYGAACTGAAGATGAGGGCTGTTGTCCGTGGCTCCCTGATTCTCATGATCACAGCAGCAAACCTCTACAAATTCAAAGGAGGACCTGACAGGAATTTAGCTGTACTTCTGTTCAGTCTTGCAACAATTAACACTTCCAAATCTTGTCACAACACATATTTGCTTTTTAAGTGTTTCTTKAYYACCCTGAAGTYATTTTCCACCCACCTRGGGGCAGGAGAGTTGAGACCACAGYCCTGGGACCAYTGRGATCCATCAGCACTGGGAAAGGGAAGTGAGGGTAAAGCTCTGAGTCCAGGATTTACCTTTGGGTTGTACTCTGCATTTCTGGCATGCAGGGCAATGTTCTTCAGATCCAGTTTACAGGCCAAGTTGACAGTTGACACAATATTCCTGAGGAATGAGGGAGGAATTTTCTCACTGCACAATCCAGCCACTGCAGAGCCACCCCCCAGAAGATCTGGCTTTATGTGCAGCCACATTCCAAGGAATAATTGCCATCAACTGATTTCCTGCCTGTCTCTTCCCCACTCTAGCATTGAGCTACTTCTGGCAAAACTGAAGTGATTCAATCCCAAAACTGCACTTTGAGACAGAACAAGGTATGAAATTATTAGTCTCTGAATTATGAGTTTGTCTGTCTTCCAAAAAGTGCAGCACTGAAGCCTTCCACAGCTTTGGATTGAACCATCAGTGACTCTTTAGGGTTACTGCAGCACCTAAGGTAGGTAAGGGTGTGTTATTTTCTACAGCTGTGAACTATTCCAGAGTTGCTCTATCCTAGACAAGAGAACATCTTTTAATGAGGCCAGAGTTTCTCCCACTCAGTTCTGTYTCTCCTTTTGAAAAAGCTGAGTGACATCTTTAAACCCCTGGAGTCTGCTGTCATCCTTCACATTCTCCCTCCTGGAAGAAATCCTCCTTTTCAAGTACCTTCATATTTTACCCARTACTGTCAGTTCATTTTCTCCACCTCTCCCCTTCAAGAGGAACAACTGCTCCTGTAGTTTTTTTGGCTTATTTAAGACCAAGCCATGCTTTCTACACTCTCCAAGTGAAAAGAGGAGTTTAAGCCAAACCCTGCCTATGGTGTGTGCTACATAAATAATACATCACTTACTGTAGCTGAGGGACTATTCCAGAGCTCTCTGAAGATGATGCTGGGGTCACTGGAGTCATTGGAGTCAGGGGAGGACAAGTGCCAGATGCTTCAGGAGATGGCTGAGCTGCACCTGCATGTGACAAGCTGCTCTCATCCATGAAAACACCACTGTCCTCATTMCTTGGTGACCCATCAAGCTCTTTTTGTGTTTCATGACCATCCTCAGAGGGGTTTTGTTCTTTGTTGTCTTGGGTAACATCTGGGAGAAAGCTGAGATCCACAGAGGAGAAGTCTGCATGGAGCTCCTTGGACTGACTTAACTGGGGAGCAAAYGCCCCATCTTCAGTTTGGATTGGAAGCTCTAAATCATAAGAGCTCATAGGAGTGAACAGATGAGGACTGGTGGAGAAACCATCCTTGAATTACAAATAGAAAGAAAAATGTCACACCATTATTATCTTGTATTAAAACAGTTACTGTAGCTGGCAGAGTAAATTCAGGTTAATATTCAATGAGGAAGTTTCAATAATTTTCCCCCAATATCTGTTTTAGCATTTTTAATTTTATTTTCGTTTTAAGATTGAAAGTGTGTCCTTGACTTCTCTGTGAGTGTATAAAAACCCAGCTAGCTTGCATAATGCATTTTCCCACCATCCATGGGCACTCTAGAGAGCTCCTGGGATAGCACAAATTGAGAAATGCAGGTACAACCCTGCCACATCACCCTTCACAGCCACTGCCACACCTCAGCCATGCACACACCCACATCATCACACTCAGGAGTTGTTCCAAGGAAGGCAGACAGCATTTCCTGGCTGTCTTTATCTCCCATTCTGTACACTATTCCACTTCCTCTCCCTGCTAGCAGGGGACAGTGCCGGCGTTGCTTTGTGCAACAGAGGGCAGCAGCTCACAGAACCAGCAGCAGCTCGTTCCTCAGCTCCTGGAGGCCACCAGCCTGACTGAAGCTGTAGGTGAGAAGATGGGACTAAAAAAAGCCTCAGCACAGTCAGCAGAACCAGCACCAGGCACTCAACACACCTGCAAGGAAGCTCTTTCATACCAATGTCCTTCTTTAGCAACTATTTGTTATTAAAAGCTGCTTAAAAAGCACCATCACGTGGATGAGGCAAGAGTTTCAGGCCAGGATTTATTCCCTCTCCACTGGTACATTAGCCTCTGCTCAGTGGAAATCCTCTTCCTGAAGGYGCTTTCTGCCAACATCCACAGCAGSTGACAGCTTGGACTRAAGAATCCATACAAGATTTGTGTTTAACCAGGCATTTTTAGCTTCAAGAGCCAGAAGGACTTGAAAAGTCCAAGCACAAATCAGAGCAGGGAATGGTGCAGAAGACTGAGACCCTCGAGCTCTGCTGCTGCTTTGCAGTGTATTTGCCTGCAGACACTTGAAAAACTCTGACAAAGTGACAAATCCTCCCAGAGAACCCCCATTAGCCTGAATACACATGCAATCAGGAGAGCATTCCTAACACCTACATTTAAAACTGCTCCTAAAGCTGACTTCTAAATACAGAGCCCCACAGAAGATCTGGTGGGGCAGGGTGCTGTGGAGTAAGTCTAAGTACTCCTTTACCCTTTAGAAAAAAGGGTCAAATATGTAATTGACAGTTACAAATCAAATAAAATGGAACCACAAGAATGCATCTACTTTAAAGAGGTATTTTTCAAGTCAGCAGCAAGGGAAGGAAGTCACAGTCTCTGCAAGAATTCCAGTGGACTGAGGATTAGCTGTGCAGRAGCTCATTAGGAAGGTTTTGGACGTAGAGAAGATGGTACAAAAAGCTCCCTGTGAGACTACTCACATCATACTAATGGGCATCAGGGAATGAACATAACAGTAAAAAAAAAATAAAAAGGCAAAAAACCACCCACAAACAAACAACCAAAGCCAGTTTGTGACGTATCTTAAAGAAGCTGATGGAGAAATGAGTGGTACATGAGGCTGGAAGTAAAACACAGCTGTAAAGTCTTCAAAAAGCAAAGTCAATTGCATGGAGATAAAGCAGATTTTCCTTTCTGATCAGGTTTGCACCTAAGAGGCCTGAGGCAAAGCTCTGCTAGGGTTAAGTGCTGGGGAATATTCCCTTCACGTCAGACAGATGCTCAGAGGCTGCAAAAGGGGCACAGGACCATGTTTGTGTTGGGCTGGCTGCCAAGGGTTATTGCTATAGACTCTGGGTTAATTAACTTCACCCAAGGCCCCACCAACTGCAGAGCTTTGGACATCTCTGAGCAGCTCCAGGGAGGAGATTTCACACACAGATCCTGTCTGAGACCCCTCACTTTGGGGCAGCTCGAGGGGAAAAAGCCTTTTTCACTCCCCCTGCAGAAATCCCTGCAACTCAGGTACACACAAATCAAACYCAGCTGCCTTAAGCAACAGATTTGGATTATTTTTTCCCCCTCTCTCCAGTGATATCACACACCTGCTGTTATCAAGTGTACCAGCAAGTCTGAATTACAAAAAGCTCACTAGCATTTGTAAAAGCTGTATTATACCATACCACGTTATATACTTTGTGAGGGCACATTCAGAGGGCTTTACCCACTGCCACAGGAAGGTCTCTGGATTTAAACAGCTTGTGCTAAGCCTGTTTCCTGAGCTGAAAAGTAGTTTACAAAAGGAACGTAAAGAAGTTTTGTTCCCTGACTAACAATTGTGCTCAGCTGTGGAGTGCAACCCTCTCCCAGTCATTTCTACAACAACCTGAGATCAGGACGATAATTTAAAATTCCGAAATAATGAATTTTTGCTGATATTTACCAACCAGAAGGAGGAGATGCGAGCCTCCTGCCCTCTCAGTTCCCACCCACACCAGAACCAGCCTGACCCTCGCAAGCAGCATCCTGCAAGAGTTCAAACGCGGCCGCATCATCTCTCTCTTACAGGGAGTAAAAGCGACCTCCCGCTCCAGAGAGCTCCTCCAGGCTCCCGGCAGCTCCGGGACAGGGAGGATTCCCTCGGGACAGGGGAATCCTGGGCTCAGCCCGGCAGGGATGTGCTGTTCACGCACTTCAGGCGCGGCTTCATAATGCATTTCAGCGCCGCGTTGGTGGTATAGTGGTGAGCATAGCTGCCTTCCAAGCAGTTGACCCGGGTTCGATTCCCGGCCAACGCAGTTTCCTTTTTGCCTGGATTTAGTTTCTTTTTATTTCCTCCTCGCTCTATTTTTTCCCTCCTCTCTTACCTGCCCGCCGCAGCTCTCCAGGTACCGCTCCAGCGGCGACGCGTCTTCCATGGGCACAGCCGGCGACACAAACCCCCCAGTCCTGCTCCGGTGCCGCTTTTAAACCCCCGGGGACAGCACCGGGGCCACGTGGAGCTTGTCAGGGAGCAGAGCCCATCACAGCTGGGAGCCTGACCCTCATCGAGCAGCCTTGGAGCCTCTCGCCTGCCTGCACGGCTGGCTGAGAGGGTTTGCCCCATCGTCCTGCAGGACTAGAGGAACTGGGGTGCTCTTCTCGTGTGCTGTACAGGAGCCTAAAAACATAACCTGAGCTCCTCTGAGCCTGCTTTGCTCTGCAGAATTGAGGAGAAATGGAGTTGGACCCGTAGTTTAGACCTTGCACAGATGATGCTTTTTAGCAAGTGKCAAGTGCCCCTTAATTTCTCCCGCCTGCCTCATCGAGTGCAATGAGGCACATCTGGTCCTTCCAGAGGAGCCCCCGCAGCCAAAGATGTAAACTTCAAACTGAAGGCATTGTGRTGAATTGGTTTATTCTCACTTGGGCTAACGCTGCTTAGGAGGGGCGGGGAGAAGCTTTACTCTTTCCATTCACCGTCCGCCCCGTGCAGGCATTTCCCCTCTGGATGTACTTCTGCCCTCTGTAAGTGATGACTTAGGGCCGCTCCCTTTTCCCGTGTCCCGGTGTGAGGCAGCGCSTTCCCAGGAAGGAGCTCCCGCCGTGCCTGGCTGATGGATGCTGCGGGAGTCTCACTGCTGACACAGTTTGGCTTGGGTGCTGCCTGAGTCCATGCCAGCATTCGCTGTCTGACTTGTTCCTTCTGTCCTGTTGCCCTGTGGTGATGGATGGATGGATGGATGGATGGATGGATGGATGGATGGATGGATGGATGGATGGATTTCTGTGGAGGCACAGCTGGGAACACATCCCTGTGCCTGCCCGGGTTGGTGGATGTGCTGGCTGTCGTGATCACTGCGCCTGTTGCTCTGCCAGACGGGATTTCACTGTGAGATTCGCTTACAAACAGCAAGCTGAGCTGAAGAAACCCTTTGGAAGAAGATGTCAAAGCTCAGGTATGCAGCAGATCCTTGGGAGGTGCTGCCAGGCTCTTCTCACTGCCCCGGAGTTGCAAAGGTTTAGATGAGTGTCATTTATCCAAGGAACAGAGTGCACATGGCTGAGGAGCATCCTTCCCTCCTCAGCCAGCCTGCTGGGCTTGTTTGTGGTATTTCTGCAGACTCACTTTACAAGTGAGCAATAAAAGGTGCCAAATCCTCCCAGCCACAGAAAAATCCAGCCTCGAGCAGGTTGATTTACATCACACAGCCTGTCCTGSAGCTCCCGGGAGGCAAATCAGGCAGCAAAGCAAGGAGAGCACTCAGAGAGGTTGTACTTTGAATTAGGGAGGCTGGTGGAGCTACCTTGGGCCAGCTCGGGATGGTTAAATCTAAAATGTCCCATTTAGGGCTGGCAGGTGATCGGGGTGTTTGCAGACAGCTCCGTGGTCTCAGCTGCCTTTGTGGTGTGCTGAGGGCTGTGGTGGGGGGCTCTGCTCCCACCAGCAGTGCAAGCCCAGCCCTCACAGCTGCGTCCCCACAGAAATCATTGAATTGAGCACAGGGGTTGTGCTGAGTGGTGCCCTTGCAGTGACATTTCTGGGGGTTGGCACTCCCCCAGTGTGTGTCACTATTGCTGTGCTTAAATTGGGATGCTAGAGGTGCTCCTGGGGCTCCCCTGGTGTGGCCCTGTGCTGCCTGCAGCTGTGAATTTCCTCAGCTAATTAATCCTTCATTACAGAACTCCCTGGAGAGGGGATGTGTCCATCCTGCAGCCCCTGGGAACTGATTTGTCTGCATTTTGTGAACCTGAGACACAGAAGGTCAAATTATGGCGTTCAAGTGAGTGAGGCTACTTTAGAGAGGAACATAAAATACAAATCTCTTGATCTTGGTGTTGTTTCTTACCTTAAATAAGGACTAACGGCAGGGGCACAAGGATGTGTTGAGATTTTGGGTGAGTCATGGACTTTGGTGTCTCAGGTTAAAAGGGTGTAAGATTGTTTACCCATTTGAAGAGGGGAAGATGTTTAGAGAGCTGAGAGAGCATCTGAGGATCCAAGAGTCACAGTGTGGGTGCAATTCAAGCTTTCAGGGTTGCTTTGCTGTAGGGGAAGGGTCTTCTGGCTGCTCCCAAAGGAGGGCAGGTGTGGCTGTGCCTCGGGAGGGCTCTGTGCTCGCAGCCTCCTCTTCCCAGCTGGGCATCTGCCCAGGAACGAGGCTCCATGAGGGGGGTGGGCAGTGATGGGGAGCCCCAGGGAGTGAAGGCCCAGCTGGTGGGAGGTGTAGAGAGCAGGAGGCACTGAAAATCCCTGGGTTCTCTCCTCATCCTCCCAGCTCCTGTCTCTCCTTCTTAGTCAGCAGAGGCATCRTTCCCTCTTCTGCTCCTTCCATCTTCAGCAGGAGGCTGACCCCTGTCATGGGTTGGACAGATGTTAATGTGAAATGTACCACTTAGAACTCACGAGACCTACCTGCTTAATTCCTGACCATTCCAAGTCAAATAATGGTAGAAAAGGCAACTATTTTCCCCATGCCAATTTTAGAAAAGATCATTTCTGTCTCAAACTGTCTGTGGTTCCACTCACCCCCTTTTTTCCCCCTCTCCCTCTCYTCTTTTCCTCCCCTYCTCTTTCCCCCCGCCGTGTAAATTCCTGTGGAAAGCAGCAGGCACCCAGATCCCATGTGAGTCACGGCAGGGCTGCTCCGAGCAGGGAAGGAGCCGCTGGAGGAGCCCTTCCCCACGTCCCCAGAGGAGCCGGTGACCGGGTGATGAATCACTGCAGTAATGATGAATTGTCATCAGCCGTAATTAGCAAATTGGTTCGTTTCACTTCGAAAGTTGATGATGAGCGCAACAATAAGTGCTTTGYGTATTCTTTGTTAGAGTCATTCAGTATCACTCTTCCTTGGGTAACCAATTGGGGAGGACTGTTCCACAGAACTCCTGCTAGAACATCCTTTTAAACATTTCTGCATCACCTGGATGCTGTAATCTCATTAGGGCATGGGACTAATCACAGGAGACTTCCAAAAACCTGGAAGGGACAAGGAGCAAGTCATTAAGGAACCTCTACCTGTTTAATTCAYCAGTGCTCTGCACAGCTGCATTCTGTTCTAGTGTGCCCTAAATGCCTTGCTGCTTGCTTTGAAGTTGGTTAATCTGGTTTGGCTTTATCTTATCTTTTTTTAGGAGCCAGTTTCAGAATGAAAAGCTTGTGAGTGACAGTGCTTTCTGCTCTCCTGAGCTYTATGCTAAACCTTTATAGCTGTAATTGTCTCAGAAGAGTGTAGCTTGCCTCAGGTGTAGCTTCCATCTCCCGGTGTCCTCACTGCCTGCAGTGTTAAAGCTCAGCCTTTGGAGCACGTGGAAGAACATAGAGCTGGACTGTGTTCCTAGGAAAAAAATCATTATGCACAAGATGTCTCCAAATTCACTTTTTAATTAGCCCAGGAGCCAACACTCCTGTCAACAGCAGAACCCAAATCTTGTTGTGGAGGTTGTTCCCTCTATGTGGTTTAAGCCTTGTTTTGGTCCCTGTGCCTTGATTCCCATCRTGTCAGGGATGGAAATAGAGTGAGGTGCTGAGGGGGACCCCAGAGAGGSTCAGGGAGAGGAGCAGGTGAGCTGCAGSCAAGTCAGTGGGAGCAAAGGATCTGCATGGAGCTGGAAAAGCTCTCAAGAAATGCCTACAGCCCAAAAGGCAACTCAGAGAGAGATGCTGGAGTGCCTTTGGTGTGACCATCACCCTCATACTTGTCTGTCCCATCATACTTCCATTCCAGACCTGGTCAGTCCCTGGCAGGATCAGCAGATACTGGATTTATTGCTAGAGAAGGAAAGAAGTTGCCATGACTACTCACYAAGTAATAGTGAGTAATTTGACTTTTAATTGTGAATTATTTAACGTCGTTATGAGGTTGTGCTGGTGTAAACATGAACAGAATCAGGTCCCTTGGGGTTGMTATCTGGGTTTAACTTGCCCTGTGTAAATCAGGAGTAACTCTCTGGCAGAAGTGAGGTTGGAAGTTGAGCCAGAATCCAGTGTAATTTCCCAGGTTTGCTGGCTGATGGGAAGGGCTGTAACTTCATCTTTACCCCTAGTGCTGTGTGCCCCTCCCTGGTTCAGGTGATGCAGCCCAAATCACCCAGTGGTGAGGCTGCCTCTTTGCCCTGGTTAAATCAGGGCTCTCTCATTCCCTGAGAAGGGCAGAAATGGGGGGATTTGATACTTTTTGCAAACATCAGTGGACTCTGAGCAGTTGTGWGCTGATGCCTGTGCCTGCCATGCTCCCTGGCAGAGTCCAGGGTGTGTTGGCTTTTGGATCAGCAAAGAAAATCACTTCTGTCAGATGGGAAAGGGGTAAACTGGCTAGAGAAGAGCCATTTTTTTCTGGCTTCTACAGCTCTTTTATGTGCAGTGGAGACACTAACTGCCCCCATGTCAGAGAATTGCTGAGAACCAGACCCAGAGAGGATTGCCAAATTCTGCACTGAATGCCAGAGGAAGAAGCACTGTAAGTAGAAGTCATCTGTCTCAACTGAAAGGCTGAATGGTGACTTGAAAACTGTACAGTAAACTTTATTTAATTTTCCTATCTGTGTCAGGCAGCAAACTGACTAAAGGAAAGCATCCTGTGTGTTGTTTGCATAGAAATCCACTCCTCCTGGCCCAGCCTCATGGGGGGCAGGGCACAGCAGTCTATTTTTATTTTTCATTCTGTGTCGTATTTAAAGTGTGGCCAGAACAGGGGGGGAATGGGATGAGGAGGGTTGTAAACATTGGCTGCCACCTTAATTGCAGCCTAGCAATGAATGGCTGCAGGCTTTCTTGGACAGCTCCTCCTTGAGTGTCGCACACAGATCCATCTGACACCTGGGGTCAGAAGGATTCTTCCGTGCTTTTTGGGAAGTCATCTTTCCCACTTTTGTGCCAAAGGGTCTGGCTAAATGGAATTGCATTTCAATGAGGTGAGTGTGTGCTGGATCATCAGAGTGCTGCTGTTTCCTTCCAAGGTTTGTGACAAATCTCTCTAATGCAAACACCGCGTCCCCTGCCTTGAACTCGCTGCTGCAATTAAATACTGATCCTTTAAGCCTTGTCTGGGAAAACAATGCAGCAATGGCAGGCCTGTGTGTTTGCACAGAAAAGGAGAGGTGTGCACGCAGCAGCTGCTGGCAGAGCTCCGGTAATTCAGTTTGCAGGGGTCACAGTCACGTTGGAGACACCAGCAGTGACATGAGCACGTCCAGACCTTCAGTGCGAGCTCTCCAGGAAYTGGAGCATGTCCTGTGATGCCTTCACTGCTGGGAGAGCTGAGCTGTGACACCACCACCGTTTTTATCAGCTTATTGTCCAACTAAATGCAAATACAATGAGTCCAGGAAGGGTGCTGGCCAATCCCTGAATTCCCCCTAAAAGTGAGTTTTGTCTGAGTGATCAGCAAGATATCATGAGTGACACTGGAATGAGTCTGCAGGGCACACAGCTCGGTGATTAGTCAGTTCTCATTACCTCTCCCTCCAATTAACGTCAGCAAATCAGTGCTCCTGAATCAACGAGGACCTCAGGAGAAACGAAGCTTCCCCAAAACGCTGCCAGATGTCAGCAGAAGCTCCAACCCCCTCGCCTTGATGGCTCTGTACTTTTAACACACATAATTAACTGTTAACAACGTCCTGTTTCTGTCACTGCAGCCCTTCACCCGTGGTCTGCTGATAAATGCTGTTGGTTTAGCTGTGATGGAGGAGTCTGTGCCCAGCTCTGYTGCCTCATGCTCCTGCTCTTCATCTCATTTCCATGCTCATCCCAGCCAACAGGAACCCAGCCTGAAATGTCTTTTGTTACAGCTTCATCATTCCATTTGGATCTTCCTCCCTCCTCCTTGCTGTCTTTGCAGTTTCCCTCCAAAAGGTTATGGCATTTGGCTTTTATGGTCAGTCCCTGGAAGTGGAATATGAGTTAATTTTCCCAATTCTATCCAAGATAATATAGGGAATATTTATATGTACATATTTATATATTTTTGGTATCTGCAGGCTGTGGAGGAAGCTCACTTGTCACARTGCCCTTCATTACAAAGGTGTCATTTTTTCCCCTCTTCTTTTCCCCTGTGACTTGTCAGGAATAATTAACTGCTGTAGTTGCTTTGGCCTCCCTTCAAGGGGCATTTACCTGGCTCATAAATACAACAGTAGCTCCCCTGAACTCTGTTTCCACTCAGGTAGGGTTGTGAAGGTTTGCTCAGGGATGCTCTGAGGAAAATGAGGAACCCAGCTGGGCTTGTGTTTGGGAGGATCCCGAGTTGGTTGTTCCCTAAAACCCAGGCAGTGTTGCTCAGATCAATTCAGATTTGCATATTAGCATTAAAAAATACATTAATCCCCACGTATTTTCACAGTCCCCTYTGCTCCCAAATTGCCATGGGCAGTGCTGCTGTCCAAAATAAATGAAGTGTGTGAAGACAGACAGTTTAAAGGCATTGAGGAATTTCAGACCTTTTCCATCTCACTCAGCTTTCACCTAATTTGTTAATGGGTATGTTTCTCCCTGTGGGGAAATAAAGCTTTTCCCTCTGACATTTTATAAAGGACCTACTAAACCTTCTTCTGTCCCTTTGGGTAAAATCAGTTGAATTGGCTTTTCTGGTGCCTTTCTGTTTTCCCTAGRGAATCTGAGTTGGTTCTTAACCCTTTGTGCCCCCCCAGACCTTATGAGCAGTATGACAGAAACCCTTAGATACCTTAGAAGTCTGGGCAGCTGAAAGTTCACTAGGGAGAGACTTAAAAAAAAGTTCACCAGGGAGAGGTGTAAAAAAATTATATATAGGTGAAGAGAAGAATATTTGCTCATTGTAGGTGTGAAAATAGAAGCTTGCAGAGGGAGGCACCATGAGTTTGTGACATCACTGGGAACTTCTGGATCTCCTGGGGCAGAGATGTTCTCTCCAGAGAACAGGATGGCCCCTCAGACATAAGGATTTGTGAATGTTTCCAGCCACCCTTGGGACACAGGTGTGTGCCACCACCAGGGATGACAAACTGGAGACCTTGGTGTGACACCCATTGCTCTGGGCAAGAGGACAAATCCCTTGTGAAACCTCAGACAAAATACTCCCAATATGAACCTCCTCTGTGCTGGCAAGAGTAGCTGGGATGGCTCCTGTGCTGTTTGATTCATGCAGCCAGGCTGCAGRGTGTTTGCTGCACGTTTCCTTTGCAGTTTGTCACAGCCTGACACTCTCTGCTCCCTGGGTGCCTCACAGAGCTCAGTCCATGTCCTCCCCTGGCTGCAGGAGGAGAACATGCTGAGCCCTGCAGGCTGCTCCAGCCAYGGGACACCTGATCCTCGGGCTGGAAGAGCCCTCAGAGCACGAGGTCTGTCTGACTCTCCACTTCTTTTTTCTCCCCATCTCTCACTTCATTTTCTGTTTGCTGTCCATCCTGCTCTGTTTCAGGTGCTGAGCAGGGATGTGTCGTGTTGCTGTTGCAAAGGTTTTTCTTTGCAAAGGAAAATATCTTCATTCCATAGGTATTGATGAAGAAGAGCGTTAATTTGATTTAATTATGAATATAAAACCTGCCCTAGATTGATGTAGAATAGTATAAATAATGAGCTGCTGTGGATGGTGAATGGGAGGAAAGAGTTTGGACTGTCACTGTTCCACCACACAGGGCGTGTTTTAGAGGAGACAAGGTGTTTTCTGTGGCATTTCTGCATTTGCTTTACTTAACAATAACCATTATCTGCCCACTCTTAAAATATCATCTTCTGCTAGGATGTTACCAAGAAAGAAGAAGACAATTTGGAACTTGCTTTGAAATAGCACTCTCATGGGAATTCAAAGCATGGTTATTATTGTGCTGCTTGGAAAGCCGCTTTTCTGTCCGGCTTCCCTGTGATCCCTTTAGCTCTATCTGATACCAAAGGCTTGAGATCTCCAGATTAGAAATTAAATTCCACCTCTGTGGCCCTGACCTGATGACCTGCTGGAGTCACAGCAAATAGGTTTTCTTTTACAGKGAGTGCTTCCAGCTAAAGCTCTTGCTTTTTGGTCAAAATCAAACTTCTTTGGGAAAAAAATAGAAGAAGATAATTAAAGCCATGCAATGCAGGTGTAGGAATAATAATTGACTTAAAATTGAGTAGGGATTATTCAGAGTGATGGCAGGCCCTGATCTTGCAGGGATTTAGGTGCTTGTTTTGTTCTGCTGGCRTGTGTGAGTACACAGGACAGTCCTGGGGGATTTAGGGGAGGCTGTGGCATGGCCAGGAGCTGTGCAGCTGGAACAGCTGGGTGGATGCAGCACTTACAGCATCAGGAAGCAATTCCTGCTGCTAAATTTGGTATAAAGCACAGCATTTCAGGGATGGACAGGTGTGCTTTGGGTGTCTGGTACAGGAAATGCAGCCTGGGGAGGGCAGGAGAGGGATTTTCCCATTGTGATTTCTGGTTTATTTGCAAATGTAGAAACTGGGAGTGACTGGTGGCCTGTGCTGGGAGGTGGGGACTGAAGAACCTCAAGAGAAACTGGCAGAAATCCTGATTTAAGTATGATCACTGTGAAGATGTCAGTCACTGAGATTGGCACTCAGCTGTCTGGGGGCCTCTAATTGTGCTGCTCATAGCTGGTCATATTTTGAACGTGATAAAATTGARCAGTACAGTTTTAAATCCAATTTTGGGCTTTTCAGTGCTCTGTTACAATGACAAAATCCAGAAATGGAAGGAAGAATATAAATAATTTTTTTCCCCAGTAAGCTCTGAAACACTTTCCAACAATTTACTTAATTAGCTGGATTTCCAGCAGTACAAAGTGTGGCCATCTCAATTTAATTAACAGCATATCTACACTGTGATAGTGTGGGGATTGTGTGGAGACTGGTAGCAGCCCGATGGATTTTCATCCTGCTCACAGACAATGTCATGGTTTAGATTCTTGGGGTTTTTTTATTAAGAGCTTTTACTCTTCTTGCAAGAGTTTCCAGTGTCATTTCTGCTGACAGATGCTGCTTAGGACAGATTTATTTTTATTCCCTTACAGTTGAATTGGATCAAACATCTTTTTCCATATAGCTCAAGTTTCCACAGTGGAGTTACTCCTGGTTGACTACTCTGAGAAGAAAATTGCAGTCATTTTTTTGACCTTCTTTAGCAGCAGTTGAGATGGTTTTTGGCACGTGTGCATATAATCTATTAATTTCCACTTCCTGTCAATGGCAGGGATTCATGATTAAAAATAGTTTGAAAATTTTTAATGCAAATAGAGAAAGAGAGAGAGAAAATCCAACATTTGGTCTTTTTTTTTCCCTAGTTGGATTCAGTGAGGTGTTGAAACATGCAGGGCATTTATTTCAGGCTTTGATAAGGATCTCTCACATTCTTATATAAAATGTTAAATTAACATTCTTCTATAAAATGTTAAATTAACAATAATCAGTCCCCACGACTTACAGCCCTGCTCAGTGCACAGCTCACCTTTCTCTTGGGCTTCCTCTGAACCCACAGATCTGAGGGCTTTTTCCCTGTGATCTGAGAAAGCAAAATTCCTGACAAAACTAATGACTTGGGGCTCCTGTGGCATTTTAAAACCTTTCCTTTTCCCCTGTGAGTGGCTGCCTAACGTGAGTGGGATTTCAGTGGCTGTGTGCATCATTCYCTCCCTGCAGCTGGGACATTCAGCACCATTATCCTGCCTGGCTCTCTGGTGAGGTTTTCCACCAGGTTTCCCAGTCCACACAACTGAAATTGTTTATTGCCTTAAGTTTTGGGTAWTGGTATCTGATTTTAAAGCATTTGCAGGTCCTTTATGCTGTGATGTTGTGGCAAATCTGTAAGATGTGAAGGACCAGAGACTTGTGAGCTGGTGGGAAGAGGAAAGTTAGCTGAAATCCTTCAGAGCAAGCAGTGACCACCCAGCAACCACCCAGCAAGGAAATCAACTCCAAATCTTGGAAGAAAGAAGAGGAGAAAGTTCTGAATCATAGAATCAGAGAATATCCTGAATTGGAAGGGACATACAAGGATCTTGAGTCTGACTGCTGGCCCTGCACAGACACCCCAACAATCCCATGCTGTGCCTGGGAGCTTTGTCCAAATCCTCCTGGAGCTCTGGCAGCCTTGGGGCTGTGCCCATTCCCTGGGGAGCCTGAGCAGTGCCCAGCACCCTCCGGGAGAAGAACCTTTTCCTGAAACCCAACCTAAACCTGCCCTGACACAGCTCAGGCTGTTCCCTCAGGCCCTGTCACTGTCACAGAGCACATTGGTGCCTGTCCCTTCTGCAGCTGTAGCCCCTGGATTTGCACTCTCTGCTCTTCCATTGCAGCTCCTTTCCTGGCAGGAGGGGCAGCTCTGTCCCTCCAATGCCCTTCCCAGGCTCGTGGCTCCAACCTTCCTCTCTTTTTTGGCAGGACCCTCACCCACTGTCTGTGAGGCAGCAAATCTCATTCCTGGGAAGCTGTGCTTTGCTTCTGATGYCAGCTGGAAAACTCTTCTGTGGACAAAAGCAACGAAACACCTGCAGAATCTGCTGCTGCCGAGCCTTGCCACCAGCACACCTAGAATTGTTAATATTAGGAAGATTTGGCCTTAAATTTTCACCTTGGAAGCGCAGGGTGAGGATGCTGCTTTGGCTGGATCATGTGCTGCTCTCAGCAGAGGAGTGACCGGATGGGATGTGCTGAGCCAGGGAAGCTCCGGGATGAAGCAGCAAAACGCTGCCGGGCCAGCTGATGGCCGGTCACACATTCCGAGTGTCCGGCTGCCTCCACACCCCCGTGGCCACCCCTCCAGCGAGGCCTCGCCTCCCGCTTCACCTCCCAGGCAAAGGCASCGCTTCCGTCAGTCAGCATCCACCTCATGCCGCTGCCTTTGTCTGCTCCGGAGAGTTTGGGAATGCGGCGGGATTGCAGCTSAGTACACGCATGGCTGGCCAGGAGGGGAATGCTGAGCTCTCCCCGCAGCTCCACGCAAATCCTTCTTTGATACCGAGTGCTGCGGAGCGGGCGGTTTCTCAAAGATCCTGTAGGACAAATCAACTAATAGCCTGCTCTGAACAACACGGTCTGGAGGTCAAACCAGGCTCCTCGTTGCCAGAGGTCAGAAGAAATGATGGGAGGGTGCGTGCAAAGCCCTGGGGTGATGCCAGCCTCCCTGCTGCTGGGATAACTCCCTTTTTTGCCGGCTGCAATCGAACCCTGTGGATACCTGAGCAGCTGAGCCAAAAATTGTGCATTTTCTTGTGTTTTCCCCAACATGTTTGGGATTCCGGGAAGCTAAGAGTTACTGTCAGTCCCTCAGCGATGGAGCTGGACGGGTGCCCTCGGTGGCTTCCTGGGCTGTTTCGCTGTCTCCAAGTAATTGAGAGAGCATCAGTTTCCATGCCCGTGGGTACCCACAGATCCGTGGTCAGCCGCTGAGCTCAGGCAGGAGAAAGCAATCTGCCCTGTGAGCACTTTGGGAAGGATCCACGTCAGAGGGAAGAAGAACTTGGGGCTCTAAGAAGTCAGAGTTGAAAAAAAAATCTAGTTAATCTCCCTCCCTGCAGACTCCGTAGCCTGCTGGGATGTCGCTGAATGAGCCCCTGTTCTGGCTGTGCTGCAGGCAGGGCTGCCGGGCAGTTTTAAGTCATTTAAGGGAAATGGAAGGACAAGCCCAATTCCTCATCAKGAGGAGGTGTCTGCTCTCTTTCATGTCCTGGAGGAGGCCTTGGGGTGCGCTCTGTCTGCGTGCCTTGGGCCCCTGGGATCCCACATCTGCCAGCTCCGGCAAAGGGGGTGGAGAAGGGATATGGTGGGGGCTGGATAGGCAATCCCTGTGCCCGGTGAGTTTGGGTACTGGTATCCCTGCATCGGGCAGCTCTGGGGAGAATGGTCCCCATATATAGGTGGTGAGATCCCTGGGGCTCCTGCGTGCGGGAGGCGATTCCCACGCGTGGGTGGGGTTCGCGTGGATGTGCCTGTGTTCCCTGCGTGGGGGAAACCGGGCTGGGAGGATCCCTACCTCCGGCAGGTCTGGTGGGGGTTCCCTGTCCGTGGGTATGGTGGGGAGATCCCTGGGCATCCCCATCTGGGGGAGCTCGGGGTGGGTGATCCCTGCCTGGTGGAAGTTTAGGTAGGTGATCCTCAGGAACAGGTGAGGGATTGCAGCTTGGGGGAGCTTGGGGGTGGTGGGATCCCCGCGTGGGGGTAGTGTGKGTGGGTGATCCCAGGGATCCCCGCCTGTGGGGAGTCAGGGTGGGTGATCTCTGGGGATGCCCGTGTGGGGAGGGTCTCGGCGGTGATCCCCGGGATCGGTGGGTGAACCTCATGACCAGGCGAGGGATCCCCACGTGGGGACTCGGSGGGCGATCCCCCGGCGCAGGGCGGGCTCCGGGTGATGCACCCACACACGTGGCAAAGCCGGGCGGGCGCTCCCCGCTGCCGGGGCTCCCCCACGGGCCGGGCTGCGAGCCGGGCAGGGCCGGGCGGTGCCGGGGGCTCCCGGCCGGGGCGGTGCCGGTGCCTTTAACGCGCGGGGGGGCGGCCGCAGGCGCGGCGGACGTGCGGGGCCGCCTC
>CADDXX010000688.1:122976-142047 GCA_902810485.1 Alauda arvensis
CCCGGAGCCGGGCGAAGCGGGGCGAACACGCCGTGCCCGCGGTGTTCCCGCCGCGTTACACCGCCCGCCCAGGGCCGGCYGGGCGAGCTTTGCCTCCCGAAACGGGATTCGGGAGCGTTGCCCGTGGCGGTGGGAGCCCCGGGTGAGGTTCGGCGAGAGGCGGCTGCTGCAGCGCCCGGGTGGCCGTGCGAGCTTTAATGAGCATTGCGCTTCATTACCGCGGTCTGGGCCGCCTCGGGTGCCCGTGCTGGTGTCAAACCCCGGCACACGCTGCTCCCCAGCCTCGCAGCGGGTGTTGTCGGTGGGGTTTCATTTCTGAGGTTGCCCGTGCCCTTTGGTACGGCCCCGGTACGGGTTGTGTGCGGCTCTGGCGGTGTTCATGCCCCCATCGCCTCTCCTCTTCTCCAAGCTGACTCCCTTCTTCCAGCCTGCAAGTTATGGAGAAGGAAAGAGGAGTTGAGGCGGCAAAACTACACCTTTTGTACCCGGCTGCCTTCAACTGATGAAGTCTTTTAATTGAGTAGGTGGTTATTAAGAATAACGTAGCTTAGCATCTTTCAGTCACTGCATTAGACAGTGACAAGTTCTGCTCTCTAGTGATGTGCATCCACCCGTGTGCTTTAGGTTTGTCATTTTATAACCTTTTTTTCCCCCACACCCCCCCCCCTAAGGCTGAGCTGTGTATTCTGAGGTCACTGTTAGAAAAACCTCAAAGATGATTTCTCACTTTGTGGAAGAGGAGCTGAGCTCTGTTTAAAATTCTCCCTTTTATCCCCATGTTCCTTTAGTGTTTCCATTTCTGCCTCTGTCCACCAATACAAATGGTGTTTAGTTGACATAACTATTCTATTTGATGTCTCTCTACCTATGACAAGACAAAAATCTCTCGCTGGGCAGTTCGAATTGGTYGCTGCAAAAGTTGAGAAGGGATTCAGTTCATGTGTTCCAGCTCCTTTCAGATGTTTTTCCTTGCCTTTTCTCTTGGTGGATCAGWATCACCCTCCTGTTTGGCTTGGGCTTTCTCTGCCTCGTGGACCTCTTGCCTGTAACTGTGCTGTAATTTCTGCCCATGAACAGGCCATGCAACTCGCTTTACCACATATTTTTTCTCTTGCCTCATATGCTGATGCTGCTTTCTGCATGCTGTGATTAAAATAACTTTTGTGTGTAACTGCAGCAGTGAAAGGTTGGGTATTGGAGAGGAACACTAATTCTCTGGTAGAGTTATTACCAAATACCTTTTTTGGTAGTTTTTTTTCCTTACCACCCCCCTTTTCTAGCTGCTCTCAAGAAGATGCTTTCTGCTCTCAGAAATAGCAGCAGTAGGATCTGAAGGACGCAGTGAGATTTTAATTTTATCCTTTATTCCCCCCGTCACAAAACCACAGTCACAGACCTGATGACTACTTTGTTTTTGAAACCCCTTGAAGAAAAGGGAAAGACTTGCTCAAGCCTGTGWAAAGCTGTGGTGTTGCTTGGTGAGCTCTGCAACAGCTCTCGTTTGCGTCATCTGCTCTTGCTGTTGGAGATTTGGTGGTTGTGGCTCAAAAATGTCTAATCATTCTTGACCCTGGGTGCTGTAAAAAAAATAAAAAATCCCTCAGGAGCTGGAATTCCCCGTGAATTTCAGAGGGTGATGGCCAGGTCTGTGTTTAAGCTCCATCTGAGACCCTAAAGCGTGAGGACACATGGGACAGGACATGTGTTTTATTTTAAGCATCAAACTTGGTTGCTCCTAATCCCTTCCCCTGCTGCTGCCAAGGCACCCACCTCTCACCATTGACTCGGTGAGGCTTCAGCTCCCAAGTTTAGTTCCCTGCTCATACCCCRGTGAGGTGCCAGAGTAAATAGTGTGAATGCCCCCGTGCTGTCCCGCAGGGATGGGGAGGAAGCAGGAGGAGGTAATTCTTCATCCTGCTCTTCGCTCCACAAGCTGTGGCAGCAACCCAAATCAAGTTTAGTTTCCCTGTTTTTAGCACACATCCGTGCTGTGGATGCCTTTCATAACACARCTACTACCAAGGTGAAACTTGATCGGTTTATTCTTTCTCCATCTCCGTGGGAGAGCTSTTGGAGAACCTCCTTGAAGTCTCGRGCASTTGCTGAATTTCCACCCTCACGGTGTTCATGGCTGGTTTGTGCAATTTGTTTTTGGTTCTAGTGTTTCCATTTGGTTTAAATGGTTGTTTTCCCTCCCTGATGTAATTAGAGCAATCGGATCCCCTCTTGACCCCTTGCTTTCGTAGGTTAAACAAGTCGAAGTCTTTCAGTCTCCTTGAGTTGTTCTCTTATCGATATTCTCGGGATTTCCTTGTCAGTGACAACCTTTCACCTTTACCCATCAGAGCCCTTTTTAATATAAAGGGAATTTTATGCATCTGTGTTTAGCTCTTAAACTTCCTGCTCTGCACTGGCAAAGCAGCAGGATTGGGCTATTTTTAAAAGTAGGAATATTTTGGAGGGGGCTGAYTGCTGCACTAAGCTCCCAAACTTTTTGACATTCCTCGGGTGATTGTTTCAGGCTAATGAGACAGGGAGTTGCTGGGCTAAATCTGTCCCAGACAAATCACTTCTTGTTAATGACTGTGCATAAACTATGGAGATGATAAATTGGAGAATTACCAGCCCATGACTCCCAGGAATCTGCTTCTCCTCTCATCGTTACACAAGATGTCCAAGCAAATGAAACACATGGGGACTTTTACAAAAAAGAAGTATTTATTTATGTTCTTAGAAATGTAAAAGCTTCTTCCTGTTCGCATGCCTGAACTACAGCTGGTGGCAGGAGAGAGGGTACTTGGGAGCTTTGAAAACTTCCCATTTCTTGCCAGAAYGGAGCCTTTAAAGTATTTTCTTACAATGTGGACTCTTTGGCACTTTTTCCAGGCTGATGCCTGTGGTCTGCAGTTTGGGAGCGCATCTGTGCCTGCTGGCGTGGGCACTGCCTTACAGACCGATTCCTGCTTTTTTTCTTTTGCCCCCATTTCCAGTGATTTCAGAGCAGGAGCAGCAGCCTTTTCATGGATAAGCACCATGCATTGATCTGAACGCTGCTGCTTCCAGTTGAGGAATTGTTTTTACCGTGGTGGAGGGAAGAAGCAGAGTGCATCCAGGTGCTGCTCTGAGATAGTGCAGAGGCATCTGCAATTCCTGCCCTTCCTCTGCAAGGGGATTTTTTCCCCTCTGTGTGAGAGAGCTAAGTAGCACCTGGGCTGGATTCCCTGTGTTTGAACTCGTCCTCTCCTGGTCACTGCCATGCCTGTGTACATCTAATTAGATTATATTAGAGTGAATAAGTGAATCTTGATAAATGAGCTTACGGGGGCACTGTCGGGTCAGCTCAGTCCCTAAATATAGGTCCTGGGCAGAGGGCAGGCTTGGTGCAGGATCTCTCCATGCAGCAGAATTAAACAGAGATCTCCTGGGAGTGCAGAAATTCCACTGCCTTGGCCATCCTGTGAGTCTGCATGCTCCAGAGTCTCGGTACCAGAAATACCAAAGTCCACCCAAATATGAAGATTCCTTAATTGAAGCTTGGTGCAGAGTTGGGAGGGGAAGTCATGGCARTGGAAACTCTCATAATCTGAGGTGCTGAAGAGTGCAGATTTCRTGATCCTTTTTAATGCTTCCAGTTTAACTTGAGGTGAGTGGTTTTCTTTAAAGTCTCTTAGATACTGTAGAAAACGGGGAAAATGAAGAATGGTGTCTGTTACATTGAAAACTCTGGAAACAATCTCTAACTGTACTAACATGAATAAAGAACATTATCTCCTTGCCACTGTGTGGTGCAGAGTAGTTTGGGTGCTTTAAGCCCTGAGTTTTGCTATGGAATGAGTGTGGGGTGGCAGGGAGARGAGAGGGGCAGGARCTGTAAGGTTTGTGGGGTAATCARRAGAGYTCTTTGCAGCTCTCCTCCTTTTCTGCAATGTTGTTTTTGTTAGTGCTTTGTGGCCACGCTGCTTACCAAAATCCATAGCTCTAAATTTTTGTTACTGAAGAGAAGTAAAAGTAGCTTCTTCCCCTTTTCTTCCAGTGAAGATTTAYTGAGAGGAATAGCATTTCTTCTGTTTCAAATGAAAGCTCATCTTTGCTTGTTCATCACTGGGGCTGCATTGCAACTCGGAGAAAGTGTCTGTAAATCAGACATGTGGACAAGCTACTCATTTTGTKACACTAAAAATCCCTGTTATAAATAGTGCTGTCCTCTGCTTGCAYGTACAGCTCTTTGCTGGGGTTGCTCTCAGATGTGCAGGATTTTCAGTGGTGGTGAAACATGGGGAACAGCTCTTCTTGCAGGGTTTTTTTCTCTTTCTTCTGGCTSATCCCTCTGCCTGGCTTCCCTGTCTGGATCTGCTTGCAGCCAGGCAATCCTGCAAATCACTGTTCTGCTGGAGCTGCTGCATCACAGCTCCCCTGCTGCAGGAAGCATCTTTAAGCCCTTTTATGCTGTGAAGTTGAGGAAATAGAGCAAAACTCCTGTTTTTCTTCAAGTTGTAGTTGAGTGACTAATGGAGCATCAGGGAAGGCTCTTTTTTCTCTTAGAAGAGGTGTGTTGATGTTATCCAGCAAAACACAAGTTCTGATTTTGGGGTTACACCTCTTAATTGAATAGGTGACCTTCTCAGCCTGCCTGTGTGGTGTCCAGCTCTCTGAGCGTGTGTTGAATGACCCAGGGAAAATCAGGCTGGAGTTCAGAATTACGTGGGTGTCAAAGGCTCTCAAAGCCTGGTATATTTATGCCCRTGATTCATGGTGCTTCCAAAAACAATCCAGCTCTCATCCTACAGAGGGGAAGTACCTCAGTCCAGTGTTATCAACTTCTGCTTAGCTGCCAGAGCAATATAAACTCAACCCGGAGTTATTTTGGGCTCCTTATTCTTTCACTTCCAAATCCCACCCTGCAAATTCCTTGTAGAAGAAATGATGGCTTAATTCTGTTTTACACTCTCCTGTATGGACTGCAAACGGTAAGCAGGGTGTTTTATTTCGGGGTTGTGACAAATTTGAGTACATCTCGTTCCTGTCTGTGGTGTGAAAAGGTGTCTTTTGTCCACCTTCTGCCACACAGGAAGGAAGTTGTTGAGTCTGGGAGATAAAAGCTTTATCTCCTCCCCTGCAAGGCACAAGCTGCCCACTCCTGGGCTGGCACCACTCTGCTCTGTCCTGCCTGTAGTAAGGCAGAGGGGAAAATTTTCATGGGAAAGTGTGAGTGGACTCCAAATCTGTTTGTARGTGCGTGGCTGTCAAGGAAGATGATGACTAAGCTATTGCACAAGGTGCAGCTCTTCAGGGAGCTCGCCAGGATTGGACTGGATCATGACTGACTCATAAGAGAGCCTATAATATCAGTCAGCTCTTCATTTTAATTATTACTGGTTTGATCTGACCACTGGCCATGACTGCTTTTCTTTTGTAGCCAGTTTGCTGTGGGGTTTGAAATTGGAAAGTCTACACTTGATGACAACAAATTAAAAACTCTAAATTTATTGGAGGAGGTGATTGGCTCCCAGGCCTTGGGTGGGAAGTGCTGCTTGGCAGGAGTGTTTAAATGCTGCCAGGCTCTGGCATGGCACTTACCTGCCCATTTTACARAAGGGAAAGCAGAGGCCAAGCACCTGCAGGTGAAGATGCCAGGAGGTAGCAGCAGAGCAGCTGGTGGTGCTTTTTTCTTGGTCCCATGTGTGAGCTGAACCCCTGGCAGTCAGCTGGTGAGTGAGCTGCATTGTCAGAGAGTGRCAGCACAAGGGGGAATGGATTGAAACAAAGAGAGGAGASATTTAGRTTAGATATTAGGAAGGARTTGTTCCCTGTGAGGGTGGTGGGACACTGGYACAGGGTGCCCAGAGAAGCTGTGGCTGCCCCTGGATCCCTGCAAGTGTCCAAGGCCAGGTTGGACAGGGCTTGGAGCACCCTGGGGATRGTTGCTCCATGGCAGGGGGTTGGAATGTGATGATCTTTAAGGTCCYTTCCAGCCCAAGCCATTCATGAAACTGCTTTCCTGCAGCAAMCAGGACTGTTCCCATGTGCCCCTTCCTTTCAGAGTCTCTTCTCTGGTGTTGGTGGGAGGCCAGGCCTGGCCCCAGAAAGTGATGTTTCTTGCTTCCCAAACTGGTTTGAAAGGCTGCCTTGGAGTTTAGTGCTGCTTTGCCCTCTTAAGTCATCACTTCATGTTGCAGGTGGACATCCCAGCTTGGCTTTCAKGTAGGCATTGCCTTTAATTCTGTGTGAGGACCTAAAAACAGGTACACGAAGCCAGTTACAGCATCTCTGCTGCTCCTCTCTGCTTCAGCTCCAGGTGTACCTGAGAGCATCACCATGGCTACAGCAGCTCATAGCCACTGGTGCTTTTACAGGGCATTTGCAGATCTGGSAAGTGATGGCAATTTAGGCTKCTGTGCCAGGAAGGGCCCTTTYCCCCAGGACTAGGTGGGAACTCTTKTGCCTCCTTTAGCTTGCTGTTCTCCATGGGAACTCTGTGTCCTGTCCTTGGAGCAGGCAGTGTCTGCAGTTCTCAGGGGATGTGGTGCTGGGAACTGGCAGAAAATGCAGTTTACAGGTCAGTGCTCTATCTCCTGTCACACCTACTGACCTTTGCTTGGTTCAGCACCTGTTGGTGGCMCGTGTGGCTCAGGCTGTGATGGAAGGACAAAGGGCTGTGCTCCTTTTTCTCTCCATGCTGCCTGGTTTTGTGTTTACAGCAGTGATGGTGGAGGTCCATTAAGCTTTACTTCTCCAAGCTCATGGAGAATTGTTTGTCCTGAAGTGTGCTRAGAAGGTTCCTCCCAACCTTGTCCCCAGCGTGGACAATGAGCAGCATTCTCCAGAAGAGAGGTGGAGCCATCTCAAAGCCTTGGAAACCACCAAGCTGCCCAGAGGATTTGTGGAGGTTTTGTTGGGATTTTATTGGGTTCTCTGGGCTTCCCCATGGCAGCTCCATGGGAGTACTGACAGTTTTTCCTCGTTACCTTCACCTAAGGTCACTTCCATATCCTCAGCCTGTGCTACACTAGGATTGGGTTGCATGCTAAATTTAGTGAACCCTTTTACAGCTTGCTTTGTGTATGTAAAACYAGAGGGGGTTTCAGCAGCTTTTGAGGGTTTAAAGCCCGGTTCAAGATGCCCAACAAGGCCAGGCTTTCTTTGCACAGGTGGCAGCAGCCCAGGCCAGGTGTGGGAGGGTTCTCCTGTGCCTCAGTGTACTTCCACACGGGGATTTGCTGAGGTGCAGAGCCCGTGGGTGGGAGGGGAGGGCTGTGCAGGCTCAATTAGAACTTGCATAACATGGGCTGCAGTCTGAGGCATGTGAGAAGTGCTGGCAAAAGGGTTGGGTTTCAGAAGTTTTAAAGGCTCATGAAAATTCTTCATCAGATGTTTCCATTACAATCCTGCCTTTTTTGGGCCCCCCCCTCCTCCATCTCCAAGTTTCTACCTCTTTTCCTGTGCTGTTTGTGTGCCAAAAGAAGAATTTTTTGGCTTCAGGTCTGGTGTACCTATTTCTAAGCAGATTTTTTAAATCCCTGCTTGGCATTACAGGCTACTGGAATAATAGTTTGAGATGCAATTTAAGTTGGAGGCAAATAAGTTATTTTCTGTGTGGTTGCAATGAAGTGTTTGTTCAATTCTTGCACGCCAAAGSAGGAGCAGATTGTGGGACAGCAAAGCAAAGGGAGTGAGAACCCAGAGAAGCGTGAGAGAAATGACCTCAATTACTCTGCATTTCTGTTGCTGAGCATTTTTAGGCCTTTTTAACAACCTGGCATGTTCTTGAGTTCAGAGCAGTGCTCAGCACGTTGGGGCGGGTGCGTGTGCTTGTGTTAGGCTGTTTTGGGGGCAGAACTCTGGGATGTTGGGTTCTTGACTTGAACTGAAAACTCTTCAAATGTGCATTTCACTGTTTCCAGTTTCTTCAGGAGACTYTTGCAGTCTTGGTCCTTATGGTCACAAGTGGAAGGAACCAGGAAACCTTTGGAGATGTGCTTTGAGCAGGTTTTTGCAGGGTTCTCTTGTGGTRTTGCCCAGCTCTCAGAATTGCATTGTGTGTGGGGTTATGAACTGGACTGAACTGGGACCAGTAAGGAGGGTTGCAGCATCCCCTGGGCTGCTGCTGCTCAGAGGAACATTAGTACCCCTCAGCATCCACAGCTACATGAGGAAGGTGGTAAAAGAAAGCTCCTTGTGGCTCAGGTGTGATTCAAGCGTTAAGCAAGTCTGTGGAGGAGCTGGAGCCTTTTCCCTGCTGCTGGAGGGGATTCTGGYCCCCTCCTCTGGGTGTTTTAAGAGGCAGATCTTGCCTCAGGGTCTGCTGAAACACTGCACCGATTGCTGAGAGCATGTGACCTCCTTGAGCTGCCTGCCAGAGCCTAAAGGATGCGGGTGATGACACCRGCTGTGTATCATTTCTTCAGCTGTGAGTGCCTTCAGCAGCCTGGTCAGTGGAGCACAGAGAGGTTAACAAGGTGAAAAGAAGCCTTGTGGGGAGCAATGAGTGGTGCTGCTGCTCAGGAGCACAATTTGTTGTGGAAGCTGAAAGGATCTCAGTGGAGTTGCAGCCAGTGAAATTCCTGTTGAGGTGTTTGGGATGGATGATGGGGTGAGCTCTTAGTGCTGCCCTCCACAAATGAGATACGTGCAGTGTCTCAAAGGAGAGCAGAGAAAGGCCTTAACACTTCACCTGCCTCAGCAGGGAAACGACCACAGTTCAGCAGCAATTTCTAAAACTTCATGTTGTGCTTTTAAATAGAGTTACAAGTTCCAGCTCATGATGCAATTTATTCTTTGAAATGCACTGGTGTAACTTGTATGGTGCCAGTGCTGCAGGGATTGCTTCTAAAGCCTCTTTTGTTCCTAAACCATTTTGAAACTTTATTCCTAACAGTATTAACAGCACCACATTCTACAACRTGAGGGATCTGGCTTGGATATAGAAGTGCTGTCTTTATGCCTGCATGATAACGTGCTTTAGGATAAATGTTGAAGGACAGCTTTGCTATGGAGCAGTCACATGAACTCTCATCTACTGTGGAAGTTTTCATGATGGAAATTTGTTCAACCTTAAGCTGGTGCAGAAATCCATAATATCAGTGCTGTGGGAAGCCCCATCACCAGCAGAACCTTCTGTGGTCCAAATTCAGTCCTGAGCATACCTTTAAACATTCCCTGTGTTCCGAGGGTTTCTAAGCAGAGTGTAAACAGTGCTTTAATCTGGCAAATGACTTTAAATTTAATGCAGAGTTGAAATAAAATCCAGCCCTCTTTGGAGGTGTCATTCTTAATGTGACACTGGATTAAATCTCATTGATTGCTACCTACAAAAAAATGAAATAAACCACAGTGCCCCTGCTCCATGCAGAGGCTGCAGATTGGCCATTAGAGCACTGAGCACCTTGTTGGATTGAGGATTTGAGTGTTTTCCCGACGTGCAGCCAAAATGCAGCCATGGCCCATTGCTGCCCATTTGTTCCCACGCCAGCATTGTCCTCTGGCTTCTGCCCCTCCCTGCAAGGTGGGAGCAGAGGAAGCTGGGCAGGCTCCTGTTCCTTGGGTGCAGCTCAGGGCAGCAGAGCTGCTCTGGCACAGAGGAAGGGAGGGTAGCAAGTAATGCCTKCTCAAGCCTGGGTGTTGGGATTTTCCGGTGTTTTTGTGTCTTTCTGACCCACGACTGTGTGGTGAAGAGTATTAAAAGTAAAAATAGACCTGCTGATGCAGTGCTTACCAGGCTGTGTAGGCTGAAGAGGAGGCAGTTCCAGCCTCGTAGTACTCCCTAAATTCTAGTTTGGTAATTGTGCATGTTGGTGATAATTTCATTTATGATGCCTCTGTGAGCTTACAGGAAYTTTGACTTCTCTGTGTTTAGTCTCTGTTCCTCCAGTCATCCAGCCTAAATTAAAGCTGCCCTTTTAAAATATAGGGGCTGAGAAACTAACTGCAAACTCCTGAGTTTTAAACTCTTTGCACATTTGAAAATTTATTATTCACTCTGTGAACTTTGATTGTTTAACTGATGGATATTTCCCCCCCCTTCTTTTATTGTACTTTGTGGTGACAAAAAAGAAAGCTCTTCCCTGTTGATTCCTCTCTGYTTGCAGCTGAAGAATTATCAAGACTCTGTCTGATGATGGGGTACAGCAATCTTGTTTCACTTGCTGCCTTCTGATGCTCTCATTTAGCTACATCTGTGCCACATTGACAGTAATTTTGATACAGCAATGGCACTGTTTTCTCTTTAGAGACAACTGAAATCACTCAGCTGCTTAGACTTAATGTGTGCAATAAATAATGTCTTGAGACTCCAGGTAGTTAGAAGAAACCACATGAAAGCATCTAGATCTGATATGATTCACAATCACTRAAGTTTTGATTTCCCTCTGAGCTAACAACTGTCCTCTGCCTTACAGCCTGTTCCCAGCACGGCTCAATTTCATTTTCCTCTAGGAATTGGGATRGATGAGAGCATCAGTCTGCTGCTGGCTTCTCCTTTTGTCCATTGCTGYTCAACAATAGGATTGTCGAGTCACTGAGAGGTTAACGAAGCTTTTTTCCTTGTCAGTGGTCCAACCTCTTTGTGTAGCTGTGTGGAACAGCACACTGAACAGAAATAATGGGAAAATCTTGTTGCTGGAATGACTGGGGTTGTCATTTTGTGATACCAGGGTAAAGACCTGTTTAAGCTTCRGGCTTCTGGCTGTGCTACAGGGAGGCTGAGCACAAATCTCTCTGCAGGAACATTAAATATTAGTTTCTCTGTGTCTCCTTGCATCCAGCAGTGTTGGAGCAAGGGGAGGAAATCTGAACAATTGCAGTCGGTTCAGCAGTAGCTCCCATTTAACATTTAGAATGGTTTTGTTACCAGCCTTTTGGGGTTTGGCATTGGRAAAAGGGTGAATTGTAGCCCTTAATGATGAAGTGTGGGAACAATTGGAGCTGGACAGACAGGCAGCAGTCCAGCTCCTCTTCCTGAGTGAGCAAAGCTTTTGTGCTGTGCCATCCCACTGCACAAATGACCGTGCCAGGCTGTTGCTGGATTGATTGGTTTTGATCCCTTTTAGGAAGGRGTTTGGAAGCTTGAATTTTGGGTTTATCACAGCAGTCAGGCTCCTGCACTGCTGCTCTAAGCATGCCTGTTACTGTGGCTGCCCCAAAGAACTTCCCATGGAATGGGGGAGCTTGGGATTGAAAAAAACAGTTGTTAAATCCATGTTGAACTGGGACATCAGTGGCTTGGCTGGTGTGGGTTCAGTGGCAAAGTGCATTACTATAGGAAATTTTCCAAATTCACTTCTTTTGAGGTTTCTTGTCTTCCTCCAGTGGCTGCAAGGAAAGATGTGAAGGTGCTGTGTTTTGCTCATGCAGGGAATGGAGAGCTTTGAAGGGGGATTAAGCTTGGCATGGCGTGGGATGGGTGGCACGTGGGTGAGCTGTGACTTGCTGGATGTCACCTGGGACACTTYTCTTGCCCTATCTCTTATCAGCTTGTGGGTGAGGGCACCCAGCACAGCRGGGTGGCAGTGGGATTTACAGGAGTGCTTGCTGGTGGCAGTGCTCCAAGAAACTCTCACCTTTCCCCTCCAGAGCACCTCTCCAGGCTGGGGTTTTCCCTGCAGTTCAGGCAAAGTGCACCTGTTATCACTCAGGCCTCGCTGCTGGCCCCAGCCCTGCCTCCTTTCCAGGCTCTCATTCCAGCAGAGCTCACGCTGAAAAATGGAAAATACAGAACTCCTCTTTGGGAACACAACTTCACTTTTTTTTTTTTTTTTCTTTTTATTTTCCCCTCCCAGGAGCTTCTGGTATCTGCATGGCCCTGCATTCTCCTGTTGGGAATGTTAAAAATACCAGCTACAATTTTCCCTTTCCACATACCAAAATATATTAATGTGCTGCTGCTTTGATTAGTCATTTCCTCTTCTTTTGTTCCTTTCGCAACAGGGTAAAGGACAGCGTGTGCACACTTGAGTAAAATCYTGTCTGGTTAAGAAGTCTGAAGCTGAAAAGATTCTCTTAGGTTAATACCTGTCTTTGCTGGCAGAAGAATTTTGTTCTCATCCCTTCAAAATACGTTCAAAAATAAGTCTGGATAAAGTCACTTTCATGGTGTTCAGACTAAGAATATCTTTGTGTGATTTATTTTTGTAGTGGGAAGAAATTCTAATATGARCAAGATTAATATTCTTACCATGAATTTAATATATTCTTGCAGGAAGACCTTTGGTGATGCATTACTATAGGAAATTTTCCGAATTTGCTTCTTTTGAGGTTTCTCGTCTTCCTCCTGTGCCATCACCTCCGTGCACACATTCCTCCTTCCCTGGGCTCCTGTGAGACCTCATTCAGYGTGGGTGGAAATTCGATGAAAGCAGCAGTGTGACACTGTTGGGCTGTGCATGGCTCACTTTGGGGTAGTTCTGGCAGCCTCTGCACCCTCGGGGCGTGGGGGTACAAAGGTTAATAAATCCAACTTACAGGGACCTGCTAAAGCTGCTCTGTGCYACTTGCTTGCCCTTGGAGGCGGGATATTTTTTGCTTCTCTTGCTGTGGCTGCCTTAGTGAGAAATTTGGGAGAAAAGCTTTAGCACCAGGCTCTCTGGAGAGCTGCAGAACAAGTGGTAGCTTTCAAACTTTCTTGTGCATATAGAGGAATTCAAGTGAGTAAGCTATAAAGTTGCCTGGCGTTAGTTAAGGGCAAAGCTCAGCAGAAACGCAGAGAATGGAGCAATAAATTAAGCCTGATCTCTTCCCAGTGATGTCCAAACTTGARGAACACAACCCATAAACAACATGCCATCCTCTTTAGCAATCTGTCGTGGTTTTCCTGTGGCTCTGGCGCCGAGGGCGGCTGCTGTGCCCTGGATTCAGAGGGAGCACAGCTTGTGCCTGCCTGGGGAGGTGAGGCTTGGGCAGCAGCCTGGGGGAAAGCTCTGCTGCTGCTGGGGATGTGCAGAGCTTGCAGGAAGGGGATTTTACCTCTCCTGGAGTGCACAGGAAGGGAATACACTCRAGTCTTCTCCTTGTGTATAAAAAACCTGGGTTTTTTTTTGAATGAGCATTAGCCTCCCAGTACTCGGATGCCATTCATACTTTCACAGAATCTGCTAAGGCAAAAAAAAAAACCAAAAAAAAAGCTGGACCAAAGGGCTTTGCTTCCTTTGTTTCTGTCTCCTCTTATTTTACATTTATTGTTTAAAATATTAACAAGAATTCATAATACAGGAATGAATATTTATATAGTTATATTTGCTATATACACTAGGAGAGGGAAAATGTTTCATTCCAGCTGTTTTCTCTTTGCAGATTGCTGTGGAGGTATGAGAGGAATTTGAGTACTGAGAAGCTACTGCTCATACCTGCTTTCCTCTGTTATAGAATCATGGAATGATTTGGGTTTGGAAGGGACCTTAAAAACCATCTTATTTCCACCCCATGCCATGGGCAAGGACACCTTCCACAGGCTGCTCCAAGCCCCATCCAAACTGTGTTTGAACACTTCAGGGATGGGGCAGCCACAGCTTCTCTGGGCAACCTGTGCCAGGGTCTCTCCACCCTCCCAGCCAAGAATTTCCTTCCACACTTGGAATTGGATGTGAGGAGATGAAAGTGATGTAGCAGCCTTCAATTTCTTAGAAGATTATATTAATTTTTTTTTTATTTTTTATTTTTTTTACTTGGAAGTTGGGGCTCTGCCTCATTTGTGAGCAGAATGATGCAGATGATGTCTGCATCATTCCCATGGGTGCTTGCAGACCTTGTTTTAGTTGAGTTAAAGTAATAGGGCATGGCAGGGGTAGGTGCAGAATGAAGATAACTTACACTAATGCAACTTCTTCCTGTGTCAGAAAGGGATTAAACYGTGTTAGAGTGAGCAAACCCAGCTGGGCTCAGACCTGTGTTGTACCTGCCCTGGCTTTTTAGGGATTGGTAGCTGATCCCTGAGGCTTTCTATGGGTCCAAGGTGAAGATTATGCTGTGAATGTCTATTTATACACCAGACCACAACAGACCAAAGCTGTCTTAAGGCCTTTGTTGAGGTGCACAGGAGCTTTAAAGCTGTGTAAATGGCTTTGTGAGTGGTGAAGCTGAGCTGCTATGGAGTGTCACAGATTGTACAAACCCCTGTGAACTTCCCAGACAGCTAAGGAGAATAAAAACAGGTGTGGCCTGGTCCCTCCCTCCTGTCCAGGTGCTGGGCAGAAGCAGGTTTCAGGTGTGGTTGTGTGTGTTTAATGCTTTTGCCTGTCTGACCTAAGAGTCCTGGCTCAAATCTGTACCTGGCTTGTGCTTTTGGATGGGGCTCATGCTGCAGGAGATCCCTTGATGCTCAAAAACTGCACAGCATATGGAACTGCTGCTCAGACTGGGAGCCTAAACTCAGCTTTGGCCATAAGTCTGCTAGATTTGGCTCTTATTTGTAGTATTATTTTGAGAAAATTCTATGATCTTTTTTTTTTTTATGCCTTCCTATTTTGAGAAGTATCACTTCCCAGTTCCCTGTGCTTGGAAGCAGGTGGTGATTGAAGAGCAAATGTCTGATCTGGTCCCTGCCTGTGTGGAGAGCAGGGAAAGGGGAAATGCTTACCCAAAAGTCTGAGCTGGCTGCTTGGGTGTTTAAATGCCTCTCAAATAGTTCATGGTGGTGTGGGCAGAGCATGTCTGYACATGAATGTGTGAAGGAAGGAGCTGGGGAAGCCTCAGGGACTCCTTGGAAGGAGTGATGGGAAGAYGCAGACTTGCTGAGTAATTCCTGCTGGAAGAAAGAAACCTTTGATTCTTTACAGGCACTTGGGAAAAAGGTGGTGTAAAGATAATTTGTTATCTTCTGACTCTGGAGATAATAGGTGTGTGTGAGTTAGCTGCTAGTGATTTAAAGGGGAAACTTGGAGTTTCTGAAGTCTGGTGGAGCCAAGGACATTTTTTGCTGGTCCTGACACACTCTGGTTTTTATCCCAAGTAACATCCTCTCACAAATACTGCAAGAAACATTTTGATTTTGTAAGACTTTCCTGTGCTGAACAATATAGACTCATTTAGGTTGGAAAAGCTCTGTAAGTTCAAGTCTAACCATTCCCTCAGCACTGCCAAGGCCACTACTGACCCATGTCCCCAAGTGCCACATCCACATGGATTTTAAATACCTCCAGGGATGGGGACTCAGCCACTGCCCTTGGCAGCCTGTGCCAGTGCCTGACCACCCTTTCAATGAAGAAATCTTCCCTAATATCCAATCTAAACCTAAATCTAACCCTCTGGTGCAACCTGAGGCCCTTTCCTCTTGTCCTGTCCCTTGTTCTGTGGGAGCAGAGCCTGAGCCCCCCTGGCTGCACCCTCCTGGCAGGGAGTTGTGGGGAGTGAGAAGGTCCCCCCTGGGCCTCTTTTTCTCCAGGCTGAACCCTCTCAGCTGTCCCTGGTGCTCCAAACCCTTCCCCAGCTCCCTTCCCTTTTCTGGACAAGCTCCAGCACCTCAACATCTTTATTTTTGTGAGGGCCCCAAAACTGCCCCTAGGACTGGGGGTGCTGCAGCAGTGCCCAGCCCAGGGGACAATCCCTGCCCTGGTCCTGCTGCCACACCATTCCTGATGTCAGTGTATTTGTGCCCATGCTTTGGTGAACCCAGTGGGCTGCTGCTTTGCCAGGGTCTGTGCAGTTTTGGGATATTTGTGTGAGCTGCCAGGCAGGAATGCAGAGTGTGCCTTCCCTGTGCCAGCAGCAGGTGTGTGTGCATTTATCCCCAGCTAAATGCAAGGTTGCTTGCTCCACTTTCACTGCTGCTAATTCCAGTTCTGGGCTTTATCCTGCAGCCCAGGTGGTTTCAGGGCGTCAGCTGCTGCCTGGTGAATCCCTGCCCTGCCTTATCTTGTAGGAACTTGCCCAAACAGCCGGGTTTGTGGTGGAAACCTCCTGCAGGAGATACCTGGGTAAAAAAAAAAAATCTACCTGGGTGCTTCCCGCTGCCTGCACTGGGACAAGATCAAGGACATCTGCTGGGTGCTGGTGGCAAGGTGGTGCAGCCCCATTGAGCTCCCAGCTTCCTCTCAGCACTGCTGCATTTTGCCAGGTGTTGGCTCTGAAGCTGTATTAAAAAAAATAACCAGCCCTCTGAAAGTCGAGGCTTTTGTTGAAGCAAAGCTACTCTTTCTGGAATTTAATAAAGAGCTTGTCTGTGTTAACTAACATCAAGCGACCGAGAGCAGACAGAGCCCAACAGATGGTACAAACAGCGGCATGTTTGGAATGGAAAATATTTACCTAGAGGGTATTTGAAGCACTGAGCTTGTGCTCTGCAAATGGCTTAATTGTATCAGTGAAATAAAGTGGGAGAGCGAGATTTATTGACAGGTTTTGCTCTGYTCTTGCTGTCAGCRCCTTGGWGGGGGTGTSAGGCACTGCTGAGCTCCCCTTGAACAGGTCTCCTTCCTGGGAAGAGTCGTTTTAGCACCTGAATGGCTCAGTTGGTGTTTTTGAGTGTCTGCAGCTTTCTCCTGTGGCTGCACTAGTCATGCCATCAGGGCAAGTATTGAAATGAAAAATTCAGAGCTTGAAATGCTGTTTATTATGCTTTCCCCCCACTCGTGAGTTTGGGAGGATCGGTGTAAACAGAGCATGGAAATACAGATATAAAACTATATTCTTTTAAAAGAATACAAATACATAGGGTAAATTTTACCCTGAGTAATATGTGCAGTTTGGATGCCACAATATAAGAAATATAATAAGAAATATTATAAAAGTACTGGAGAGTACCCAAGGGCCATGGAAGTGGTGAAGGGTCTAGAGGGGAAGCTGTGAGAGGAGTGGCCAAGGTCACCTGGCTTRTTGAGCCTGCAGGGGATGAGACTGAGGACASGCTTCATCCTGGTCTGCAGCTTCCWAAAGGGGAAGTGGAAGGGCAGATGCTGATCTCTTCTCCCTGGTGAGCAGCAACAGGACCTGAGGGAACAGCTTGAGCTGTGTCAGGGCAGGTTTAGGTGGGTTTCAGGAGAGGTTCTTCCCCCAGAGGGTGCCAGGCTCCTCAGGGAATGGGCACAGCCTCAAGGCTGCCAGAGCTCCAGGAGCCTTTGGAACATGCTCTCAGGCACAGGGTGGGGTTGTTGGGGTGTCTGTGCAGGGCCAGGAATTGAACTCTGRTCCTTGTGGGTCCTTTCCAACTCAGGATATTCTATGACTCTCTTCTGTAGTTTTCTGATTTGCCGCTGGCATCAAAACTCACAGGTCCATTTGGACCTTCAGCTTTTCTGACCACTGAGTACCTCATGCATAACTTTAAACTGTGCCATTTTAAAAGTGACCTGTGAGAAGATTGTGTGTGATCTCAGTGAAAGCTGTGCCTTTTCTTTACGTAGGTGTCTGGTAAGGTTTATGTGCAATACTTTAATTCTCCTGTGAGAAAACTGCTCAAGGTGCAGTCAGCTCCTTGCTGGTGTTTTCTGGACTGGRTGTTTTTGGGAAGGCTGAGGACTGCAGGGGCTCCTTCCTTCCCAGTGTGGCTCACCTGCTGAAGTTAGCCAGGTGTTCATGAACTCAAGCAAATTTGATGGGCTAAAATCCCTGCCTGCTCCAACAGCTCTTTAGTGTCAAGTCACAGCAACTCTGCTGTCTTTTGTGCCTTGTCTTGGGGCAGGAAAAACCCAACACACAGTGCTGCTTAAAAAAACCCAAAAAACCCCAAACTAAACCAACCTAAGCTGTACTTCTGCAGTTTTCCCACAGACTGTACCAACASTGATGTTAAATGAACTACCCTGAGGTTTTTCCCCCTTCCTAGAGCTCAYGAACAAGTCACAGAGAGCTGGTTGCTCTTGCTGCATGAATGTGGAATAGGCATGGAGTGGCTGAACTTCTTGTTTAATTTCATGCCTTGCTTGTGGCAGATCTGGGTTTAGTTGCCCAAGTTGCTGGGCATCATCTCTGGAAGAGCTCTGGGGGAGGATGAGCTTGGGAGTGAAGCTGTTTTCAAGAGGGTCCTCTTTGCAGCTGGCTGATAGGGAGCGTGTTCCAAACTGCGTGCAGATTAGGGAGAACAAAAATAGTGTTATCTGTTTGAGGARTTTATTGAATCCAGATACTGCTCTGAGACTTCTTGCTGTGTTCCTGGTGACTGTTGGATGYGAGTCTGCTTGCCAGCTTGAGAAAATCCCAGGAAAACATCCCAATTAAAGGAGCTGGTGCCTTGGCTAAATCATATGTGGTATCTCTTAAACTGCTCAGTATTTCAAAAAAGGCACCTTGGTACCTGTATTTCCCCCCTTTAATGTTAGTTTTTTCAAAGAGGCACAGATCCCTGAAGATYATGTGCATTTTGGGACCCAAGCATTTATAGAAGCTGTGCTTCTCATGTGCTGGGGCTAAGCTGTGAGTGACTCATTAGCCAGTTGGAGCTATAATTTATTTCCATCTTCTCAAGTAAGTTAAWCCCCTGGACCTAAACTGAATGAATATCCTGTGAAATGTGCTATCTGTGCAGGGTGAAACTTGAGATTTAAATTCAAAAACACAGAGGGTGGGTTAGAAAATCCAGGGCAGTGTGAACTGGCAGGGGAAGTCAGGTGCAGGCAGTAACAGCTCACTGGAGCTCAGAAATAGTTATTTTTCTGTGGCACGGGCTCTGCTTGGGGAACAAAAGTGCAATTCTTTTGTTAAAGGCGGGATGGGAACAGTAAGTGGGTCTGTGCACGGCCTGGGACAGATGCAGCTTGTTCCCCTTTCTCAGAATGACTCAAGGGATGTTGTAAGGTCTGGAATTTATGGGTGAGACCGGAGCGTGTCTGCAAGGGGGGAGCCTGGCACGGGGGTGCTGGGCTCTAAAAACGTGATCAGGAGCAGGTTGAATATCAAATCCGAATGAAAGGTGAGTATTTAACCAAATACTTCGAAATTTAAATGTAGCTAAAGTCGCTGTGTCTCTGTAGGCAGGAGGGAGGGGGAGTGCAGTGTGATTGCTGCTGGGAGTGCCTTGCCTGGGTTTGTGGGTTTGGGTGGGTGGGGAGCTGCTGCAGCCGCCCTGGAGAGTTCTCTGAAGGAGCTGCAAGTGATAAAAGTCCCATGGCAGCACTTCTGGGGGTGAAATGCCTTTCTTTTTTTTTTTTT
>CADDXX010000688.1:142107-231689 GCA_902810485.1 Alauda arvensis
AGGATGGTAAAACTAAGTGGAGCAGTTAAACTGGTAGGTGAAGGTGTGTCAAAGTAGCATTTGCTTTTTCTGCTTTAATAGAATAGAACAGAATGAGTTTCATCCTGTTTCTTTCTGCATGGCATATAATTTTTTCTCTCTATAGGTTGGTTCTGTTTTTCCCTAGATGGCTTGTCAGTGTAATACAGAAATATAAATGGAAATGATGGAAYTGTTTTAGTAATTGTAGATTGTCAGAGGACAACTGGAAACTGTGTGTGAGCCAAAACACTGCCAATTTACCCCATGGCAAGGATGCCACTTCATAAAGACGTTTTGACAGGGGGTGGTGTGATGGATGTTGTTTTGTCATTCTGCACAGAGCCAGCAGCAGAGGGATCCTCCCAGAGTGAGTTTTAAATACCCTTGCTGGGCTGAGATGAGGAATTAGTGTATGGCCATCAGAGCAGAGCTTTTGCTTGCTGTTCCTTTGTGCTTAATCGATTCTAGGTACACCCTGAGACTTTTATTTAGATTTAAGGGGGTTTCTTTTGAACTGTGCTTCCACGTGAAAAACTGGATTTGTGTATGGAGTTCAGCGATCAGCTCTACCTTCCTCTGATCAGTGTTTGGGGTGGAAGGGTCCATGTGGCTCGTGTATGGCTTTGCCCTGACGAGCAGGAGGGGGACAGCAGCAGGAATGGAGCCTGGGCATGCTCTGGAGCTCAGCACTGCAGTGTCACGCTCCAGATCCGGGAGATGATCCCAGTTTTGGTGGAGGGGAGCAGGGCGGGGGATGGAGGCTCAGCAGAGCCTGTCCAGCTCTGAGCTCAGACCTCAGCTCGCCCAGCTCACATTCCCCACCCCGACTGGCTGCTGTAATTAGGTATTTMTGGCTCCTCTGGAAGCAGCTGTAGGTTTTTAAGCGTGCCTCTCCTCTCTGGTCACAGAGCTACAATCACTCTGTGGAGCACGTCCTGCCTCGATGGCCACCGAGCCCTCCTGACCCTGGAGCCCTGAAGCTCTTGACCAGCACACGTTCCCCTGAGCCTGTGGTTTGCCCTGAGCATCTGGTGCCAGAGGCTGGGAGATGTGCAGGGACTGACTGGCAGGGTGTGACTGTCCATGCCATGAGTTCATGGCTGGCTGGCTGCTGGTGTCACCAGCTGGGCTCTGCTGGGCTCCTTGTGCTGGGGCATCGCAACTGTTGCATTGTAATGATCAACTTAATTACACTTGTGAAAAGTCTGCTTAATTACATATTTACTTTGGGGATTAGCTTTTCCCCGTAAGCATTCAATATTGACTTTGGCTGAGACRAATTTTTCAAGATCTGCTTCCTTCAAGAGATGACTAATATTAGATCACTTAGTGCAGGGAGCTGGGTTTATCAAGTAGCTGTAATTAATCATTTTGAAAGCTCCTGTTTAGTTTTGAGCATCTGTGCTTTTTCTCCCCAAAAGACAAGCTTTTCTTCCCATCCCTCTSAGCCCTTCCAAAACTTTCTGTGCTGGATGTAATTTTAGACCCTGTAATTTTCAGTGAGCTGTGTGCGTGCAGAAAATAAATACAAACTGGGAGGAGACTTAAATGTTAAGACAACTGATGAATAATTAGTGTATTGAAGCCTTAGTCTTTTATTTGGATAACTTAATAGCCAAATTAGAGTTCCCAAGCCTTGCTTTCTGTGCTGCTCAATGCACTGTACAAATATATTATCACAGTAACTCTTCTCTGTCCAGAAATTATTCTGTATAACAATTATTACCTCGTGAGCCAGACTCCACACCGAGCTCTCTGCAGTGTGGCAGGATGGCACGAGCCAGTTTGTGATAGCAGCTTCCAAAACAGCCAGGAATTGAGGTAAAACATCTTGAAATGAGGAAATCTTCTGCCCAGAGGCAAGGAGAGCCTGTTCTCTCCCTGCACCACACAGCTTCTGCATGGACTGTACTCGCTGTGCCCTCAGTAGGCACATCTGTGTTCATTTTTCAARCAGCAGTGGAAATATTCTGAGCAACCTGGGTTAAATCCCTTTTGCCTTTCRTTCCCAAGAGGATGGGTGTCCCAAGGGACACTTGAGTCATTTTTTCTTGTGCAGAGGAAAATGCAGTTGTGGTTTGTGCTTCCCATGATGGGTTTTAAACTGAGTTGGTGGATTGGGAATTGCACTTGCCTAATTAGTTTGGATTATGTCTGGATTTTTTTTTCTCAGTATTGGGTGGTGGTTAGTTTTTTTGGGTTTATTTTCCTTCTTGGAAAAAACAGTCTGGAGAAGATTTGTATTGTTCCTGCAAAAATCCAGGCCTGTTCATMGTTATCAGTTGTGACATGGGAAAATCTGGCTTGTTTTGACCTCAAAGTTGGGTTTTTTTAACATTGTTTTGACCTTTTTTTTTTAATTCTGTGGTTTCTGCTTTTTTAAAAGAAAAAATAAATATAATGTTTGGGACAAAAATATTGTTTGCAGCAAATTATCCTGGAATCATCTGGTCTGTGTAAGTGCTGTGGAAGTTTTATACCATCACATGTTCAAAACAAGTAATAGATCTCCCTGTTTCCCCATAAATGTATGGAATTTTTGTGGGTGTAAAGCTGGGTTTTAGACTTCAAAAAGCAGTTTTGAGAATACCTGTTCTTTATGGCTGACTAAAATTCAGGGCTCTCTCCTGTCTTCTCCTCATTCCACTTSTGAAGCTGTCATAAATCTGGGAACAAAAGGAAGGTGAAATTTAACTCCCGCTTGTCAGGATAAGAATCTTAATTCATGATGTTTGATTCATGAAAAAAAAAATGAAAAAGTGGTGTTCTGCATATACAGGTTCTTATTTCACAGCCTCTGGAAGTGCTGTCTCATGTATTTCTGAAATGAAAAGCTTTAACTTTATGAAAATCACATGGGAAGGGAGAGTGAGGAGGATGAAGAGGAGCAAGGGGAGGGAGTGATTCTCTCCCCAGATGAGCAGTCTGGCAAATGCACTTCCTCCTATCCAGGCCAACCCCTTCGAATCCAGTGCTAAATGATTCCAGAAGCTGTTCCATGGCTGATGTAATTTGGTAATTCTATTAAAGCTACTTTGAGGCTACTCTATAACAAYGAGAAATCTTCCTTTATTATTACAATTGGTGGAGGAAATAACACTGAGGGAAAACCTGTTCGAAACCTCATTTTTCTCTTTTTTTTTTTCTCCTTTCTCCTACAGGGTTTTTTTTTTTTAAGAAATCACAGCTAAGAAAAAAAGAGCACAATGGAGTTTTACGAGTCTACCTACTTCATCATCCTCATTCCTTCCGTGGTCATCACAGTCATCTTCCTCTTCTTCTGGCTCTTCATGAAAGAGACTTTGTACGACGAGGTCCTCGCCAAACAGAAGCGGGAGCTCAAGTTCCCTCCCACCAAGGCCGACAAGAAGAAAACCGAGAAGAAGAAGAACAAGAAGAAAGAGGCTCAGAACGGGAACATCCACGAGTCTGACTCAGAGAGTGCCCCTCGGGACTTTAAGCTGTCTGATGCCCTGGGCACGGATGAGGAGCACGTCCCTCCCGTCCCCTCGGGGGTCCCYGAGCCGCCCGCCGGCGTCCGCGAGCGGAAGAAGAAGGAGAAGAAGCCCAAGGCCAACCAAGATGATCACGTAACTAAGGACTCGGAAGGATCCAAGTCTTCAGGCAAGAAAGTAGATCCAGTCCCTGTTACAAAACAGCCCACTCCACCAGCTGAACCCGCAGCAGCTAAGAAGAAGGCTGGGCAGAAGAAGCAGAAAAATGGAATGGGTATCTGATGTTGCATATGCTTCTTGCACAGAACGCCAAAACCGTGTTCTGCTTTTTTGCAAGGCCACAGAGTGTCTCTCACAACTGTTCTGCCTGATCTCTAGGGGGGCAAAGCTCCCTTCTAACCTTCTCCTTTTTTACAAGCTATTGCTTTTTTTCCCCCCTGGTTTTCATCTGGCAGCAGTGCTCTGGTTTTCCTCCTCCCGTCCTTGCTTTCTTCTACTAAAGATGAAGTGAAACAGAGTAGMTTGTTCCTCTGCTTTGCTCTGTGGTTTGGCTGCTTTGCTCTCAATCAAAATTTTCATTACCTGAGAGAAGTCAGGAGATGTTTTTGCTGTTTCTGAGCCAGGCTGTGAAAAAGTGGAGTCCTAAGAGTGGTTGCTCTGATAAGGGAGGGCATCTCGAGAAACCTCGTTGCAGTCTGCAAAATAAATCAGAGTTTCAGTGCAGGCTTCATGCACAGAGAGGTGTTTGGTGGTTGATTCATTGCTGCCCACCTGCTACACCTCTTTAACTGAATGGAACTGATGCTAAAACTGCTCTGGCTGTTGTGACTGAAATATCCAACCTAGAACAGACCAAAAATTCCTCAGAATCACTTCTGCCCGTGTCCTCAGCAGCTGACATGTCTCACTGTGGTTGTCTTGACTAGGAATAGAAGTGAAAAAAGAATAAAAATACTCAGTTCTAGAAATAAATGAAACCCAAGATATTTGCAGCTCCCCTTGTGAGATGCAGGCACAGCAGGTCTGCACAGGGAGTGAGGAAAAAGAATGACATTGCTGCTTGATGTGGTAGATTTTTTCTGAAAAAAAAAAGGAGGAAAAAATGTCCCACCCACTACCAACAGAGAAAGTATCCAGTCTTGTTTGTGGGTGTTCTCCAAAAATCTCTGTGGCACAGTTAAAATGTGGTCTGCAAGCACAGTTCTGAGGGCAGCCACAAGGAACTCTTATCCTTGATTACAGGAGCTGACACCAGAGCCCTGTGCTGTGTGTGTCACCTCTGACAAGAATCTTAACATAGCACAGGCTGTCCAAAATGATAAAAAAAAATTCTCACTAGAAACTGCTTTGAAAAAGAACAGTTCCCTAATGGGAAACACTTATTTTCTGCTTCTCACAGTCCCAGTGGCTCTTGGGGTGTGTGTTTGAAGTGCCCAAGTGGGTTCATGGAGGGGAAAATACACTTCTAAATAAGAAACTAATATGGGTAATATGTGCTGTCTGCTCTGTCCCAGTGAAATCTGGACTGGAGTTGTTCCACTGTTCCTTGCTGTGTGTTCTGCTTGCACATGAGATTCCTGTCTTCAAAATCACTGGGTGCTGTGGCTCTTGACTCTGCTAAACCTTCCTGTTGCTTTGGGGTCTCACCTGATCTGGGGATTGTGTGTGTGTGTGWGTCTGTGTGTGTATGTACATGTGGWTAAATCTGTGTTCTGATTTAAAAGATGTGAGTTGGTTTTCCTGGGAGTGGAGAATTTGGTTGTTACAGATCTGCTGATTGGAAAGCAATGCTGAGAATATACAGAAGAATATATATTGTCTTTAATTGTCTGTTGCAGATGATCAGGATAGTAAGACTGATTCTGTTGTATCTCCTGCCAAAAAACAAGAACCAGTGCTGCTCCACCAGGAGATAAAGCAGGAAAATGTGTCAGGGAAGAAGAARGTCTCTGCAAAGAAGCAGAAAGTTGATAATGGTAAGAATCCAGTCTGTGACATTGCTCTGATAAACCTGACTGTTAAACCTTTTTGCCATCCATGCTTTAGTTTCTATTCCTTTGGAAAAGGAACTCTTTTGATTTGAAAAAGCAGGAATTCCAGCTAGGAAAGATTGCTGAGCTGAGATCCTGTTACATTTTATGAACATCTTGATACTCATGAGCACGGGATAATGAATGTTTTGAACCTTTCTGAGCTCTTGGAGCCAAACATCCACACTTGAGTGAGGAGTAAATGTGCACACTTAGAGTTTAAGCTGAGCAGGCTCTGAGTTGCTCTGAGCAAGGCATGTCTGGAACTGCTGCAGTCATCTGCCCCAAACAAGATTGCAGTTTTTTCAGCCAGTTGCTTTGACCACATTCCTCTCTTATTGTCCTTTTGTTGGCTGGCTCTTGCTCCAACATAAACTGTTCRTCTTTGCTGTCAAGGCCTTCACTGTTTGTCATCCCTTGTTCTCTGCCAAGATGCTGCTYCTTGTGTCCTCTTGGCTCACTGTGCCTCTCTGTGTGTTTTTTTCTCTCTTTTTTTACATTTTTTTTTTACAATGAGTGCTGTTGTGTCTGGCTTTGGGACACAGTGTGACCCTGAAGTGCTGTGAGGCCACCTTGTTAGCTTCTCCACACTCTCCTCTGCTGGGGCAGCTGTGAAGTTGGAAGCTGATGGGCTGCTCCTGCAGTTCCCTTTATACTTTGGTCAGGTTATCAGGGTGCAGATCTGTCCTGGGCACCATTCAGTCCATGAAGGAGTTCCAAGCACTGTAGGGTTCCTGTAAAACTGAAAAACTCCTAAATGATTCCTTGAAAAATCTTACTGATGGGGAGTTTTGCATGTAATCACTTTTTATGGCTGTTCTTTTGCTTTTTCTGATGGAAATAGGTGCATTGAATTTTTTTTGGGGCCACAAACTTGTCTGTACATGGCAATAAATATCAGTWCCAGCTCAGCCAGCAGCAAAGCTGRGCTGTCAGGGCTACAGGGCAATAGCTCATGCATTATTTGAATGCAAACTGCTTTCTTCTCAAGCCACCTCTCCAAAATGACTGAGTAAAAATGAGCTGTGGTGGACACCAGGATTAGCCAAGACATGACTGTGGGKATTCCATACTGCAAAATGTCTCRTTGATATTWAAAAGGTTTTGAAAGGAGGGGAAGKTAATAAGGAGAGGAAGGGAAAATCTGTGGAGTAGCTGGTGATTGTTTCTGCTAGAGGAGAGCTCTCCTCYCTTCTGAGCTTGCAGTGTACCTGCAGGTGTTTGCTGCCTGCTTAARTGGAGAGACACCAGGTGACAYAAAAAGCTCCATCTGGCCTATTCTCCTCCTTTGACAGCAGCCAGAATTTGAGTGTTTTATAACTGGCTGTCTGCATCCTTGTTTTGCACTGATGCCCAAAACCCYGCATCCCACCCGGTTCCTCCTCTCTCTCTGCTGCTGCCTGGCATCTGCTGTCCATCAGCCCTGCAGTCTGGGCTGGCTGGGGCAGTGRTTTTCCTGTTGGCACAAGCTCTGGCATCCTGCAGGCAGTGTGGAGCAGGAGCTGGGCAAGCAGCAGCTGCAGCTCTGGCTGTGCCTCTTGCCCCAGGTCTGTCACTCYTGCTCTCCTCACCTGCTTTTGTCTCTGCTGAAGAGCTCTTTGGGCAGAGGCTGCTCCTCACCACGGTGATCCAGGGGTGTGGGAGTGGAGACCTGGGGTTGGGCAGTACCTCTGGGCACCTCTCTGCATGTTAATGATGCCCAGAGCCTGSTCTGACAGATGAGAGAGCTTCCTTAAGTGCACTGGAGTCTGCATGCAAAATAAACTCGATTGCTGCCCCTGCTGCGTGTTCTGCCTAAGTGGCTGAGTTCACAGGTGATGTAATCCATGSAAATGCTGGCACTGAAGTGCCAGCTTTTAACAGAACAGGGACAAAAGGCTTTACTCATATTTTAGRGATGCTGAATGATTTCCTGCACAGCCACAAGTAAAGCTGTCACATTGATGCCATGTGCAACTTTCTTACTAAAGTGAAATGAAAGTCAAGTGTGAAGGTTCTTCTCTCCTTGTTAAAATGCTAAAAGACAGCTTTGGAAGTAGAAATGTAATTGAAACTATTAAATTACTATGCATTAGAGACCTTTATTTAATGGACTTACCTGAAAAGCTTTAATGAGTTTAACTGTGAAGGATAATAGAAATGGAGAGTGTAACTAACTTTTGAGGTTAGAGATGCTTTCCTTCAACTCTTCATGTGTTAGGCACCTTTCCTAGAAATSTTGGTGTCAGTTATTACACAGCTTTAACCCATCCTGTGGGCTTATGATTACAGTTTTGGTGGATGAACCTCTTATTCAAGCAACTACTTACATTCCTTTGATGGACAAGTCTGACTCAGGCACTTTGGAGAAGCGTGAGCCAGTTGAAGTTGTAAAACACCACGTGAATGAGGGCATCCAGAAGAGCAGTGGCAAGAAGCTGAAGAATGAAACAGATAAAGGTAAGACACTGATAATTCAGTTTCTGGCAAACTTGAAGAGGGGAGGGGGGGATCCTCTCTGATGTAATGTGAAGAAGGGGTTTGAGGGAAACATTTGTGGCTGCAGGATGCTCTTCTTGTGTGTGCTCATTTCTGCCYTGTGGTTGGCACTGTGGAGAGGGCTCTGTGCCATCTGAATCCTTTCAGCTCTGACTGGGCTTTTGTGTCCCCAGTGGGCAGAGAGGTGATCACAGACCACACAGATGCAGCCAGGGAGAGCTCAGACATTGCTCACAGGGGTGGACTCCAAACCCAGGGCGTTCAGCAYCAGCTCTTGGAGTCTGCTGGAGCTGGAAGGGCACCTTGCATGCTCTAGGGCTGTTCATGGAGCTRTCTGAGGCTGAGCCAGTGCAATACAGAGTGACCTGAAGCAGATTGTCAGTGGAGAGAGTCTGGCAGTTTCCAGGGAGACTCAGAATTTTCCCTTCAGTGCAGCTGGAATTGGTTGGGGCAGGGGAACTTCCTTCATACTCTCCCACAAATGCCTGCAGTGATTAATGAGCATTGTGTTCCACTCTGAAGCTTTAAATAGGCCTCTGAGCATCTCAAAGCCTGACAAACTTACTGAGCCATGAGGTGAGACCTCCAGTTTGTGAGCAGCCAGGGAGAAGCCAGGCAGCTGAGCACTGACACCCAGCTCAGATTTGGGCTGAGCAAGCCCAAACGATTTTGATGTTTCAGCATTGTCTGGCCACTYGCTTCCCTTTTTGGAACCTCTCTTTTTCGGCTTGTCTCCTAAAATGCCCCCTCAAAAGCTTCCTGGCAGCTCTTTAATTGGATTCCCACATWGCTGAGGTTCCTTTCTGGCTCAGTGGCTGCACGTTCCTGTCCTGCAGCACCAGAGCTCCTCACGTGCAGCCGTCCCTTCTCATCTCCTSTGCACACTGTGACCTTCTCCATGAACTCCTAATGCTCCTGTGTCAGCTGGGATTTGCCCTCCCAATATAGAACTCCTGYCCTGCTCTAATTGTAAGCTCCTTGGATGCAAGGGCAAGGTCTTTGTGCCTTCAGGGAGCACAGGGCTGCTCCTGGCCCAGCTGTGATCAGYTCCTGGCTCACTGGGCTGTGGTCTCAGCATCTTGGCATATTCCTGGTAACAGCATCACTGATGATGTCAATGCAGCACTGATGTGAGCTGAAGTGAAGGCTAAGTTGGATTTAGGACTAGGAGAGAGTGTGCTAGGATTCCTCAGCACTCCCTCCCMATTGCTTTGTCATTCGGTGATTTTATGCTTGATAATTTCTTTTAGGGCATAGTGGCACTGCTGCTTCTTTGTTCTTCATTTATTTCTCTGACAGATCTTAGGGTTTGATGTGTCATTTGATTTCAGGGGCACGTTTAGCACCTGTGGTGAGAAACCCAGACCTGTCTCCATGATCTATGGGACARTTTCTGACCAAGCATCACTTCTAAGCTTGTGCTTGTTTTAATTCTTCCCATCCCTTCGCAAATTTTTGGGCACTGGTGAATATTTGGCAGGGATATGGGGTGCCTTGGTCTTGTGCTCCCATTTCCTGGAGTCAGAGGGCCACCTAATGACCTGTTTGTGAGCAGTGTTTTTTTGTTAGAGAATAGTTCAGTTGAATTATCTTTCCTTGTGTGTGTCTTTTTAAACACTTGGTCAGCCATTAAGAGAGACCTCACTGATTTATCTTCCTACTGCTGAACTCYTCTTGCAGCAGTTCCCTCMATCTAAATTTGGAAGTTAATATTTTTGCCTTCCATATATTGTARTCAAAAATGTGCCAGTTCTTAAATTAATTAACTTGTCATGGGCATATTGCTTGTGCAGCCAGGCTGTCCTCCAAATTGAGAGCTCAGTTTAAATTACTGTCATGATACTCTGGAAAGGACTCTTCAATTTTTCACATTTATGCTATTTCTCTCCTCCAAAAAAATCTGTGTTATGCTTTGTCTTCTTGCTAACAACACTATAAATGTTACCAACTGTGCAAACAAAGTGGTGGGATTTTCTCCTTTTCCCAAAACTATCAGCTGGCAGATTGTTATCGGGTTTAAATTGGAGGGATGTTGTTTTTGCTGAATGTTCATGACCTCTTGCTTCTTGGCATTTCAGACTGGAATGAAGCATAATGCATAATGATACCCCATCACATGCTGTTTCAAGGCAAAATAAATAATTCTGTGTGGAGTCCAAAGTAAATAAATCCTCCCTTCTGTGTTGCAGAGAATGCTGAAGTCAAATTCAAGGATTTTGTAACATCCATGAAGAACATGATCTTCTCTGAAGACGAGGCTCGTTGTGTAGTGGAGGTGTTAAAGGAAAAATCYGGTGCAATTCATGATTTCTTGCAAAAGGTGAATGGCTGTGGAGTGTGGGGGGAAGACAAAGCTTATCCTACAAACAGAAACTGGGAGAGCTGCTGTGAGATGAGCTCTGTCAGAGTTCTGGTGGGATCTGGGCAGATCTTTGGGAGACTCTCTCCAGCTGCTCTGTGCTTGCCCTGCATGCAGGAATGAGCTGTCAGCTGCCTCTGTGCTGCCATCTGCCATGCCAGGGGTGGCTCTGGGCACTGGTAAGAGCAGGCATGGCCATGGAGAGCAAGGAATAAAGCAGGAATGCTGCTGCTGCTGTTGGCACAGGGAGGGATGGCCAGTGACTTTAGGGAGTGATCTTTCCCAAATTTGTAAGTAGGATAAGCTATGGGAGCAATTCAGAACAAGCTGCTGTGGCTGTGCACTTGGTCAGCTAATTCTGTATTTTACAAGTCTGTACAATATAATTTGACTTCTTTGGATGTTTTTCATAGGRTTGTAGGGCAGTTCAGGTTTGGAAGGGACCTCAAGGGGTTTGGAGTCCAGCCTCCTGCTTGAAGCAGGACCAGCTCTGAGGTCAGCCCACAGGGCTCAGGGCTTGATATCTTGGAGCCTTCATGGAATGGGACTGCAAAACCCCTCTGGGCAGCCTGGCAGTTCTTTTTAATTCTTGCCAGAAGAGAACAGTGTCCACCAATATCTTATCAATACAGAATCACACAATCCTTGGGSTTGGAAGGGAGCTCTGGAAGCCATCCAGTCCAAGCCCCTGGCCTGGGGCAGGTGACACAGGAATGTGTCCAGGTGGATTTGGAATGTCTCCAGAGAGGGAAACTCYACCCSTTCCCTGGGCAGCTGTTCCAGGTCTCTGCCACCCTTCAGGGAAAGCAGCTCTTTCYTCTTGTGGAGGTGAAACTTGTGTTTTAGTTTGTGGCCATCCTGTTGCTAGGCACACACCTCCTCCTCCCTGCCATGACTCACTGTGGGTGTCACTTTGTGCTTGTCACATCCCATGTGTCACACTTGAACTCTTGCAGTCCTGTGTTCCTCTGCAGATGTGGTACCAGAGCAGAAATGCAGAACTGGCCATGTGTCAGTGCAGTTAATGCAATAGAACAGCACAGTTTGGGCTGAGAGGGGCTTCAGGAGGCTCTGCCTGCTCAGAACAGCTCCAGCACTGAATTCTGGGCAACTTGCTGAGGGATTTGTCCAGCTGCATCTTGAAAACCTCCAAGGACACCTCCCAGTGGTGCTACCCTTGGAATGGTGTTGCCTGTTCAAGCAGCCACACAGCTTGCTGTGTTTTGTTTTGTTTTTTTTCTTTTAAGGGAAGGTTTGGTGTTAAAGCTGGACCTTTAGGATGAAAATGAGTTCCTGGGTTTGTATACAACAAAAAAGTGTGGGTTTCTGTAAGTGGAAGTGTGAATTGTGTYCTCTCTGTATCTTGTGCCAGYCACTGGCAGTGTGTTTGTACTGCAGGCACACACATAACCACTAAAGGAGAATGTCCAGACAAATTCAGGGTCCATTTATGGGACTGACACTTCTTTCCTTCTTCAGTTGTGTGACTTCAGTGAGTGAAGTCCAAGCAGTCCAACTTCCTTCTCAAAGCAGCACCAGCTCTGAGGTCAGCACAGGCTTGAAACCTTCAAGGGCTGAGACTGCACAACCACCRCACTTCACTGAGTCAAATCTGAGCACAAACACATAGAATTTGTGCTCTTTATTRCATTTATTTCATTTTCTAGGACCASTRTRCAAGTGGCAGGACCAKGGGGGTTGTTCCTCTAGGTCTGTTCCCTGGAGTATCTCTGAAACTTTGTGTGTCAGTGTGCCAGCAGAAATGTAATTACATCAGCTGGGGGCTCTCCTGGGAAGTGGAAGGAGACACCAGATCAGTGTTTTCTTTTCCCTTTGTGGTGAGATACTTGAAGCAGTTACATCTGTTGGATTATGCCTGCTCTGAGCTGCACCAGGGGATCTTGGAAGCCCTTCCAACCACAGCTATTGACTGATCCAGCCTCTCTGCATCTCCYATTATTTCTCTTAATGGCTGCTCTTTATTTTCCCCACTGCCACCACAGCAGCTCTCTTCCAAAGGGAAGCACCTTAAGAGCCCATTTTCTCTCTTAATTGGTTTCCATGCTTTGAAAATGCATTTCTTTGCCTGGTGAAATGGGATCCATTAGCCCAGAACTGGGTACGGTGCCACGTGCACTGTGCACATGGAAAATCTGGGGGCAGGAGGGGATGTTTCCTCCTCTCAGGTTTGCTCTGCTGCCTTTTAGAKTGCTGTGCCATTACTTGTGGTTATTTTTGTGTCATCCTGCTGCAGGCCAGCAAGGCTGAGACAGCTGCAGCTCTGCACCAGCTCCAGGACAAGGAGAAGATGCTGGCAGCAATGAAGGAGGAGGCAGCTGTTGCAAAGGAGCAGTGCAAGCAGCTCTCACAGGTAAACACTGAGGTGTTCATGGGGATGGAGAGGAGCAGGGGTTTGTAGGACTAGCAGCCAGCAAATGCTGGTTTACTGAGCTTAGTACAAGCCAAAAGGTGGAATATTTTTACTGGGAAAGCTTACCAAGACACTATGTTTGGTTTTACAATGTATTTGTGCAGTTACTTTCCGGGGAGTTCATTTACTGAGACTTGTAAATTGAGCCTGTTTTTCTTTTCAAATGGTTACTTTAAAAGCTCTTCTTTCACCCCTGTGAGACTGTGTTCTGTGGATGCAAATATGAAATGTCTTTTCCTGCATTGCAGTTTTTATTTGGTCCATRTTGTGGCATTCACATGCCTGTGTGCTTGTAGGCACAGCAATCATTGGTTTCCTTCAAGAAGGAAGGTGCAGGAAKTGCAGATTGCCTGCTCAGCCCCTGGAGGTGCAGCTCTGATTGCTTTGGACCTGGATGCTGATGCATCACTGTCAAAACCAGTTGAAGAAAATTTCCTTTTTTTGAATGTTTCAGAGGAGAACAGTTACAGTAGAATAAACAATGAGGCAGATATGGACTGAATTTTGGAGTGTTGGGAGAAAGATTTGTGTGTGTTGACTGGTCTGGAAGCAGAATCTTTCCAGAATCTTCTGGAAAGCCACGTTGTGGGACATAATTTGGGCACAGAAAGCTGGGTGGCCAAAGCTGGGAGCAGAATGGCCAGAGGATGCAGGAGTTGGGAGCYTTGGGAGATGAGAAGGGAAGAAGGGAGTGGGCATTGTGTGAGCTCCTGGCAGGGCACAGGTGTTTACAAGTGGCATCARGAGGTTTGGGATAATCAGTGTGTAATTATAGGATGAAGGGGCTTGTGATGTGTTTGGAGGGAAAAAAGAAACAGGCTCAGGGCTGCAGAATCCAGCTGGAGAGAGGGATCTGCTTCTAAGGGAGCAGAGGGAATGGGTGAAGGAATCTGAGTGTGGGAAATGCGGGTGTGGTTGGGGAAAAAACAAAGTGGTAAAGCTTGTAAAGGAGAGGCAGGAGCTGTAGAGAGATAGGACTCATCAAGGGTTTTTCCCATCTGGATTGGGGGAGGGAAAAGCTGGGAGAAAATGGATAAAAGCAAAGTTGCTGCAATGCTGAAGTCTCAGGATAAACAAGGGATAAAGCTCAGCTTGACTGATAAAAGCTCTTATCTTCCAGTTAATGTGTTTCTGTGAAAACATTGTCAAAAGCTAAAGGTGCTTTAAGGTGCAGAASGATTCCTGCAGGGATCTTGATCAAGATAATACCTGGACAGGATAAATGAGAGCAAGAGCTGAGTACCTCGAGACTCAGAGGTATTTGGCCAAACACAAACTGAGGAAAAGTTAAATCTTCCCAGGATCTCTGATTCATCCCTGGTGGGGCAGCTGAGTTACTGAGAGCTGCAAGTGAATGGTGGGATTGGTGTAGGGAAAGAGGAAGCTGCAGTGTGTCCTGGTGCCTTTCTTTTAATTGCATCTTAGTTTAAAAACAACATGCAGAAAGATTTGTTCTAAGCTGTCTGCATTGTATTTGCACAAGTGGCTTAAAACCTGGAGTTTGATCTACAAGGCAGAAYAGCTTTTATTTAAACTAAAAGGTGAAAAAGGCTATAATTACTCCAAAGAGATGGAGGGTATTCAGGCTAATAATTTAGAGCACTTCAATTGTGTCAGGGCTCCCTGGCAGTGTTAAGAGCTGTGTGGCTGGAAACACCTGAAGCTGGGGTGGTACAAATTCCTATTTGTGTGATGGGAGCTGCTGAAAGCTGCACTTAATGTTTTTGCTTACTGCAGCAAGTGCATTTATATTGCAGAGGAGCAGCTCTGTGGATTTCTCAGGTGTCTGGGTTGAGTTACTGGCTAATAAAAGATTAAAAAGCAATGTGTATTTTCATCTGAAAGCTATAATRTGGCATCATGCTGCTGGGATTCAGGGCTTCTCTGGCCTTTGTAGTGYACTAATAGCCCATCTCCTGTGGCAAAGCTGTTGGCTTTACAGCCTGCTACAAAGCAATTATTTTGCTCCAAAGTGCTCTATTTTGCCACGGTGCTTTACCTGTGTTCTACCATTTTGTTAAACTTGGGGTGGAAATCTAAGCTTTGTCCTCMGTGATATCAGTGGTTTCAGTTGTTAGGACTCTGATTTGGTAGAAATAAGACTCCTGTCTCTTCTCAGACAATGCAAGATCAGTGTTTAAATTGGCAAACTTTTTAATAAAAGTGAGATTTATGATGATGCAGGATCAGCAAAAGGTTTTGGAAGCTTGGTCTGATTCTGTAAATTCGCCGAACGAAGATTTGATGCCGACTTTGCTTTGATGCACACTTGCTGTGTTTTTAGTTCTCTTCAAGACTCTTAGCCTTTAGAAAGCAGCAGTGGGTGACTTGTTTCCCTTCYCCTGTCCCTTGCCACCCCAGGAGCTGGTGGCAGAGAAGGAGAGGAGCAGTTTGCTGACGGCCAAGATGCGCGAGCGCATCAACGCGCTGGAGAAAGAGCACGGCACCTTCCAGAGCAAAATTCATGTCAGCTACCAGGAGTCCCAGCAGATGAAGATGAAGGTGAGTGCTTGGCCAAAAACTGCTGTGCTCATGCACAAGCACATGGGTGCTGAGAAATCTCTGCAAAACTTCATGGAGCTTCTTGATTGATGAGAAAGGCAGGGAGTTGTCACGGGTGACTTTGGTGGTGTGCAAAGCCCAGGCAGCTGAGCCCTGATCTGGTTATTTCTCCTTCCTGGTGCTCTGCTGAAATTGTTATTCAATTAAAGTGTGAAGTCTAATTGAAATACTCAGCTTAAGGGAGCCACTAATGCTGATGATCATTTACCAGCAGATGAATGTCTCTAAGATTATAGTACAGAGTGACAACATAGCATAATACACATGAAATATCATGGCCTGAGGGAGTGCTTTGCTGGGAATATTTGAAGAGCAGCCACGTGTATTTTTTTAAGACCCTTGTTACTTTCTATTGTAGTTKCTTTATGGAGTGACCTTAGGAGGATTTGTTTMATCAGATTAAAAMGTTTAACTTGGATTYTKCTAAGGAAAATGGCCCATCTTATRCTTAGATTTCATTGTAGTTGTCCTTTCCTGCATGGATGGAGCATTAAGCCCAMCATGTGAACTTCCCAACTTCAAAATTCTATCTTCTGTCTTGGCCCTTTGGAGAGCAGCATCTCTGCAGTTTTGGAGCAAAGGAAACCTCYTTGTAAATAACTGGACAAGGAGAGGGTCTTGCTGCTGGCTGGGGCAGGGGGAAGGAGACCTGGGCACACCTGGGAGACTTCAGCAAGTGCTGCTGCCCCAGGGTGAGCTGGAGAAAGGAAATACAAAAGCTCCAGTGCTCTGGTCGTGCTCCCTCTGCTGATGTGCTGCAGCATGGCAGAGGAGCTGGAAAAGGTCACAGCTTTCACTTGGGTGGGGTTTGTGCCCCTGCTTCTCTTGGGGTCTTGTTGGCATTAAAAAAAACCCAATAATGCCCAAGACCCAGGTTGTTGTGTTTGTTGGGGCAGAACTGGAGGTGGCTGCCCTGCAAGGGACTGCTCCCTGCTGCTGTGGTTGTTACACAAACGTTTATTTGGATTTTCCAGTGTCAGAAATGCTCCCTGATGAATCAGCCACTTGATGAAGCTGGGTGTTGGAATGGTGTCAGCCATATCTACAAGCTGGCACTGATAAAGGAAGTGTTGTGTGTGCTTGAGGATTTTCAGAGCAGACTTTTGGGCTCCAAGAGCAGCTCTGCTGTGTCTGCATATGCAGAATCCATTTTTTCTCTTTGAATCCTGTMTTTTGGCTTTGTTCACACTCTTCTGAACCTTGGGTTATCAGGGCATCTCTCTGCCTCAGTTTGGAACCTTGCTGAAARTCAGAATATTAGATGCAGTTTGCAYGCTATAATCTGTGTATTGTTAGTTATTTGTTGCTTTTCCTGGTTTATTGAAAGGAACAGCAAATGAGGATTGTCTAATAATAATTCACAGCATGTTTGTTTTATTTTCCTTTGGAAAAGTATCCAGTTACTGATAGATATCCCAGGTTATATAGCTGAACAATTGGTATTCTGAGTAACACTTATGTAGCCTTTWAAACAATAAAAAAGKTTTCCTTGATAAMTAGATTGATGCACTGATATAAAGGGGATCCTGTGCTTTGATTTGAGCACGAGGGTCTCAGCAGCACAGTTTAATTTAAGATTTGGTGTGTGAGGAAGGAACAAAGCCCCCTCCTCCCAAAAAATCCACTTAGTTTTATTTACTGAAACTATTGCTATATCTTACCTACTTCTACAAGCTGGGTTTTTTTTTTTGTTTTTATTGCTCCTTAGTTTAATCTTTCACAGAATTGCTCTTTGTTTCCCCATCAGTTCCAGCAGCTCCGTGAGCAGATGGAGGCAGAAATAAGCCACCTGAAGCAGGAAAATGGGATCCTGAGAGATGCTGTCAGCACTTCCACCAATCAAATGGAGAGCAAGTATGTTGGCAGCTCTTTGGAGCTCTGTGTGTTCCTGAGCCTCCCCTGAAGAGTYGTTCTGGCTTCTGCTCCTTTTGTTTCCAAGTCCTTGGCTGTCTCTGAATTAGTGCTTAAGCTGGGAGCCACAGATATTTTGGGCTGCACAGGTAGCTGGTGGTGTTTGCATTGAGCCAGGGCTTTCAGGATAAATAATTACCTTTTTTTTTCAACTTGAAGCGTGAGCTTTTAGGCTGTGGTGCTGAGGCTTTAAGAGAAAGAAGTGCAGCAGTGCTCAGGCACCTCTGGTGTTTTTGGCAGGCTTTAGGAGAGGGGCTGGTTGTGACCTCTTGGAAGAACAGCAGCTCTTAAACTTAAAATATCAATATCCTGCAGTTACTGATGGTGCTGGGGTGGCACTWGGATTTATCTGCTGTTGGTGCAAATGTTTGGAGAAACAAAAAATTCTCTTTTGTGAGTTRTGACTTGGGCTGTCCTTGAGCTGGCAGGGAGGATTTTGTGCCTTGTGCAGGTAAAGGCTGAGCAGCCTCGTTAAGGTGTGTAGAAGATAAAGCTGACACAATATCCTCTCTCAGATATTTGTTACTGAATGTCAAGTGCTCAGAGAAGGGTGTGGAACCCTCATCTTAGGTGTCCTGTTCATTGAAATGAAGCATCATTATCTGTCAGACAGTTACCCTGAAAAGGCTTGAATTCAAGCAAACCTGGGATGAAAATGGAATGCTTTTTCCTTGCTTAGGCACAAAGGGGAGCCTCTTCACATTCTTCCCTTGGGCTGAACAAATGCATCTTCTCTCCCAGCTGAGAAAGTGCATCAGATGCCTCCATAAGTGAATAGTCAGGTCAAGGCCAGGAGGCAGCAGACATTCTGAAGAAATGTGTGCAGTTAGTCCAGGAGGGATGGTCCTCAGTGAGCCTGAGCTCAATAATCCCGTAAGGGAAGAGGAAAACAATGCGAATTTCAATGTGAAACCTTTCCTTATGCTGAGCCTCTTCAATTTACATCAGCCTGCCCAGATCTTGCCACTCAGCCTGCAGACCTCTTCAAGGAGCAGATGCCTGTGGCTCCTTGCTGACCTTTTGTTCCTGCCCCTGCCCTGTAGCTCCTGACTTGTGCTGATGACCAGGAGTGATAATTTTGCTGCTGTGGCCAGGAGCGCCTGACCCTCATCCCTTCCCTAGGATAAAACAGYTTTAGAGGGAGGATAAAACAGTTTGAGAGGGGCAAAACACCCCCAACCCCACTCTGTACAGCCCTTTGGTTGCAAATCTGGCACTTGGTGTTGCCATTTGAGGAGCAAACCCTGTGGAAATGTTGCTTTCCAGGCAGGCGGCCGAGCTGAACAAGCTGCGCCAGGACTACGCCAGGCTGATGAACGAGCTGGGGGAGAAGAGCAGCAAACTGCAGCAGGAGGAGCTCCAGAAGAAGAATGCAGAGCAGGCAGTGGCTCAGCTGAAGGTGCCTGGGGTTTTCTTTGCCTCTCAGGTYGTGCTCAGGGTTTTGTCTGAGCTGGGAATTGCTTTCGCTGCTTGTTTYGGATGGGCTCAGCCAGCCTCGGGGTTTATTGAATGTTTTTATTCAGTGCACTGGGTTTTGAGTGATTACAGACCTCCCTGGGAAGTGAAACTTCCCTTCCAGGTAAATATCTTTTCAACATCACCAGTTAAGCTTTTTATTTTGCTTTCTGTGAGAGTACAATTCCAACAGGAGTTGATACTTCAGAGCCATTCATCCAGGTGGCACTGCCCTTGTGTGGTTTTTATTTGAAGCTACATGCTTTTGCTGAAATGTGTGCTTGATTTTTAAAATAAATACACTGGTTAAAGAGTTAAAATATAAGTGGACAGGCTTCTGGATGAATCTCTTTGGAAGAAAAGGTATTTGGTTGTTTTTTTTTTAAGAAGAGAAAGTGTTTCCAGGTGAGAATGTCAATCCAGAGCTCATGATTTCTTTAATATTTTGCAGTTAAATGTTACATACCAGAAGTTCTCCCTGCCTTTTGCCCTGGCAGGTGGAGAATTGGTATCTAGAGCTGAGATGTTTTAATTAGTGGATGAGATTTTATGTGATGCTTGGCTGGTCTGGCTTCTGGTGTTAATTCTGAACTATCAGGGCAAAGATGCTACATTTTCATATTACAGAAAGCCATTCTGTTAAGAGCCTGTAATGAAATCCTGCTCACAATTTGCCTTTCAAATTAATAGGCTAAACTAGTCTAGGAGGAGGATTACAGAGCACTCTGTCTCTCTGATGTGCCCTAATGGAAACAAGAAACAATTTCACTTCATTGCCATATGTTTTGGGAGTAGCACAGAGGAGATGCACTCTGCTTCAAAAAGAAATTAAAGGTTAGACTTCTTTTCATCAACTCTTTCTTCAATGTGAAGGTCCAGCAGCAGGAAGCAGAGAGGAGATGGGAAGAAATCCAGGCTTATCTCAGGAAGAGAACAGCAGAACATGAAGCAGCACAACAAGGCACGTATCCCAAAATCCCCAAATCATGCTTACTGCAGTGAACTGGCTGTTCCCACTTGTTAAAAAGGGGGCATTGTTGAGTAAATGTCTTAAATAAAGCTCAGGTGAAGCTCAGCCCTGCTTCAGCACCCCTGGGGAAAGTGTTTTTGGGATCCCAGGTAGTCTGAGTGCTGATGGGGGGAGTGAGGCTCCTAATCAGCCTCCCTGTTCACAGTGAAAATGACTTCCCCCAAAGTTAAATGTTGACTTGTGAATTAAAATCCTGACATTTCTGCTGCAGATGTGCAGAATAAGCTTGTGGCCAAAGACAATGAAATCCAGAGCTTGCACAGTAAACTTACTGATACAATGGTGTCAAAACAGCAGCTGGAGCAGAGGATGCTGCAGTTATTGGAGGCTGAGCAAAAGAGAGCTACTGAGGAGGACTCCATGCAAATGCAGGTGCAGGTACTATAGCTCAAGTGTTCTAAGGGTTTGGGGTTTTTCCTTTCACTTGGTGTCTGTGGAAACACAGAAACATCCCTAAAATGCTGCTTTAGTGCAGCTTTCCCACTGAATCAAGGGTACAAACACCCTGCTGATGAAGTGAGACCTCATGTGTGGTGCTTTGAGGAGGTGTGGGGCCTTGGGGCAAGTCAGGGAAAGGTGCTGACYCCATTTCCCAAGCTGTGAGATGATCCATGGTGTGGGGAACACCCTGGGAGAGCAGCCATTGCCCTTGGATGTTTGTGTGACCTCCCTCCTCTTGGCAGTGATATCATGGACACGACTCTTGAGGGCTTCAGGGAAACCARATGGGTTTTGGTGGAGCAGGGAATATTTTTCCATGATACAGAACAGGTTCTGGTGCTTCCACTCCCAGCTGGTTGGTTGTGGTGGGGAGGAAAAAAAAAAAACCAGCATCTTTTGTCAAGTGTGTGACATGGAAATGCTGAACTGTTCTTACTAACATAATCATGGCTAAGAGCTAATCCTAGCAAAAGTGGAGTAGCTGCACATCTCAGCCTGCTTTTCTTTCTGTGCTCTCTTACAAGGAGCTGATAGAGCAGAATGATGCTTTGAATGCTCAGCTTCAGAAGTTTCATTCACAAATGGCAGCCCAGGTACAGCATGTTCTCAGACTTCCTTTTGTAGTCATGAATGTGAACTTTCATTACAAGTAAGACTTTTATGAGATGTGAGATGTAATGCTGAGAGCAGAGACTTGGTAGCATCTTCTATTCTAATGTTCCTTAAACTGTTTTAAAACTTTAGGCTTCTTTTTTTGTGGGGGGAAAAAATCCACTTGTTTCCTCCCATRGTGGCTTTCATTTATAACTCAGGGGTATGGTAGCTTTTTCAATGTTTTTTTTTTCCTCTAGCTTTGCATGCCTGTAATTGTCTTGAGGTTCTTTTGGTCTTTCTGCAGTCCTCCTGTGAACCACCTGATTGTGCTTTTTCCCTTTTGGTAGCTCCTGTGTCAAGCTGTTCATTTTAGTGCTGATTTCTGTGCAGAAGCCAAAAAAAAAATCACACCAGAACCCCACCAAACCTGCACAATGCCTTTCTCAGTTACTTTAATCTTTAAAATTTTGGTTTGGCTAGTTTATTGGAGACATTATTTCTGTTGCAAACACTGTGTAAAGCCTCAGGATCACTGGAGTTGCCTCCATGTAGAGGAAAGTCACAGAAATCAGCTCAGAAAWSCTTTGGGGGCACAAGTGGAGGCTGYTCCTRTGCAGTTGGGTGCTGCCTTCTTTTAATCCCAGATGTGCTTGATGGAATTTGATTAAATTCAACATCAGGCTGARAATTTGGCTTTGCTTGAAGTGCTTTAAGCCATTGGGTGGGGAGAGAAGTGAGGGAAGGGCCACTCTGGATTTACAACATCTTCCTGGCCTGCTCCTCTCATCCCTTTGAGGGCTTTGGAAATAAATTCCTAGGGAAATTTGTCTTTTGAGCTCTGAGTGGCACAGGGAGGGTGCTGGAGGTGTGTGCTTTCCCCAGGTAACCTTAACTGGCCATGAAAATTCAGGGATGTTTTTCCACCATGGACAGTGGGTGTGAAAAGAACACTGTGGAGAAGAGAGCTGGGGCTGAGTCCTGCTCTGGATATCAGGGTGATGAAACTCTTCTAGTTATTTATAGGGACTGGAATTGTGAACATGGAAGTTCTGCCACAGTGTGCAGAAGTCCCTTGAGGCCCTCAAAAGCAGAGTTGGTGGCTCTCTCTTGTTGTGTGTGACAGCCTAGGGACGGGCCTTTTCCAGAGGGAAAAATGCCACTTGCTGATTTTGTGCTGCTGGTTCTGTTCACAACACAACTCCTGATGCACTGTGCAGGGTTTTCTTATTTATTTTATTTATTGAATTTTTTTTTAAATTTGAGTGGTTTATCAGCAGAATGTCTCATAAAGCACAAAAAACAAAGTTCCTGGGAGGGAAGTGCTGGTGAGCCCCGTGGCTTGTTTGAATCTTGTGAAGAGCAAATAATAGGGGTCTTTTTTCCCTTCATGCTGCATCAGGCCACAGGGGAAGGGACATTGGTATGTGCTGGTATTCCTTCWATGTCCCTTAGCCAGGAAATAGTTGGAATCATCCTGTGCCAGTTTAAAATAACCAGACAAATGCTATTCCTGGCTCAGTGTCGATGAGGATTCTTGAGCTTGCTTTACTTCCAGTTATTTGTTTTGATTTTTTTTTTTCTCTTCTCCTCCTGCAGACCTCAGCTTCAGTCCTGGCAGAAGAACTTCACAAAGTGTGAGCATCCATTTCCTCTGGGATTGGGGAGGTGCTGCTGCCTTGCAGTGCCTGCCACCTTCCCTGCACTCACATGCAGAGAAAATGGGAGGGACTGGTGAAAGAAATGCTGCCTGTGCTTTGAACTCCAGCTTGGGAGCTGGGAAACCTCTTCCTACGGATTTCCCTTCCGTGTCTGGCCTCAGGTTTGGAGTCTGCTGTGGCTCTGAGCTGCAGGGAGAGCAGCATCCCCTCTGTTTGTCCCTGCTGTGTGCAGGGTCAGTGCAGGAATGTGCGTGACTCTGAGAATTGTTACCATTTGGGCTCTGTGGGGCTGTGCCAGGAGGCTTCTCCCTCTGGGAGATGGGCTGGCAGTTGTGTTTCAGAGCTGGGGAATGTCTCATAAATTCTTTGGCAAGCAGGCAGCATTTAAAATGGAAAAGCTTTTGGATGCAAAGTGTACAGTCAGCAGGATTCGGAGCTGGACTAAAGGGTTTTTAGGTTTTGTATTTTGGGTTTTGTGTTTTGGGTTTTGTATTTTGGGTTGAGCCTGATGCTTCCTGCACCACTTCATCCACATCTTCTGTGCTGATCTGCCACTGTTTCCCCCTTGTGCAGGATTGCAGAGAAGGACAAACAGATAAAGCAGATGGAGGATTCATTAGGCAATGAACGTGCCAACTTAACCAGCAAGGAGGAAGAGCTCAAGGTATAATAAAAGCCTGTGCAAATGCCAGCTGATCCAGGGAGGGGCTCTCTGGCTGCATGTACAAAATGAAGCCCTCCAGGCTGCTGGTTTTGGGTCTTGAAGCAGCCTTTTCAGGTCTGCTCTTCTAGGCAAGGCCAGTGCTAGGTGCTGGGAAAGCTGTTGATAAATAAACTTGAGGATTTTCCTTCAAAAAGATCCCCTGAAATTTCACCCTGCACAGTCAAAGGCTATCTGTGTATAAACTGCAAATACATTTCTTTTTTTTCCTTCCTTCAGGTCTTACAGAATATGAACCTCTCCCTGAAATCAGAAGTACAGAAGTTACAGGCTCTGACAAATGAGCAGGTAAAGCAGTTGTTTGGATTTTCCTCCCTTCCCAGTGCCTGTTTTGTCATGAATGCAAATGCAGATCTGCTGGCTTTAAGCAAGCTCTGCTTAAGCACATTAATGGTGTGAGGCTTCCGGATTGGGCTGATGTCTGATTCCCTCCAGTCCTTAGAGCTGGTGTGGGGCCTAATTCTTCCCCTTCCTTCACCAGCAAAGGTTTGGGCTTTTGCATATCCAAGTTGCTGAAGCATTTTGCTTGGTTGGTTTGGATTTTCAGGCCCTCAGAGTGCAGGGCACTTCACAGGAGTGAACAGAGCTGTCTGTCAATATGCAGGCTTGGGATTTGCATGCAAGATTCATAAACATCCCCCCAAAAACCCCCCAGAGCCCACAGCTCCCCCTGCCTCAGCACAGAGATATTTATAGAGCCAAACAAAATGCTTTGTCCCTGTGCTGCTGCTGTGTGGCCTGTTCATTACAGAAGTGGAAATGAAGTGTTTAATTAGAGATAATCCCAGTTGTCAAAYGAATCTCTTGGAGATCATCTTCCCKTTGTATAATTGCAYGCTTGTAGATTGGTGTTCTAAAAGTGCATGCAGGCAAGCTCACCCCTTTCACTCTTGATTTCAGTCATGTGCTGGGAGGCCAAATGACTTGTTCTAGCTTTTTAATATTGTGGAATGAAAGGTTGATTGAATCATGTGATGTATCCTAAGTCTGTGTTAATCCTCTTTATAATCTAGGCTGCTGCTGCACATGAGCTGGAAAGGATGCAGAAAAGGTAAATAGCTCTGGGATTTGATAAACAATGTTTATCAATCTTTTATGTTCTTTTTCAATGATGCTTTTTGTGAGACTTTGGATGGGGAAGTGTGTTTAATTCTTCTGSTGTGTCTCAGCATTCACATGAAAGATGACAAAATAAGAACTCTTGAAGATCAGCTTCGAGAAGAACTCGCTCAGATCTCAAACACAAAAGAAGAATTCAAGGTAAGATASAGAACAGGTGTTTTTGTGCTTGTTTGCAGTAAGTTTTCCAGTCTCCAGAGGTTTTGGAGCAACTGTAGAACAGTGAAATAAAACTGTTCTTTGGGTGCTAAGGTAAATTACAGTGTTTGTAAGGCAGGAGCAAAGTGGGGTGTCMCAGTAGTAGCAGCAGACTGTGCAGCACAGTGAGAGGTGGGGTAACACAAGTTAAATGCAGTGTCTGCAGTTATGGAGAGAGAGAGAGGGCTTTGAATTCTACAAGAGGAGGTTGTACAGTACAAACTGTTGTGATTTCCCTGCACTCCACCTGTAAATGTGCCTTTCAAGGCCTTGGTGCTTCTGTTTGGAGYCTTTGTTGCTTGGATTATCATGGCAAGCCTCTATTTTCTGTCAGGCAGATGTAAAAAATGCTTATTTTAACTCTGCCACGTTTTATCCTAAGGCTGCAGCTGAGCTGCTGAAGCTTTTGTTTGGACATCTGGGGTCTGCACAGCAAAGCTTGTGTCTGGGTGGTGTGTGYAGAGAGCAGCTTGATTCCTCCTTGCCCTCTGCCACTTTGGCCTTTTCCTTCTGAACCTGGGCTCTTAGAACCAGCCCTGCTTCCCAAGAGAGGTGCTGACTCCATCCCTTTMACTCCTTTGAAGCCCCTGCTGCTCCTCTGATGTTCCTGGTGTGGGGTCAGTCCCTCTGAAGCTGCCACTGTCMCCTTGGTGGGTTTGCTGGTGAGGAGCAGAGCGAGTGGGCAGTGCCAGAGGCAGGATGCTTTTGTAGGAGCAGCCTCTGGAGTCTCCTGGAGCTCTTTGAAGCAGGCAGTAAACTTGRTTCTTGTATTAGAGTGACACTTCCAAAGAGGTTTTGATGACAGTCCCTTGCCAAGGCTCTGTAGTTTCTCTAAGCTCTCAGAGGACAAGAGGGAAGGAGTTGGTTCAATCAATGAAATAGGAAACAAAGTACAATTTCAGCTGATTTTTGGAATAAAGCTGTTGAATCTTCAGTGCAGTGTGTGCTGGGTCACAGTGTGGAAAAGGGGAGTGGGAAGAGGTGGCAGGCTGGGGTAAATCCCAAGTTAGTGACACTCTCAGGTCTTTCAGTGTGGTGGAACATTGTAAAATAGTAGGTGAGGTGAAAATGAATGTGAGAAGGGATATGAGCATCCTTTCAGTGGGATGGTTTCTGTAGTAACTGTTACCCAGGAAAAAGGCCTTAGGAGTGTTGTGAATGGTTCTGTGCTGTAATCAATTCAGTGCTAAGGAATGGCAAAAATCACCTGCAGGCAGTTCCAGCAGCTCTTGGGAGGTGAATAGAGARCTGAATGCAGATCATCATCATCCTGATGGTGCAGAAATCCACTGTGTGCTCTCAGCATGAACATTATGTGCACTGCTGCTCCTCCTTCCTCTCTTTGATCCCAAACAGAAACCAGACCAGTGCTGTTCTAAATGCTTCCACCTAAGGAAGTGCTGCTTTTTTTCCCWGGCACATGAAAGAGGGAAAAGCCAGGTTCAAAACAGAGCAGTGCATCCARTCCTCACTGCTGCTGTCCCTTCCTGCTTGTGTAAGGCTTTGGGGCTGGAGTGAGAGCACCTCTCCTGCTTTTCTCTTTTGTAAAGCACCAGGCAAGTCTTTAAAAGACAAAAAGCTGAGGAGGATTTGGAAATGCTGTCTGTTAAGAGCTGCTGTGAGCATTGGATGGAGCAGGAATGCAGGAGGAGAGGCAGAATCTGTTTGTCCTTCCCAGCCCTCAGTGGGACCAAGTCTGGGAGCTGTGCAAGCCCCTCTGCTGCTGTTCCACTGAGGCAGCTGAAGGGAGCTCAGAAAGGGCATCTTGGAGCATTTGCTGTGCCAGATGAGTGTTTTGTGAGAGGCAGTTATCAAATCTTGACACGATGCTGATGCTGCTCTGGGAGGGAAAATGCTTCTCACATTTGGTGCTGTCTGATTCTCTGCCAGGGAATAAAGATGGTAACAGCTGAATTTCTCATGGGAACATGAGGACAATGCTTCTGTCCTTAATACAGAAAAGCAAGACAGAGAAGGAAAGGACTCTTTGTAGTCCTGTAGCTTCCAAAGAACTCTCTGTAATGACTTCTGTGCTGTTTAATTGCCTCTTTGCCATTATGGARAAGCTGTATTTAGGCTCTGCAGTTCTGAACTGATAAAATGCCTCAATTTTCTTCCAGGTTCTGAAGGATCAAAACACAACTCTGCAGGCTGAAGTTCAGAAGCTGCAGACTCTCCTGTCTGAGCAGGTACAGCCAGTGTTTGCTGAGCTTTTATCAAATATCTTCTGTACTTCTAATTTCTTCAGTATTTTTTCTTAACCTGGCTGGAGGCTGGGTTGGTTGATGTCAAAACCTGATGCTTTTTTTGCTATTTGCTCTTCCATGGAGGGTCAAATAAGGCAGTTTGACTCCTGTAAACTTAGTGAAGAGTGTCTGAACAAAATCTGGATATTTTTTTTCCTACTCCTGAAGACTCATGTAGCTTAATATAAGCAAGAACTTATTTCTGCAACCACTCTGACCCTTGGAAATAGAAAACTCTTTACAYTGTGATGCCTTTTGCCCCCTGTTCTGTATTTTTGCCCATCTGCTGCAGCCAGACTGGTGCTCACAGGGGGTTCAGAGCTGTGGTGTTGTTCAGCTCCATCTCCTTTGAGATGTTCTCTGTGTGAACACCCCTGACTCTGCACCACTGTGGAATGAGAAAACTCCCTGAAACACTGGAAAAAGGCAGGCAGGACAGAAAGGGAGCTCCCTGTCTGGAGCTGCTCCCTTTGCTCTGGGGGAGAACCAGACTTGCAGCCATTGCTGCCCTGGTCTGGCTGATCTGGGGTCCTGTCTGAAAAGACTGCAGGTGATTTTTCTGGGAAGCTGATTTGTGTTTCCCTTCTGGTCTCTCCCAATGTGGTGGTGTTGAGGAATCATCCATGTTCTGCTGAGGGAGCCTGGGGTGGAGCTTTTGGTCCTGACAAATGCTCAAAGGAGGCAGCAAATTCATCAGTGTGAAACCATCAAGGCATTTGGGCTGGGTCTGTCCCTCCCCTGCAAGACTGACTTCTTTGCAGCATCACTTTTAGACACAAATGCTATGAGGACTTTCTCCCCCTGCTTTGTTTTCCTGTCTGTGTTAGTGTTGTGGCCAAGCTCCTGATGAAGTTGGTGCTTTCCAATTGTTTGTTTTTTAAATCTCAAATTAATGATGACCCTATTTTTTTTTCTTCATAGACAAAYAAAGACTTAATAGAGCAGATGGAAAAAAGGTAAGAAACCTTGGTTTTTTTTGAATCAGAGGCTAAACTAAAGGTTTTGTGGCAGTGAGGTTTCTGTTGATACCTAACTGCCTTCAAAGTTAAACTCCCTTTCTTCTTAACTTTCACTCTTGCTTTTGTCAGCATGAGAGAGAGGGATGATAAAATCAAGACAGTTGAAGAGCTGCTGGAGGCAGGACTCATCCAGGTGGCTACTAAAGAGGAGGAGCTGAAGGTAAAATCCCTCCTGTTGTCTTTTGATGGGGAAGCAGAGATGAGGTGCTCTTGTGCAAAGTGAGTGTTGGAGTGCTCAAAGTTCAGTCTGAATTCCTTCTRAAAAGGAAAAGCACCTGGTGGAGATGAGGTTAAAACCTTTTCTGTAAGACAGACTAAGTGCTTCTCTCTGCTTAGTCTAGGGCAGATTTTGTTGGGATGCCCTCTGGAATAATGGGAATATATTTCTAGAGCTGTACATTTGGTTTAGTCTYCAACAAATCTCCCTTTAGGAAAGAGTGTTTTGTAAAACTTGGTATTATAACTCCAGGTTTTTTTTGTTTAGTTGATAATCTGAAGGGTTAAGTGGGCTATAAACTAGTGACATTTTTGGGATGGTGAGGAAGTTCTTTCCTGCCTGGTTATTTATAAAGAAGGTAGGATGAGAAGCCTGGAGAGGCAGCACAGAAATCCCTGTCTGTTTTGAGCTGCCTCTTGCTGAGAAGCTGTGTCCATCTGGGCACAGCCAAGACAATGTGCCCTTTCTTGAAGGTGCCYGAATTCCAGAGGCATTGCTGACACCCCTGTGCTGGGGAGGGGKTGGAAACCCTGAGGTTACWGAGCAGCCAAAGCTGTGAGCACATCACAGACTCCTTCAGGCTGAGAATCCCTGTGAGCCAGAGTCCAACCATTCCCCAGCACTGCCAAGGCCATCACCAAACCACATCCCCAAGTGCCACATCCACATGGCTTTTCAATCCCTCCAGGGATGGTGGTGTTTTGCAAGTTATTTGTTTGAAAAAAAAAATCTTTTACAGTCTTTAATAATGCTGACAGTGATGTTTAGATTATGTGATTTTTATTCTTCTAGTGCCTTTCTGTACAAAGGCATCTTGGAATTCYTCTCTATTTTGGATGTAATTGACTCCAGAGTAGGCTCAGGACTGTTAAAGCCCATTATGTTRTATAATTCCTATTTGTATTCCCAAAGTGGTGAGAAGCCTGTCTGTGGGAGAATCCCAATGTTATGCAAATCCATATAAATCAATGGGCTGTCCAAAAGATGGGCTGTAACATGACTCATTACATTTGTTTTTCTGACCTCTCTGCTCAGTTACAGCACTCCCACCTTGCTCTATAGCTGGGCTCTAATTTCTTATTAATTGGTGTCCACTCCAAGTTATTCATGGTGAATAATTATTCTGTTCAATACTTTGGCTCCAACAGCTGCAGAGTGGGGTGGGGTCTCYTTCACACTTTCAAAGTCTTTCACTTATTCTAAAAGAAATTACTTTTCTGTCATGCTTAACACTTTTTTTTCCCCCCACAAATGAGGCTTTCATTATCTGTGTGTCTGCTTTCAAAGGCCCTGAGAACAGAAAATTCATCTCTGAGAAAAGAACTTCAAAGCCTGCAGATTCAGCAATCGGAGCAGGTACCACTTTTCATCTGAAACTTTTATTACACCTAAACTAAATCTGAAAGCATCTTGCTGTGCTTGCAGAAGTCAAGGGAAGAAGGTGGAGATGCCTTTGAAGCCTGTTGGCAAAGCATGCTGTTTTCTATCAGCCTTGGTCTGGGAGCTGATTCTTCTGTCAAATATTTCCTTTGCAGGAGTGTCAGAGGCAGGGCAGAGGTGCAGGATGCAGTCAGTGCTGGATGGGGCTTGGTTTGAGTTTGCCATGCTCTGAAATGGCTGTGGGTGTCCTTTCCCAGAAGGCTGGAGCAGCAGGGCATGGCTGGCAGGCAGCTTGTGCTGCCTCAGCTTCGTGATGGGTGTTGGAGCTTCCCAGTGTCAGTGCTCACTCTGCAGGTGTCACTGACTGCCCTTGTCCCTGTGTCTGATCAGTGACACTGTCACAGCATTGTCACTTGTGATGTGCCGATCAGGGAGTACCTTTCCTTGACATCCAGCCCTGCTTGGGCACCTCAGGAGGGCAATTAGTTCCTAGAAAATCATTTGTGGCAGAGGAAGGAGACACAGTGACCCTGAGGAGATGTGCAGTAGTGTCAGCATTSAAGGGCAGCTGATGAAATGCTGCTCCTGAACCTCACCCTCTCCTGGTGTAGMTGGTGTGGGTTTGCTTTTGTTTTCCTGGAACTTGCAGCAAGTTTATTATTGCTTTGCCAGGAACTGGAGACTGACAGCTCATTTTCTCAGGAGCAGGCAGATAAATAAAATCATGAGGCTGCTACATAGTTCATGCAGTGCCAGAGAGCTCCAGCTCTGTCCTCACCCCCCCAACATTCACAGATTGTTTTGCTCTGTTCTGTTTTYCCTAAGATGAAGCTCTGTTTTTAACAGGTTTCCTTCCAATCACTGGTGGAGGAACTGCAGAAAGTGTAAGTTATTGCACAGATTGAATTTCTGCTTGTTAATTCTCCCTGTCTTTATTYCATGACTACAAGTGCATTGCTTCCCTGAAATGATTGGCTTTTAACTGGGTGAAGTGTGTGTGTGTGTGGCAGGAAGCATTTTCATTTCTGAAACATGTCATGCCAGATCAATACCTGCTGAAAATCCAGTTGCTTCTCTGCTAAGCAGTTAATTTCATAAACCTGACTCTGACCAGGTGAGGAATTGCTCTGATTTGTCAGATAATCATTTTTGTTCACTAGGCACTTTAAAAGGAGTGGGATTGTCCCCTGTGTGTGTGTTTTAAGTTGATAAATACTTTGCTGGAATGTCCAGTGAAGGCTGATTTTAAGTCTGTGTCATTCCAGGCACTCTTGACATCTTAACTTGCATTTTTTTGACTTTAATAATATTGATTTAGCCTGTGAACTGCTGGTTATATAAAGCCAGCTGATTCTGCACTAGTCCCAGCCTTATTCTTCCTATTTGCTCCTCCTGCCTGGTCCCACTGTGGATCCCTGAGGCTGGGGATGGGATGTGACAGCAGGACCAAATTTTCTGCATTTACTTGAGTGCCTTTTTTTTTCAGCCAGCTAATTTTGATTCTCTGCTCTTTCTAAGGATCCACGAGAAGGATGGAAAAATCAAATCAGTGGAAGAACTCCTGCAAGCTGAAATCCTCAAAGTAGCAAGCAAGGAGAAGACTGTTCAGGTATCTCTGTGCAATCCCTGCCTTCCTCTCTGTGTGTTGATGCCACGACCACATTTGTTTGTTACAGTGATCAATTTGTAGCATCCATTCTTTGTGGTGTTTTTTTGTGTTTTTCCATTGTCCAACCCTGTCTTGTTTTGTCATTGAAAAGGCTTTGACACAGGAAATAGAGGCTCTGAAAGAAGAAGTAGGAAATTCCCAGCTTGAGATGGAGAAACAGGTAAAATACTTTAGTGGCAGCAGTGTGAACCAGCCTTGCCTTGGATGTGCTGCTCACTCCTTTYTGTTCTAGTGTGTTCTGTTTTCACTGGCCAATGTCATGGGGTAAGGAACTTTTTAATTGCTGGAGCTRCACTGTTCTTGGATATAAAGCCATRAAAATRTAGGATAAGTAGTGCTGTCCTTCAGAAACCACACACCTCTGGGAGCCTGAGCTTTTTGGGCTGTTTGTATGAAATCTGGCAAGAATTGCTGTAGCTGAAATGCATTGCAACATCAGCTCTGCCTGGGCACACTGTCCCTGCAGTAAACATGCAGCCCTGGGACATCCTTGGGGGCTGGCAACTTGGAAATCTCAAGTGCTGGAGTTTCTGCTCCTGTTGTTGGCCYTTCTGTGTTTTCAGCAATACCACAGACCCAGATTGTATCTGTTTTTTTCCAGGTAAACCCCAGACTGGTTTTTTCCTCACTGCCCAAAAAGAGTTCAGTCTTGGCACAGTCAGTTTTACTGTAGCTGTCAGGAATGCAGGGATGGAGGAGTGCCTGGGCTTTTTTGGCATGGTTGCTGTCTGGCATCCAAAACAAGGGAAGCCCACGTTTCCTCAGGGAGCCCATTCTGCAGGCAGCTCCATCCATCGTGCTGTCAGGAAGTTTGCTTGTTTGTGTGGGTTGTGTGTTTTTGTTCTGCACTCTTTTCAGCCCCTTCAGCTGCATTCCAAYGTGGCACCCCCTTCTCTGTGTTAGAGTTTTGTCCTTTTTAGGCAAAGCTTCACAGAATCTGTTTCCTTTTCCTCCAAAGCAAATTTCCAGGAGCTGAGGGAGTTATTTGTGTGTRTTTCCTTCCCTGCAACTCTCAGAGTCCAGAAAAAAAAAATGCASTTTAGGTTTGCTRTTTCTGGAATGCTCTGTGAGGGATGCTGGCTCCAAAGTTGATGTATCTGTGCACCTTTTGTCTCCTGTAAGCAGAAGAGAGATTTTTGGGAATGTCTGAAACTCCTGTCATGTTGTGGTAGAGGACTTGCAGATGACCACTGTCAGGCTTTGACACAGCATTCAAAAGTAACATTCCCACAAAATCTTATGTCTTCAATCCATATTCAGCCTTAGAATGGGGATTTAAAGGGAGTGCTGACTTGTCAGAGAGCASCCAAAAAGCTCTTCCTTATGCAAAGGTCTCAATGGCCAGGGATGATGTCTGTGGCTGGAGCTGGTCACAGTCACACTCTGCTTCTTCCTCTGTGTCTCCTGTGGGCCTGCTTGTTGTTCCCATTTGCACTGTTTCCTTTGCTGCTCTGGAAGTTTTCAATTTTAAATTCCCCACATTTTAAATGTGGGGGGTGTCAATAGTTGGAGCCTTGTAATTTTAAAAAGTGTGTTTATGCTTACTGCAATAAACTGTGCCTGTTTTGATGATGCCTGATAGCTTTTCCCTGTGTTTCTTCATAGAGCAATTTTTAGCATTCATGTGCCTTTTTCCATGTGCATTGAACTGAAGTGCTGTTTATTTCCTTTAGGTGACAATAACATCCCAAGTCAAAGAGCTTCAGACCCTGTAAGTGCAGTTGTTAATGTGTGATCTGCCCTATGCACCCCTGAAATCCAAGTCAGGATGGAGGGATGGAGGCAGGGCACAGTGAAAAACCTGCTTTGGTTTTCCTGAGCTCTAGGGCTGGGGAAATGCTCAGTCAGTGCTTTGTATCCCCAGCTGGGGAGGGGCAGGGGAGTGTTTTTGGATGAGGAGAGCACACRTTTGTGAAACCCCTGCCATGTGTTTGCTTTCACCTGAGGAGCAGTGCCAGTGATCAAGGGCATCTCCTGCTAAGCCAGGCTGAAGGGGAAGTGTTCACACACTGGTTTTTAGTGGGTGAATTGTGCTGGTGCCTTTGATCACAGATGCTGCTTTTGTCAGGTGCTGCAARGGGATGTTTTGTGTTTGCAGCTGGATGAAAGAGCTGGGGGTTTATGCTGTGTGTCTCTGTTCAATGGCACAGGTTGAAGGGGAAGGAAAAGCAGGTGAAAACCATGGAGGCCTTACTGGAAGAGAAGGAGAAAGAGATTGTGAAGAAAGGAGAATGCCTGCAGGTAAGCTGCTTTCATGTTCTGAAGGGAAATAAGCTCTGTTGCAGCATTTYCTGGCTGGGAAAAAACAAATTCACRCTTCYAACCTTGCTTTTTATCTCTYCAAAGGGTCAGAAGGATACAATTGCACAATTAACCAGTAAAGTTCAGGAGCTGGAACAACAGAACCTGCAACAACTGCAACAGGTACAGCCTGCAGAGTGGATGTGGTTTGGGAGTGCTGCTTGCTTGAACAGGAAGCTGTTTTTTCTCCTCTGCCTCACACAGAGGATTTGCATTAGCTTCAACTTAGAGATGTTTTARATCCTACTTGACTAAGTTGTTTGTGATGCAGAAAGCTCACTAGTTCAGCTGTGTTCATCCAGAACAGGTTTTACATGGATAGCAACTTCTGGGAGGTTTTTATTGGGATGCTGCTGTGCATAAAGAGGAGCTTTGGTGGTCTGACAGCCTCAGAGCTCACAGACAGTCCCAGCTGTGTCCCAGCCACCTCCTTCCAGGCTGAAGCAGCATCTCTGCAGGGCTCTGGTCATGCAGGAACTTTGGCTGTAACATGGCAGCATCTCTTGAAGTGGTCAGGCTGTGCTGTGATTCCTTCCTGCCTTTCCCTGGGGCTGGAATGTTTTGGCTTTTGATTTCCTGCRCTGGACCTGAGAGCAGACAACTGGACAGCCTCGAAGCCAGGTGTTACTTAATGGAAGAATTTTCCCAGTAAGGTGGTATTCTGTCTCAGTTTGGATTTTTGTTGATGGTGAAAGGAGGAGACTGAGTTGAACTTTTATTTTGGGTGGATGTCTAGACACAGGCATTTCTCCCAGGGGAAAGATGGAATGGAGAGCAAYTGGCTGGTGTGAAGTTTGGGATGCTTGGTGTAAGCTTTGTTTCTGAAATCCATTAATGTGTTTAGATATTCTTGGAGCAATGCCTGATGCAAAATTCCTGGTATTTCTTTGGCAAGTGTCTTGCAAGCTGTGTGTTGCCCCTTCCCATGCAAAGAGCTGCTGTTCACTTGAAAACTGTGCCATCAAAGTGAGACCGGGAATTGCTTTTTCAGGTACCTGCTGCATCCCAAGTCCAGGACGTGGAGAACCTGTGAGTATGCAGAGTTAGCAGTTCCTCAAGTGCCTGCTGGGAATATGCACTGAGTTTATCTTCAGTTGGAATGTTTGAATTGGTGGCAGGAATTTCCTGGGCTTTGCTAAAAGGAGCCGTCAGTGCTCGTGGCTGCTGGCATCCCTGCCCTGAGCTGTGCTGCTCACACACTGGGAATGTGCACCCAGGGCTCTACAAACCAGTGTAGCTGCTGCTGCCTCTCCTGTCTGCTGCTAATTTCCCCTTCTGCTCAGCCTGTTCARGGCTTGCAGTGCCTGTGGCTCAGTGGGGAGCAGCAGGGAGCGGATCCACTTTGTGCCATTTGCAGGCTGAGATGCAGCAGCCAATTCCCCAGCTCCTGTTTGATGGGGAAATGCTGCCAGGCTTTCCTCTGTTTTGACTCTGCTTTGTCTGGCTGCTGCAAGTCAGAGGAAGGTGGGATGAGACTGTGCCAGGAAGGGCTCTTTCTTCAAAGCAGCTCCTGTGACGTGCTGCTCTCCCAGCAGAGCTCCAGTGTGTGGTACCTGAGGCAGCCTCAACACACAAAGTGTATTTAACTTCTGCTTCCCAGTTTGCCTGTCCCTTTTTAGCATAAATTCCTACTTTAACTTTTTTCTTTTCTTACTTTAACCCTTTCTCCTTCTTTTCTGAACCGCCTTTGCAGGTTGAAAGGGGAAGAAGAGCAAATGAAGAAGTTGAAAGCTATGGTGGAAGAAAAAGAGAGAGAAATTGCAAACCAAGTAAAACAGTTACAGGTAAAGTTTTGATAGAAACACCTTGTGTTGAGGAGTGTGTATATTTGGAGTGTGTATCTTTATTTATACATGAGTACATATGTGGCCTTTTTTCTTTCAACAGGATGTGCAAAAAGAAAATGAATCTTTCAAAGCTCAAATAGAGCAATTAAAGCAGGAGAACTGCAAACAGGTACAGCTTCCAATTGCAGTGTTACTGAGTGGAGTCAAAAGTGGGTGCATGGAKGACATGGAAAAGCAGGAGTTGTGCTGCCCATGGGAATCCAGGGGCACTTTGGGGTTGGGTTGCACTGAGCCAGCTTTTCTGGCTGTTGCATCTCTGYTCCTGCTTTCTTTTATCATATGGGTTTGCAGCCTTGTGCTCTTTCTTCTGCCTGCTGTGTTCCTGGCCAGAGGGGGCTGGCCAGGATTCCCTCAGAGGCCCAGCAGTGCCTGGTTAACMRGGCAGATCCTGCTCTCTGCTCTGCTCCTGACACATCTCTGRTCTCTTTGTAGGCATCTCTGGCTGTCCAAAGTGAGGAGCTTCTGCAAGTGTGAGTACTGCCAGGAGCTGGGTGCATTAGAGAATTGACTCAGTTCACTTAATTGCTCAGGAAATTTAGAAATAAATGCCAAATATCAAAGTATGTGAAGTGGCCAGTTAAAAAAGATTAATTAAATTACTGTCTAATAAAAGTTGAGCATGGTAGATTGTGCTCACACTGCTAATCCTCAGGTGGGATCTCCTGCAGACAGRCAGTGCTGGCAATATGTTGTGCCCACCACAGAAGCAAGSCTTGACTGATGTTATTTTGAATGCWTGCCAGCTCAGCTGTATGGCTGAAGAGTTAAATGTTAGTGTTACAAGCAAAAGTGACAGGCTTTTGGGACTTCAGCTTAGCAGAGGGCTGTTCCTGTTATAAAATCATCTGGAAATCTCTTCCAGGGAAAACCTTGGGTAAAAGTGGGGCTGAAGCACATTCAGTAACCTTGTGGAAGTTAATGCTGTATTGTACTAAGCAAATTGCCACTGTCACACATTTTTGGCTGGCTGAATCATTTGTCTTTCAAGTGAAGTGACTGACAAATTGTGGATTAGGTGTGTGGAAGGGAGCAGTGCCTGTTCTGTGGTGTTGTACTGGCGTGGCCTGGCTGGTTCTGCCCTCAGCTAAAGTGCTGCCTTCCCATGGCCTTGATAAAYGTGTGCAGATGCCTGTTGTAGGCAAACAACAGCTTTACAATGGCTTTGCTCAGGCAGAGTGGCTCAGGGAGCAGTGGGAAGCAGGCAGTGCTGCCAAGGCAGTGAAAACAGCTTTTCAGAGAGTGTTGCTGGAAGGGAAGGCAAGTTAGTGTGTGGGAAAGGGTGGCAGTGCTTCACTGGGAATGCCTTCAATGCCTCCTGACTTTATTTGTGGTTGCCTTTGTGAATTCAGGGTTGCAGGCAAGGAGAAGGAGATTGCCAGCCTGCAGAGTGAGCTCGCCTCGCAGAGAAACGCCTTYGAGCAGCAGAGGAAAAAGAACAATGTAAGGAAATCCTTCCCCCACCACCCAAGAAAACCCCCCCAAACAACCAAAGCTGTGCTCCCAGCACTCCTTGAGGCCTGGGGCATTTTGCAGGGAGTGTTTCTGACAGCTGTCTGCTGTGTTTGTGTCCCTGGGCACTGCTTTGCTCTTGGCAGTGACTGAGCACAYCTCTGACTTCTCTGCTCAGAGTTGTGCCAGCTCCTGGACAATTTGCTCATTGGATGAGAGGAAGGAGACTTGCTAAGGGACACATCCCACAGCAAGTTCTTGGGTTTGGWTTCAAACCTGGTTAACCCTGTTCAGAAACACGTCCTTTGCCAAGGGGAGGGAGGGAGGGTGGGAGGAGGGGAGGTGCTGTGCTCTGACAGAGTTCTGGTCCTTGTGTGTGCACATGGGGACAGGGAATTACCTCCAGGGGCCTCAGATCTGGCTCTTCCCATTCCTAAGAGTGACTAATCCTGATCTTCCAGAGGAAGTGAAGCACTGAGCCTGCCTTCACAACAGCTGCTGATGGTGCAGTCTGGGTTGTTTGTAGATGGAATTAAAGATTTTATCTTCCATCACAGAGCTGTGGAGTTACTTCCTTGTAATGCATTACCTGTGCAGAGCAAGGAGTGTTGTCTTTTAAGTTATGTGGAAGAAAGTTAAAATACAGGGTGTTTATCTCACCYATCTCTCCTTGATGCCCTGTAAAATCCAATGAATACCAGGCTGTAAGCTTTATTTCTTAATAGTCAGACAATCTAAGGAAAATATTGAGAACTTCTGAGCAAGGAGTGCTGTTTAAGAGCTGAAATGAAGTAGAGAGRAAGAGGCTGAGTAGTCTCAGAAGACAGATGAGCTGGAAAGGTAGAACAGAAGGTTTGTTTCCTGTGGATTCACAAGGTCTGAATGCCCTCTGTGCTGCAGGCAGAAGTCTGGCTGCTGCTAAAGGCACACCAGACCTGTAGGTGTCCCAGCTTTTTCTCAGTTTTATCCACTGTTGTGTTTATATCCTGTGAACAGCCCTTAGCATTGAGGGCAAATAGAAGTGCTAAAGTAAAACTGCTGCAGGTGCTTGCTAGGCTTCTGATGAATTTAAAATGCAACCTTTCCAAAACAGCCCTTTGCTAAAGGAGATTTGCTCTGAGTGTTGGAAAACATTAAATCTAAATCCCAAGCACTGCTGCAAGGCCCCACCATCCTTCCTAGAGAAGAGCTGTGAGGCTGCTCTTTAGAAGAGCTCTCAGCCTCTCACYGAGTTGTGCTGGCACCTTGTGGGGTGCACGTTTGATGACCTCGCCAAGAAAGACACAGGAGCAGGGCACCATGGCCCTCCCCACGTGGCTCTGGGATGTGCTCCCCCTTGCTGAAATCCCAGAGCCTCCCAGGAGGGCTGCTGAGCACCAGAGCAGTTTTCTGTGGGTGCAGTGGAGAGAGCTGCAAGCCCTGAGCTGCGGGATCCCCRAAAGCAGCGGCTTTGGGCTGAGGTTGCAGGGTGAGGGCTGTCAATGTGCACACCTCATAAATGTCTCCTGGGTCCGTGCTGGGTCCTGCACTGCAACATGCCTAACACTCTGTTGTGTAATCTGTGGTTTGGTGTCTGTGTTCCTCACTACTTTTTGAAAACTTCCCTCTTTCTTCTTTACAAGTGCAGTCAAAGTGTGGGGTGGCTGCAGTGACAACGCTCTGCAGTAACACAGCAGTTTTGGGGCAGCTTGGGCAGAAATTGGCTTTTTTTTCCCCCCCCTCAACTTTTCATTGAGACTCTCTGAACATCACACTTGTTTTTGCTAGTGTTATGTCACAGTCCCCAGCAAAATCTCATTGCAGTAACCAGCATTTAAATGCAAATGGTGGAATGKAATGCGAAATATTTCTCTGAAGTAAAAAAAAAAACGAAAACAGTTTTGAGTATTGGCTGAACTGAAATCATTCTTTCTAAAAATGATTAGGACCTTCGGGAGAAAAACTGGGAAGCAATGGAAGCATTGGCATCAACTGAAAAATTGCTGCAGGACAAAGTGAACAAGACTGCCAAGGTTGTAATGTTGACTGCTAGAAATGATGCGTTAAGCTAGAAGCAGATCTGCAGCTGGTTTTTTTAAGTGAAATGGAGACATTTGACTTTTACTGCAGTTTAAGTATAATCTCTTCTGAGTGATCATTCATATTCTTTCACCTCTGCTTCTTCCTGTTGTCTTTAGGTTGTTTGTTTGGTTGTTTTTTTTTTAATGGTTAGTTTGTGAGCATGCTGACTTTTGGTTTCTGTTTGCGTAATTGTTAGAGCTGTCGTGAATTGCTTTTGGTTTGTGGGGAGCTCCAGATTRAAAGCTGTGCTGCTGAGCAACCTACCTTCTTCTACTGGGCTTTGGCTGTGCTTGAGCACATCTGTTGGACCTGGGAAGAACCAGGAMTAAATCATTATTATTAAAAAACCTGGGATCTTCTCAGAAAAATGGTGTGGATTTCCTCCTTGAAGGCACACAAAGCTCCACAGGGACTATTGGACCAATGTTCAAAATGATGGGGGGCTGTGAATTGCTCTGAAAGGAGCTTGTGTTTGCTGTGGGCCTGATTCAGTGTTCTGTACTGTGCAGAACTCACAAAAAACCTAAAAAACAAAGCATCCAGCTGACTCTGAGAGCCCCAGTCAGGCAGCCAGGAGCAGCAGAGCTCTGGGTTGGGGTTCTGTGTCTGTGTCTCTGCTCTGTGCAGGAGGAGCCTGTCCCTGCTCTGCTGTGTCCTGCTGCTTGCCTGCTTTCTCTTGCAGCTGGAAGACTTCAGCAAAAGCAGCCTTTTGCCACCTGATGGTGGCTCCCAAATTGCTGCCAGTAACTCACTTAGCAGAGCCCCACCACCTCATGTCTGTCTCTGAACCTGCTCATGCCACCAATCCCTTGCAGCAGAGGAACTCAGAGCAGCCTGGCAGGAGTCAAAGGGAGAAACAATCCCCAAAGTGAATGATTTTGGCTAAAAGCTGCCCTTCTGTGCAGTGTTTCAGGCTTTCTCCACTTAAGTTGAAATGGCCTGAGTGTTGTATGGCTGAATTAACCCAATCTTCCACAAGCACAGCAAGCAGGTGTCCTGTGGCTGCTCTGCTTTTCATGTTAAATCCATGGAAGGACAGATCTGTGGTGGCTCTGGGTATTTATCTTTGCAGAGCACTAACAAAAAAAACAAACCTGGAGATTGTCACACAGCTCTAATAATTATCTCCCATTGCATCCAGGGTTGTAAGTGGCTTCCTCTTAAGYGATCAAAAGTAATGTTTAAAAATCTTCCTTTCTTGGCCTGGTTCAAATGTGCATTAACACAAAGTTTCCTTTTGACTTTAAATCTGTTTTTGATGTGATGGCCTTACCTTATGGTGATTTCTTTTTCACACCTAAAATTACTTTAAAAACATGGGTTAAAAAAATCTGAAAATACTTGATTGACCAAACTATTTGATTTTGAGCTCACTTAACTTGAGTGGCAGGGCTGGTGTGATCTGTGGGTGCAGTTACTCAGCACAGTGCAGTTTGTGTTGTGGACAAGTGAACAGTGGTGTAATTTCTGTACAAGCAGGCTGGATTTCTGCAATTTCTGTACAAACAGGCTAGATTTCTGTGATTTCTGCAATTTCTGTACAAACAGAAGGTAGATTGGAGGAGAACTTCAGAAAATAAAAGCTTAAGGGAGAACAAGCACAAAAGCCAAATTCTGAAGCAGTTCAGCGCCCATTTCTGAAGCAATTTACTGGCAATTTTAGGGCCTCTCTCACTTAGAAAAGGACTTGGAGGGTGAAGTAAATTGCTGTGGGCAGAGGAGAGGCTGCTGCCAGGTCTGTGGTGCCCAAATCTCACCTGTGCCCTCCTCTTGCTTTAGGAGAAGCAGCAGCATTTGGAAGCTGCCGAGGTGGAGACGCGCCAGCTSCTCCAGAAGCTCTTCCCCAAAGTCTCTCTTCCTTCCACCATGGTAAGAGAAGTGGCTTTTCTTCACCTCCTGCTGGAGAGTCAGGCTCTTCTTCCCAGGTCCTTTCTGCTGGGCAGTCCTGGAGTGTTTCCTCACAAGGTTTTTGCAGTGGGATCAGAGTGTCTCTTGCTGGTGATGCCTTTACTTTGCACAGAGAAGCAAAGCTGCAGATGAGTTGCTTCAAGAAGTGTTAAAAGAGCAAAAGAAAAGTTATTACCTTGTGGTTTTTATGCCCCAACATCTGGTTTATCTGTGTTATCTTGTGTCTCAGTGAGATAGTAAATTTTCAGGGGTGGGTAATGCCTGCTGTGTTTGCTCACAGTGGGGATCTGTATATTCCCAACCTTTCCAGAGGAGCTGCAGTGCCTCAGTGACACTTAATACAATTTAGGGAGGGTTCATTTTGGTCCCAAGCACTGATTTCCAATTTTATATTTTTGGTGGCCTTCAGTGGTTTGCAGGGAAAATGCCCTTGGGTTCACAGGGTTCAGATGGGGTGAATAACATCAAGTGAGTGTGGAAAAATGGGTTTATTTCATTTATAACCTCTAGAGGCTTTGAATACTCATATTTAAAATGGTTCCCAAATGTGCTAAAGTAAAACCAGTCTTTTTAAAGCCTTTCTGTAAGGTTATAAAAAAAAAAAAAAACCTTCTTAGAGTTACACAGCATCTGCTTGAAGTGCTCAGGGRTTTGGGGAAAAGTTCCTTTGAATCTTCAAATGCTTGTGCAGAGCCCTGACACTTGCAGGGAGTYCTCTGTCAYCCAGCAGTGTTTGAGCTCATCCAGSCCCCCCTGAGCTGTGTGTGGCTCTCCTGAACAACAACCATGGGGCTGTGTGTGAGCTCCAGACCCWTGGGGCTCTGAGTCCCTGCTCCCTCAGCCTGCAGTGGGCAGGAAAATGTCCTGAGGAGAATCCTCCTGAGGTCATTCCCAGCCTTAACTGACTGATTTCCCAACAGAGCCACAGTGAATGGATATGTGGGTTTGAAAAGATGGCTAAAGAATATCTAAGAGAAGCTTCAGGATCTGAAGATGTCAAGGTAGGCACAAAAGATGGACAGCTGGTGTGTGGCATGATGTGTTTATCTCCAGTGTAAATCTTACAAATGGTGCTGTGGGTTGGGAAGCTCTCAGACAAGTCCCAAAAAAATTGTTTTATGTTCATTCTAGAATGGTTTGGGTTAAAGATCATCCAGCTCCAACCCCTTCTGCCTTGSCCAGGGRTGCCTCTCACTRTSCCAGGTTGTTCCAAGCCTTATCCAGCCTGGCCTTGGACACTTCCAGAGATGAGTCAGCCACAGCTTCTCTGGGCATCTGCTGTTCAGATATTTATAGAAATGTATTTGCATCTTTGATAAGTGGAATTGTGACTTCATGAAATTGAGAATCCCCATTTTCTCTTTTTAAGTAACAGGGGGTTGTTTTTTTCAGTAACTCAGAGTTTGTGATTGGGCACTGAGAGTTGTAGGTGAGCACTGCACTTGCTGYTGTCTTTTCATGGGCTGAAAAACAAGTGATACCAGCTTGTTGAAATGAGATGAATAGAACTGAAATCCATSCCCTGGGATGTGACTCTTGTGGTGCCTTTTCCTCCTTTGCCAGGCTATGGAGCACAAGTTGAAGGAGGCTGAGGARATGCACATCCTGCTGCAGCTGGAGTGTGAGAAATACAAATCTGTCCTGGCAGAGACAGTAAGTGGGATGCCTGCTCACCTCTGTGATGTTCCAGCTGCCTTTCTTCTGCTSTGAGCTTTCAAATCCCTCTCTCTTCTTAGGAGGGGATTTTACAAAGGCTACAGAGGAGTGTGGAAGAGGAAGAAAGCAAGTGGAAGATAAAAGTTGAAGAATCACAGAAGGAACTTAAACAGGTATTTCTGAAGTTGTTTTTTTTTTCCCTCAGCAGCCAGGCAGGTTCTGCTTGAAGTCACAGAGGGTGTCTGAGCTCTGTGAAAGCAGGTGTGGAACAGCCCTGGCTGCCTGGTTTGATGTGTGCATGACCAGGGGATGAAAAAGGTGAAGCCTGCAACAAGTTTAATAGGAATGATTCCTCACATCAGTGGTATTTTGGTGCTCTGATGCTTAGCTTCATGTAAAGGCTGGGTTTTCATTTTTGAAGGAATGTATTTCCACTAAAGAGACTGAAAAACTGAGGATTTGTTGATACCTTTAGATTTGTGTCCCTATTTCTGTTGCCATTTTTACAGAAGCAAGAAAARCAAACAGCACAGATACAAAATCTTTGACCATTRTGATAAATSTGTGTCACAGAATCACAGAATGATTTGGKTTGGAAGGACCTTAAAGCTCATCCAGTTCCTSCCCTGCCATGGTGGGGGCACCTTCCASTGTCCCAGGCTGCTCCAAACCCTGGCCTGGACAATTCCAGGGATGAAGAGTCCTTTGCAGATGCTGCAGGAAGCAGCCAAATAATAAATAATAATATTAATGCTGATGGGATAGGARACCAAAGATTAAATGTGCAAGTGTCCCAGGAAAATGCATTTTTCTGATCCTGGTAACTTAGATTCYGTTTTTATTGAGCACAAAGGTTTTTTTTCTAAGTATATTTGTGAGCAGATATGGATTCCTTGTGCTAAAATTGAAGTATCATAGAATCATAACAGTTTYCTGAAAGCTGTTAAAGTACTGCTCAATCCATTATGGTCAACTAATTACACTTGAAATTGCCTGCAAAGCTTTCCTTTTAGGAAGGCTCTGTTGATAGCARAAGTGGGAAGAGAAAAGGCTTTTATGTTTTCTTTTCTAATCTAGAATTAAAGTAGGTCAAACTGCTTTTTTTGAAAAGTAATTTCTGAAGTATCTCTGCTTAGTAAATGGGAGTGTCACTGTGTGAGCCTGGCAGCAAACAGATGATTTATAAACATCTTGTTGGAGGGGCTTTTAAAGGCTGTCAGATCTGAACCATAGATGTGCTGCCATCTGCTGCACTTCCCCAGCCCCAAATAAGGCTAAAAATGCTGGGTTTGGGTACGTGGATGGTGACTGTTCCCAGTCTGGGAAGGATCTGTTCCTTATGGATTAGTGCTTRGATTCCAAATCTCCCAGGCACGTGGGCTCTAAAAATGCCAAAGAACTTGGGCTGGCAATAGGTAGGAGTGGTGTAGCCTCAGTAGATTCAATTATCTGAGTCTGCATCTTATTTTATTCAACCCACTCTGATTTCACCCTTAATATTCTGAGATTGTAGAAGCTATCTTGTGTATTTATGCAGAGTTTGGGCTCAGACCAACCCAACCAAACACCTTCATTTTTCCCCCCCAAACTGCAGATGCGTTCCGTGGTCACGTCCTTGCAGCACGAGGTGGAGAGGTTAAAGGAGGACAACAAAGAAGTTGAAACTGTAGGTGCAGGTGGTTTTTTTTTCTTCTTGCCTTTGTAGCTTTGTGCTGTTCARACACAATTTAGGCTTGTGCTGTAARGCTGAGCTTCTCTCCTGCCTGTGGCACAGCCCTGAGCCTTTTGGGGCAGTTTTTGAAAAGGCAGAGAAGCTGGAAGGTTGTTCTGGTTTTGACTTCTGTGCTCACCCACTGGGGGTCTTTGTGAGACTGAGCAGTTCACTGCTTGTTGACAATCCTGGGCTTGATTCTTTCTCTTTTTATCTCATTTTTGAGGTTTAAATCTGCACTGTGCAATCACTGGGCTTGAAATGCTCTCYACACCTCATGCAATATTTGATAGAAATGTACAGCCAGTTACAAATCAAGCAAATGCTACTGCAAGAAAGCACTGAAAACACCTGTTTTAACTCTGTTTTTCTGTTTCTAGCTTAAAAAAGAGAGAGAACATTTGGAAAGTGAACTAGAAAAGGCAGAAATAGAACGATCTACTTATGTTTCAGAAGTCAGAGAGGTAAACAATTGTCCCAGCTGTGCTACTTTTTTTTTTTTCCCCTTTTGATTACCAGTTGGCTGGCAAACTAACCTAGTGCTTAGCCCCTGTGGCTGAGGGGTTTGTGTGCTTGTGACCTTAGGGTGTAGAGCAGCACACTAATAACTGAGCAGAAGAGAAGGGGCATCCCTAAGGAGACAAATCCTAAAACTCTAAACTTCATTTCAGCTCAAAGATCTCTTGACTGAATTGCAGAAAAAACTTGATGATTCATATTCAGAAGCAGTAAGACAGAATGAAGAGTTAAATTTGGTAAGAAGCTTGGGCACAAACGAGGCTCCCAGCATTTGTACAAAGCTGAGACTTTATTTCAAATCCTGTCTGTTCTGCTAACCTCTTCAGCTTGGTATTTTTGTCCATTGAAATCATTTTTATGTAGTCTGACTTTTACAATTTGTCTCTTTTCCTCTGCTCCTAACAATAGCATGTCTGGTACTTAAAGACTTTTTCCCAAAGTCTGTGAGATTTTCACTCCTGAAACTTCTTGAGGAGATTTGCAGTGCAGGCAGATGCAGCAGCAAATGCAGTGTCCTTGGAGCAACAAAAGTGCTGCTCCCATGGGTTTAACTGCAGGATTATTCTCTGGTGGGGTGGGTTTTTTTTTCCCCCTCAAAGCTTTTGGGGATGCAGCAGTGCTCTAACTGTGCAGAGCCTGCTCTGGATGACCAGAAATTGGCCAAAGTTAGATTAATTCAGAGTGTTCAGCCATTCAGCTGCTGCCACCCTGCTGTGGCTGAATGGCTGTGCTGGCTTGGTGCTTGCATGTGTTACAGCCTGTTTGGCCWGAAATGCTTCCAGCTCCTACAGCAGCTCTCTCAAGAAGGATTTGGATTAACAGGACAGACCTATGGATGCATGGTTTTCCATTTGGAGCCCTTTCCCTTCTCACTTGTTTCAGTGACCTGTTTTTTAAAGGCTGCAGGAGCAGTCAGAGCCTTCCTCTGCTTGTGTTTGGCCAGTGCTTTCCTGCTTTTGAGGCAGAACTGGGGAGGGTTGTCCCTGTCACCATGGCTGTTGGGAGGATGGGACAGCCAGGCTGCTGCCACTGATGTAACTGGGTTCAAACAGTTGATTTAGAAAAATTACCCCCACCACAGTAACAATCTGCTGAAGTTAACAGCACACTAGCCTCAGCAAGCAAAGCCTCTCATTCTGAAAGGAGGGGAAATGAATGCATATCTTGGGGTTAATCAGCAAACACCAACCTCTTGGAGGCAGCAATTTATGATGTCTGTGCACAAGAAGAGCTTAAAAAGCTGAGCTCCCCTGCTAGGGCAGCTGGAGTGCAGTGTGATGGTGCTGGGGGTGTGAGGGTGTGTTAAACAACAGGCACCTCCATGGGTGTGAGGATGTGTCAAACAGGCACCTCCATGGGTGTGAGGATGTTAAACAGGCACCTCCATGGGTGTGAGGATGTGTTAAACCTCCCTGCAGCTGCCTCAGGAGTGCTGTCCTGGGTGTGTGTGAGTGCCTTTTGCAGGAGGCTGAGGAATAGAAATGAAAGGGATTTCAGGATGGGGTCCCCACTATTGAAAAGGTAAGCAAGGAGAAGCTGGRACTTGCACAGGAGCTCCCCCAAAATGTGTAAGCCCAGCACTGAGGTGCTCCACAGGGGGAATCCTTCCRAGGGTGAGACAAATCCAGTGTGTAGGTTTGGAGCTGGTGAGAATTCAGGGCTCTGAGTRGCCCCTTGTTCCCTCCTCTAATCTCCTGCTGGCTTCCAGGAAGATTGACAGCAGGAACAGTGCACATTAGCACAGCACACTTCACAGGCACAAATCCAACCAAATTGGCACTCGAGCTCCTTGTTAGCACTTCTGTGAGAGGCTCAAGCCTCAAGTGCTGTGGCTGCTTCTGTGTGCTGTGCTGAAGAGCAATCAAAATATCCTTAAAAAAAAAAAACCCTGTATCTTTTGGAAGGCTGCAGCCCCAGTACAAAGTATTCATCCCTCTTGACTGAAAYAGTTTCACTTTTTTTCTGGGATTGAATCTAAACACAATCGACATCTTAATATCCCCCTGTCAGTGACTCATGCCTTGATGTGCCATTAACAGACTGGTTAAGTCAACAGAGTTGTAGTGAGTGGTGCTTTATTAAGATGACAAGTAGAGCTCTGTAGTTTATTCAGCAGCAGAGAGACTGTTTAGCCTTGCTCTGGGAAGATGACAATCTTCATTTTTGCATATTTGCCGTGAATTAAGTTGGAATCTGGGCTGACTCCTGTGATAAGGATGCTGGTGCTCCTCCTGGAATGGAGTTGCAAAGTTGAAACCACCCATAAGAAAGCCAGTGCCAACCACATTTTTGTCTTCTGTAGTTTCCATYCTTTACCTTTATCTTTACAGATGGAGCCTCTCTTCCTTGACTGTCCTTGTAAACCTCACCATACATGTCCACTAATCCAGTGTGTGCAGTAATTGTCAGCAAATCTTCCTCCCCTTGCAGTCCATGTGCACTGGGTTAATCCCTGGGACAGACAGATGAGATCTSTGTGTGTKTGTGTGTGAGGGAAGCTGATTTGCTTTGTTACTGTTTTGCAGCTGAAAACGCAGCTAAATGAAACACTATCAAAGCTCAAAGTTGATCAGAACGAGAGAGAAAAGGTGGCTGGTGACTTGCCCAAGGTAAGCAGAGACCCTGAGCAGCTGCACAGATCAAAGTTRGCAAAACCCCTCAGTGTCTGTAGCTTTGCAGTGCTGGAAGTGATGGTTTGAAGGAGTTGGTTTGAGCCTGGTGGGATGTCTTGCTCCACTGGCTGGGGCTGTAGAGTTCTACCTGCAAATGATACTGCAGAAAATAATGCAGCTAAAAGCTCTGTTTAATCATCCTTCTTGAAAGACTCCCCTGTTCACGATAATTTTATGCCAACAGGAACAAGTGGTGATTTGGGGCTGACAAATAATTCTTTATTTAGAAGAAACCCCAGCCTAACAAAAAAACCCATCCCACAGCCCTCCACCCACACTGCAGCCTGAGGCTTTTCAATCCAGTCCCAAATGGCAGAGGGCTGCAAGCTGATTTACAAAGCATCTGCCCTTCTGCACATGGTGACACATCCACTRTAACCCAGGAGGCTGCAAATCCCAAAAGTTAGGTCTGTGCAAGTGTGATGGGGTTTCCTGTACTTTTCCTCAATGGCTGCTCTTACAAGATGGGTTGGAGTGGAAAATCTTGAAGCATGAGAGGTCTCAGTGCTGTCTGCCACTCCAGAAGCAAAGCTGTCATGGGAGAATTGATGAATGGAGGCAGGAACAGCCTGTGGAGTGGCTGGGCTCTGGCTCCAGACTCTGCAGCACCTTGTTCCTTCAGCATCCTRAGCAAATTGGGCTGAGTTCTTCCATGATTGGAGTGGGAAATGCTCTTGGGGGAGCATGTCTTGTCCTGGACAGGGATAGGTGATTACAAAAACACTGGAGAAGCTAAAGGAAACCTGCTGTAATAAAGAATTTAAAACATTTTGCTCTGGGCAGTTGTGTTGGGTGTTGACATTCAAAGCCAGCTGAGCTGATGTCTGTGGTTCATGTTATATTCTATATAAACACAGAGCTGGGGGTGGGATTTTGGAGACCTGCACTCCTGCTCTTGTGAAGCTTACTGCCTGATTTTTACCTAATAACTTGATGTGAGACTGTTAAAGCTCCCCTGCAGGATTGCTCTCAGGTGCAGACAGGCTGACATGCACCATGCTGATAGTGAGGAGACATGTCAGTCTTGGCAAATGGGYTGGTCCCTGGAGCAAATCTGGCAGAAAACAGATTTCCTCCTGAGCAGTGATTTCCTGGTGCTCTCAGGGAGGTGGGGCTTTGCTAATCGTTGTGCCTTCCCCTGTTTCTTCCTTTCTTTTTCACAACCTCTTTCCTTTGCAGGCCCAGGAGTCTTTGGCAGCTCTGGAGAGAGAAATTGGGAAGGTTTTTGGGGATGCCAATGTTATTGAGAACAGTGATGTTTGCACAGACTCGGTGAGTGTTTCCTGCAGCTCAGGGGCCACACCAACCTCAGCCAGAGGGGCAGCTTTGGGAAGGGAGGCCCAGCAAAGGAACAGGATGTTTGCTGCTGCTGGGTGATGGGGGCTCTATGAAGATTCCAGTGCTCCAGTCAAGGATTCACTGGGGATTTTGCTGCTGTCTGGATCGTGACCTCCTTCCTGTGCAAGGAGGGAGGGGAGACATTCTGGGATTTTGATGGGTTTTTGGCTTGGTTTGGGCACGAGTGGGGAAATCCCCAGGCTTGTCCCTTCAAGAAGGGGAAAGGGAAGTTAAAACCAACTCTGCTGATGACTCAGTGGGCTGAAAACACTGCTGGGTTGGCCCTTGCTGACATCAGTAATGCCAAAGAAAGGCAGTCTTGCACCASCTGTGACACCCAGGCWGAGATTCTCTAGCCAGAAYGTGCTTCCTTCTGCTCCTCTGCAGCTGTGGCCAAGAGCCAGAACTTGATTTCAGCTGGTCCTGGCTCCTGGCAATTTGTGTGGCCCTTGATGTGGTCCAGCAGCCAAACCTTGTGGGGATGAGCTTCAGCAGGGAGCAGCCCTGGGTGGGTGTTCCTGYGTCCTCCTGCAGTGGCATCCCAGCTTTGGGGTCTGGCATTGGGTGGGCAGCTTTTCACAGCTGCAGGTGACTCCCCTGAGCCTSTGGGCTGCTCTCAGCACTCTTGGCTGTGGAGCTGGTGCTGAGTGTGGCCCTAAAGACACCACCTGCAACAGGGGCTGGGGCTTTGTCACTGGCTTTTTCCATCTGTGGAACAAGCTCTGGAACAGCTTTCCAGAAAGCAGCTGGGAAAAGGGGAAKGCTGAAGGAGGTTCTCTCTCAACTCAGTGGTGTCAGTGGAACTCATTACCCATTTCCTAATGAGGGAGGGAGCTGCTGTTGTTTGAGGGGAAGAGGAGCACCTGCTGATAGTGACCTGGAACAGAGACTGGACAGAGCTGGAGAATAAAGSAGATATTTATTGAAAGGCTTCTAGGATACACCTTGGGCAGGACAAGAGCCTGGCCAGGGCTACACCCAAGGTGGACCCAAAATGATCATAAAATGGATCCCAGGTCAGGAGGTCTCACACTTTTATAAGTTTTGGTCCATTTGCATATTGGGGTTTAATTGTCCAATTCCACCTTCAGGCTTGATGGATGGATGGCACTTCCATCCTTCTTGTTTCTCCCTTCAGCCCCCCCTTGTTTGTGCTTTTGGGTCTGACTCAGTGTCCTTGGTCTTCAGCAGGGAAAGGATTTGTTTTGTCTCCCTGCTCTGTGAAGAGCTCACTAACACTGAATGTGAGGCTCAGAGCTGAACCTGAGGCAGCACAGAACCTGAAAAAATATGAAAACTAAAACTTAAGGCATCATTTCCCCCCTTTAGAGGCTTGACAAGGCCTTTTCCTTGCTGGGTCTCTATTCTCAATATCTACTGCTAAYAGCTATTCAATAACAAATCATTTCTATCGACTCCTTTTAGTGCTGAACCTGAGTGGCTCCATCAGCTCCCTGTGCTGTGCCCTTATGGCTGATCCATGGGGACAGCAGTGCCATCAGCCATGGCTTTGGTGGCTCTGGCCAGCCCCTCCTGAGCTGGGCTGTCACTGATGTGCCCWGTGGTGGCCCAGATGTGCTCATCTGGCATCAATTCACTCACAGGGCCCCTGTGGCTCTGCCACTGCTCTGCTCCTGCTGCACGTGGTGCAGCCCAGGCTCCTGCCAGAATATCCATGGCTTTGTTCTAAAGAGGAGTGTGGAAAAACAGTCCTAATAAACCTGCAATTAAGCTTTCATTAGTAAAAATACATTAATTGTCTAAGCAGTGCWCTTGACAGGTAGCCATTGGCAGAGGCTGGAATTAGAACATTATCTTTTCTCCAAGCCTTTTCTGCTGCCTTTTTTGTTTTTTTAACTCATTTTGAGGGGAGAAAAGGAAACTGTCTCCCCAGAAGCCTAAAAACCCAGCTCAAAATAGCTCTCAGATCAAAAAAGAAAGTCTTCCAGTCACTTCCACCTAGCAACAGTGCCTTTTTTTTTTTTTTTTTTTAATGAAGAACCTGAAAACACATGCTTGAAAATGAACATATTTGTTCCTTCTGGGTGCTGGAACCAACCCACAAAATTGAGAAATGATACTTGCATAAACCCTCAAACACACTCASAGTGTTTTCTTTAGACTCCTTTTCTTTCTGTTTAAAAATAGACCATTTGGGGTTTCTAATCAGCTGCTTTGTCACTTGTGGGACCAGCTGATGACTAAAGGGGGCTTTTTAGTGTGCTTTAAGGAAGTCATTTATATTCAGCAGCTTGCTTAGGCACTCAGCTTATTTTGAGGCTTATGTGARATGCAATGTGCTTTTTTCCCCCCCAAACCTCAGTGCAGAACTCTCCATCACTGGGAACTGGGAGTGCCATATGTGTGAAACAGCAGAGGGGAATCTGCCCAGACTGCTCAGCTCCTGCTGTAGCTRCTGCCTCTGAAATCACAGGGGCTTCCCCACCACCATCTTCTTCCTCTCTTCATCCTCATGTCCCAAAGAAGTGGAGTCACAGAATCCCAGAATGGTTTGGGTTGGAAGGGACCTGAAGGATTGTCCAGTTCCATCCCCTGCCATGGCAGGGACACCTCCCACTATCCCAGATTGCTCCAAACCCTGGCCTTGGACACTTCCAGGGGTGGGGCACCCACAGCTTTTCTGTGTAACCTGTGCCAGGGCCTCCCCACCCTCCCAGGGAAGGATTTTTTTCTGGATATCTAACCTAAATTTCCCCTCTTTCCCCCAGGTCATGGAAAGCACAGGGCTGGGGCTCAGCAGTGGCTGTACAAGGCAGCTGTGCAGGGTTAGCAGGAGCTGCAGGAGGACTGTGCTGAGCTCAAATCCATKGGGATCCAGTCAGGATTGGCCCCAGGAGCTTTGGGGATGTGTCTATAATTCATGAGTGAGCACTGCCTGACATCAGTGAGGTCACAAACCAGAAGGGAGATGCAGTAAAGGAGAGAGGGAGGGAGGAGCTGTTCCCAGAGAGGGGGCTGGGAGGGGACTGGAGGCTCCTTCCTTGCTCCTGCTGCTTCTGTGCTGCTGCCCAGCAGCCTCACTGCTGCTCAGTGCTGGATTCATTCACCTGCTGGGCTGCTCATTGCCTTTGCCTTGCCACTTCCATCAGGCTGGATGAGGCTGCTAAGCCAAGTCTCAGCCTTGGCAGACCTGATCTTCTATTTCAATAAGGGTAAARCAGGTTAAGGCTGCCCTAATAAAGATTTTTTTTTACAGTAGAAAAATGTTGACCAGTTGCACCAGGAGTAGGAGCTTTGCTGTAGAGGGTTTTGTTCTCCTGTCAGAGCCAGTTTCTGTAATGGTGCAGGTGCTTGGGTTTGATTTACTGCTCATTCTGCATTGCCAGCCAAATGGGAGCAGGGAAAATGGCCCTCTCTGAACTCCCTCTAATTTCCCTGGAGCCCTGGGGAGAGATTTGCACCCACATTATGCATCAATCACATTCTGTGGGTAACACCAGAGCAGGGCTGACAGATGCCTGCAAACMCCTCAGTGCTCAGCTGTGGAGAATTGGGTGCTTCTGCTCTGCTGACACCGTGGCAGAGTTGCTTATTTTTAGCTGTTCAACTTCAAGGGAAAAGCTCTCCTGCAGGTGATGTGCATGTCTGTGTTCTGAGCAGYCAGGGCTGTGTTAGATGTGCTCAGTGTGTCTCTGGAGGAGTTAATCAATAAAAAAAGGGTAATAAAGCAGGGATTACACAGCACTGTTAGCCCAGCAAGGCTGACAGGCAGGAAGGCAGGAGGGGGAGAGTCCTTCTTCAGCTCTGACACTTCCTGGTTGATAAACTTGAATTCCTAGAAAAGGAAAAAAAAAGCATTTATTTTTGTTTCAAAACACAAGCTCAGCATTTTCACTTCAGCACAGGAAGCTTTCTAGCTCGTGGTAGCTTTCATTTTTCCTTTCCTCTGTGTTTTCTGGTGCTTKGAGTGCTTTGTGAAGCCCCCATGCCAGTCCAGGTGTTGCTGGCAAGTGGGAATTTGGAGCAGAGGGTGAATCCATGGGCTGGCTGTGGGTGGGCAAGGCTGTGGATCTCCAGGCAGCTGTTTCACAGCTGGAGCTGCCTTGGGGCATTGGGTACTCCTGAGGACACCACCCACACATCTCAGCCACACCAGTCCCTGGTGGCCCAGGAGTTTTGCTGTTCCAGCTGGGGGTCAGAAGTTGTCCCTGTGCCCCYTGACCTGTGTTATAAACCTGTGTGTGGGGAAATAACCTTTGAGGCTGGATCAGCTGAGGATACCAGCACAATTCCTGGAGTGGGCAGGGAGAGAAGGAGCTGGATGTGCAGGTGATTCCCTGCAACAGAAAAAGGCTCTCCTTGACTTTGAGCCAYGTTCTCCTTCAACGTGGCCATAACCCTCTGACTGACAGGAACTGAGCTGTAATTTTATACAGAGGATCTCATTCTAGGCTTTCTTGGTAATTRGATTGTAAATGAGTTTTTAATGATTTTCTTTTTTATTTTTCCCCCCTCCCTTCTTCCAGGAGTTGAGYGATAAGAGGCGGAACGTGGCGGTGAATCTCACCCAGGACGTGGGGCATCTCAAGAAGCTGCTGGTGTCAGTGAGCCAAATGCTGTCCAAGGGATGAGGGCACTGCAGCAGGTGGGTGGGGACAGTGCCACAGTCCCCAGTGCAGCTGCTGGGGAAGGCCACTGGTGTGTGGTGGTGGGGCTTTGTTCAAATAAACAACTCTCCTGTGGGAATATGAGACTTTTTAGAGTCAGGTCACAGAATCAGTGAATCATTAAGGCTGGAAAAGCCTTCTAAGGCTTTGAGTCCAGCCATTCCCCCAGCTCTGCCAAGGCCATGTCCCCAAGTGCCACATGCACATGGCTTTTAAATCCAGGGATGGAGATTCCATCACTGCCCTGTTTTTAATGCCTGATGACACTTTTGTGAAGAATCTTTTCCTAATACTCATCCAAATTCCACATGCAGATCATAAAAAACTTCTGGTGGGCACTGGATTTGTTCCTCTCTGAATGCATGTGTCAATTAGAGACTGAAACTAATCTTGAGTCCCCATGTCCCTCTGTGATTCCACCCCTCCCTTCCACTCCCTGCTATTCCAGCAGCTTGGCCCAAGTTTTGTTCTCCCAGAGCCTTTCTTTTCCTCTTTGTTTGCTCCACCAGCAAACTGTCTGCACTTCCACACTGATAGCTTTGGGATGGGATATCCAAAAACCTGCTGGGCTTTCACTGAGCTGCCAGCTGTGGGTGGCTGAAGCACCAGCCTGGCATGAGCTCTCTCCATCCAGTYACAGACACGTGGGCAAGGCTTTAATTTTAATACACAGCCAGCTTGGAAACCTGCATCTTTGTGCTGATAAAGCTGAATGACACAGAGTTAGCTGAAGGTTGGATGAGCTCAAGACACTGAACTTTTTRAGGAGGCTGATGGAGATTTGGGGCTGTACTGGAAACTGTTTGTCTTGAACAAGGAGTGTCAGAGCTCCCTTTCATCTGCTGAGGATGGGGACTTGTATTCTTGATTCAGATGTTTTTTATGCTCCAGCAGAGCTGGTGGAGGGTGTTGAGGTGGGAGGGAGGTGCTGCTGCCCCTTGGCCTTTGCTCTGAGGGGCTGTTCCTGCTCAGCCTCCACCCCCAGGCTCATTCTCCTGAGCTGACACCCAGGAAATGCAGCAAGGTGCTGGGTGCTCCCTTGGGAGGCTGCTCCTCTGACCYGCTGATTTGTGTTTCTCTTGCAGAGTGAAGTCACAGGGGAATCGTTCATTTGAGGATAGCAGAAGGCATTGTATTATATTTTGCCAAATTAAAGCCTTATTTATGTTTTCACCCTTTCTACTTCGTCAGAAACACTGAACAGAGTTTTGTCTTTTCTAATCCTTGTTAGACTACTGATTTAAAGAGAAAAACCCAACTCTCTAGACACCTCCAGAGTTTAGTTTTGTAATAAAAACAAACCTGTTTGGATAATTAGACCTTTACATTCCTGGAGAGACAGTAAACACATAATCTTTTATCTTATTTTGCTCAAGAAAACTTGTTCAGRAAACTCCAATGTGGAAAAGGCACCGATGGGAAATGACATTTTAATACTGATGTTGTACACTGTTTTACTTAATTACATTTTTGGGATTAGCTGCCTCTGACTTCAACCTCAAGTAAACACTCCTTTTTTTTTTTTTTTTTTTTTGGTTGCTAATGTAATCAGTTTTTGTAATGGTGTCAGCAAATAAAGGGATGCTATTATTCAGGCTGTTCCTGCTCTCTTCTTTCAAGTGAGTTTGCATGACTCAGGTGAGGTTTCCACCTCTCCCCTCCCCAAAATGAGCAGCAGGCTGCACCCACTGTGCTTGTTTTTGGGCAGAGGAGGAGGCACCAGCTTGAGAAGAGGCAAACTGGGGAGATCTGGTAACTCCAGAGTGAGTTTTTGTTCTAGGGTTTTAAAAAAATACAAGAAATCCCCATCAAAATGCCATGGATGTTGTGGTTCTGTGCCATGTGCTGTCTTTGGGAGAGATCAGGGAATGCCAGGGGTTTGATTTTTTTTTTTTTTTTTTTTTTTTTTTTTTTTTAGAACACTTGAGGATGTGATTATCTGAGGGAAGGCAATAAAGCAGGGGTCACTCGTTAATTGGGGGTTAATTGCAGAGGTGAAGCAGATTAAACTGCTCACCCTGAGCTGTTCACACTCCCCTCTGTGCTGTTTTTAGTYCATATTTGGCCTTCACCAGGCAGGAGGTAAAGAAGCCTCGTCCTTACGTGGTTCCAGTGATCTGGCTCATGCCAAGGCCTGCTGAGAGCTGGGAAATGGCTCAGGAGAGGGAGAGAAAACTGGGAAAATGTGGTTTCCTCCCAGCAGGAGCCACCCCTGGTCTCCAGCTGTGTTCCATGGAGGTGTTATTCCATGGAGTGAAATCCCAAACGCCATTGGCCTCACTTTAGAGGTGCTTGATGTACAAAGTCACCCCTGCAACTGCAGATCCAAGGCAAACCTGAACCCTGCAGGGGCTCCACACTTGCCCAGCTTGGGCTCAGAGGCTTTAGCAGGTGTCCAAACACCTATTTGGAGGCAGTTTAATGGATCCATGCAGGTTTGAGTGGTTTAAAATGATTTAAGATCATAACCCAGGAGCTTCAGTGCTGGTGGTTTGGGCTGGGGGTGTCCCTGTGGCTCTGATCCTTTCCTGCCCCTCAGGGAATTCATGGGAAACTCCTCTGAAGCATCATCCCAATGGGAACTGGGCTCTGCAGGTAAAGTGATGTTGTTTCCTTAAAAAGGTGGGTTTGCAAATGCTGGAGGTGCCTCATTCAATAACCAAACACTTTTGGAAGGGGCAGCAGTGCCTGGAGAGCCTCTGGCTGCAGCCCTTGGAGCCTGCCTGTGTCCCCAGGCTCTTGACTTGAGCTGCAGAGCAGGGGTGAAGGTGCTGCTGCAGTGCTCAGCTGAAAAGGGGAGAGATTTCCAGCATTATTCCCTTTCTCTCTGGGCAGGAATTCTCCCTGGAGAGGGCGGGAGATCTTTTCGGGTTTGAACTTTAAGCGCAGGTTTTTATTTGGCTTTAGGGGATGCGCAGAGGTGTTAAAGGCAGCTGTGCAGAGATCCCCTGGAAAGCTCAGCTGAGCAAAGCCTCATCCCCTCTCTGAAGGGTGAGGGGAGGTCAGGGCTGCTTCCCCAGGAGCACGGGCAGGAGGGGAGGATGCTGTTTCATCTTGCTGTGCTCTGCAGCCCCGGATAAAACACCGCTCACCTCCAGCGTGGTCACTGAGAAACCTCTCCTGCTCTGAGAAAATGGGATGAGAAAAAAACAATTGCCAAGCGTGGGAAGCTGATTCCTGAGTGCAAAGGCAGAGCTTGGTGTGTTCGCAGGGCCGGGAATGCCCGGATCTCCGCGGAGCCCCAGCGCTGGTGCCCAGCCCGGCCGGGAGAGGAGGCAGGAGAGGAGAGGAGGCAGGATGGATGGTGTCAGCCCGCGCTAGAGGGAGACAATAGCTAATGGATACAGGGACGCTTTGCTTGGAAAAAAGCCCAAAGTGGCATGTTCAGCTGCTGGCAAATGGTTTTTTTTTATTTTTTATTTTTTAAATTTTTTAAAAAATTTATTATTTATTTTTTTATTTATTTTTTCAGAGGTGATTTGCGCCGGGTGATGGGTGAGGGCTTCCCGGTGAGGTGCTGCCTGTCGAGCCTGGCTCCTGTAAAACCTGGCTCCTGTCCCGACCTGGCTCCTGCTGCTGTCAGTCCATCAGCATCCCTCGGAACGGGAGCGGGAGGTGCAGGGGAAGGCTCGGGGCTGTCCCTGAAGTTGTGCAGCCCCTCCCAAGCCCTCCCAGCCCTTCCCGGCTGCGCTCGGGAGCCGCAGGTTGTTCTGTTTACCCAGGAGCTGCTGCTGGGTTTTCTCCGGCYGTGACTCACTCGGGCTATTTATTCCTGCGATTATAAAAGGAAAGGCTCTTGCAGCTTCCATTCAAGCCCGAATAATTCAGCTGARTTTGCCGTAAGAGCCTTTCTGCAATGACACAGCCAGGTGTCCTCCCAGGGGTCCCCGTGTCCCCCTGCTCCTTTGGCTGTCTCCTGCAGCTCTCCTAGGGATGTTTTGCACTTTGGTGGTTCCCCCAGGGATCTTGCCAGGCTGGTTCTGGCAGGGGGTTGTACTGGGGGGCTCCTCTGTGGGTCTTGGTGGAAGCTGAGGAAGGGTGAAGGTTCTGCTGGCTGAGTGGGAATTCCTAAGGGAGCATCCAGGAGGTGAAAATCCCCACATTTCTGCCAGACTTCAAGGTTAAACATCATCTTCCAGCAAGAACTCTGTGTTTGTGCCCTGACTGGACAGGAAAGGTTTTGGGGAGAAAGCCTCTGGTGATGCTRTGGGATGTAAAGTTTCCAAAAGGTTTAAGACAAACTGGAGATGATGGCTGCTTTTCCAGCATTCAGGCTTTCTCTCACCTCCTCTTGGAGCTCTGCTGTGCTCTCACAAATCCCTGGGGATCCCTGGGCAGTGGCTGTGGGAGCAGCAATGCCCAAGGGGTGCTCCTTGGGGTGAGATTTCACCAAATACCTTCACAGAGGGTGTTTTCTCTCCCAGACTTGCTTAAAATAAGGCTGGACTAATTCCTGAAGGCCCAGCTTTTGCTGGGAGCTCTGCCTGTCACAGGGGCAGGGTTTGAGGCTGAGGTGGCTTCTGGGGCTCCATGAGGATGTTGTGCTCTGTTTGCCAAAGCAAAGGGGTCAGTGACAGCCTGGAGGAGTTTCCCAAGTCTCTGTGAAGGACCAGAAGTGCAGGACAACCCCTGGGAGTGCCAGGAGCTGCTCAGGTGCTCGCTGGGGGAGGTCACCTGTGCTGTGTGCCCTTGCAAACCCCACCTCTCCTCGTGCTGTGACACACAGGGATGTACAAAATCCTTCATTTCTGTTCGAATTCCTGTGCTTCTGTCTTTCCAAGGGCATGTCTGAGGKGGCTGCTGGAAGTGTCCCTGTCCTGATGTCCCCTGTGCTCAGGATGGGTGCAGGCTCAGCTCTCAGCTCGTGCATCACAGCACAACCCACACGAGGCTGTTTGCAGCTTCCTGTGGGGATGCTTCTATTTCTGGAGTGGTTGCACCTAAAAATACATCTCCAGGCTCCTGGGGAAGCTGGCTCTGCATCACTGAGGAGCTAATTAAACTGGGGGAAACTCAGGCCCTCGAGCAGGGCTCATTCCACGGCACTGAAAATGTTGTGGGTCTGTTCTTTTCCTGGTTTTGCAGCAATCCCTGTTCCTCTTGCACTGCATGGACGAGGTCCAGAGGTTTCTCTGACGGTGGATCTCTTCTGAGATAACCTTGGATTGTGGTGAGTGGCTGTTTTCTCACTGCCCGCCCTTGGAAGAAGAAATCAGAGAGTCCTTGGGCTGCAGTTTGAAGATGTTTATTTTAAAATCTTTATCTCTAAGTTCAGTCAGACCAGCGTGGTGTTCACAAGCAGCTGGAAAAGTGAATTCTCTCCGCCCCGGAACAGCACCTGGGTTTTTATAATCTAAATTACGTTAACATTGTTTTCTTCTAAAAGCCAATAACTAAAATCTAAGTCACACAGTGAAATCACACCTTCACCCAATCCTAAAAGCCCAACACCCTTTGCAAAAGGAAAAAAGAAGAGAAGAACAGGAAAATGTGACTTTATCACATTGATCTGCCTCCATATTTGCCCAATAATAAGAATACAGAGAAATTTAAAACTAATATCTACACACCCAGTGACATAATAAAAAACACACCAATCAAACCCTCGTGTCATCCAAATCCTCAGACAGCTTTGGAAGCCTTCTCCACGGTGTCAAATCAAAGCCAATGCTGTCTTTCAAGCAGGCCCTGTGAGCCCAATCCCCCTGTCCTGGCTGCTGCCCATTCAGGAGACCCAGAGGAACACTCTGGTCTCCCACATTTCTCCTTCCTCTGTGGGAAGGGCAGGTTTGCACCCTGCCCTTCATGCTTTGTTTCTGTGCAGCTGTGACCCCCCCAGACCCTGAACTTCAGCCCCACTGACCATGGCAGGAGCCCCTGAGCTGGAGAAGGGATGTTTGAAATGTCACCCTGCACATCTCTGGAGATCTGGGGTTAATACCCAGCTCAGATGTGCTGGGGGGTCCCAGTGGGCTTTGGATCTCCAGCCTGGCCATCAGCACTTCTTTGTTACCAAAACCACAGTGAAATGTGGCCCTGGGTGCCACATTTTTGTGTTTGTGCCACATTTTTGTGTTTGTGTCACTGTGGGACCCAAAGCCATGAGAGGATGGACACTCTGAGGGTTCATGGCCTTTGTGATGTTCTCACAGGGCTTTTTTGGGTAAAACAACCCCTCACCACCTCAGCCAGGCTTAAAGCAGAGAAAAGAAAGACCCCAAGACCATTTCAAAGCTCACATCCAGAGCCTGAGTGCTCCTGCAGCACATCAGGGCCATCCTGGAAGAAGCTGATCTCTTGCTGAAGCAAATGGGCTCATCCTCATCCAACCCTACTGAAAACAACCTGAGCTGCACCAGGCWGGGGATAGAATTCTTTAAAATCAATAAATATTTCAGGAGCAGAGGGAGGCTGGTCTGGATCAGCAGTGCTGGTCCTGGCTGGTCATTATTAATTCAATGGATGCAGTTGGAAATTGGCTGAGGAAGCACAAACAGCTGMAATTTTAAGTGCTGCTTCCAACCCCACGTGGCTGAGATGATTTGCTGGACCTTCAGTGGCTCAGACTGGGGCCCCCAGCCTTCACCCAGGTGTTAAATACAGCAAAAATTTGATTTTTTGCACATGCCTCAGTCTGGACCCTCAGTCCCTGGGTGTATGAAGCTGTGACAGCAGCACTGGGACTCCCAAACAGTCACTTGTGCTTTCCGGGAGGTCTGTCCTGAATCTCCTGCTCCTGGGAGATGGAGTGAAAATCTTGGATGAAGGAGGCTCCAAGATGCTGGCTGCCCTGGCAGAGTGGGGTCAGTCCCTGTTCCCAACCAGGCATTTTCTTACCCAGCTGAGACAAAGAGAAAACTGATCCCTGTGTCCTCTCAAAGGGCTTCTGAAAGCTGAGGAGGAAAACCAGCAAGAGGAACCTGTTTGTTGGTGTGTGTGAGAACACAATTGCTCTCTTGAGAGTCAGTGCTTGTGGGGGRAAAGCCTGAAAATGGGACACTCAGGGGACAGGAACTTCTGAATCTCGTGGATTCACAGATTGGTTTGGGTTAGAAGGGACCTTAAGGATTGTCCAATGCCACCCCCTGAGATGGGCAGGGACACCTCCCACTATCCCAGGGTGCTCCAAGCCCCATCCAGCCTGGCCTTGGACACTTCCAGGGATCCAGGGACAGCCACAGCTTCTCTGGGCACCCTGTGCCAGTGTCCCACCACCCTCACAGCCAAGAATTCCTTCCWGATTTCTGATCTCGATATATTTTTTATATGAAGTATTTTTATACCTATAATAGAATGTAGCTGTCATCTCCCCTTACCTGGCTGGGGGTGTCAGCTGGGCTCTGTGCTGGTTTTTGGGGGGATGTGGGGTTGCTCTGTCCCCAYGTGGCACAGTGCCCTTGCTCTGCCCCCCTGTCCCCTTGGAAGGTGTCTTTGGAAGAGCTTTGCAGCAGACAATGTATTTATTTTAAATACATGTGTAGGTGTTGCTGCTGGGCTGGGGGGCTGTGCAGGCAGAAACAGGAACTCTCCCTAAGTTTTCTGTGCCCTGGGATTCCTGGTTTTGCCGTCCAGGGTGAGTTTGTTGCCGATCTTGGGGTATTTGCCAGGTGAGATCTCTCCCTGCAGGGCCCTTTTGGGAGCTGAGGCAGTTTCACCCCCTGTGGCTGGGTAAAGGCTGCATCCCATGGGACTGACAGCAGGATAGGATCCCCCAACATCGTATTTAGTGTTTCTTGTGCCAATAGTGGGGCTCTGATCCCACACAAACATCATGTCCATGTGTTACAGAGATATATCTCTGTGTGTGTGTGTGTGTGTGTGTGTGTGTTTCACCAATAAGGGGAGGAGTTCTGTGGTCCCAGGCCAGGTTGGATGGGGCTTGGAGCAACCTGGGATCGTGGAAGGTGTCCCTGCCATGCCAGGGGGCTGGAATGAGATGAACTTTACCCAACCCAACCCATTCTGTGACCCTTTAAGTCCTAATTTGCACTCCAATCTTGCCTGAGGATGGCTAAATCCAAGCATAATTTTTTTTTCTCACCTTTTGCTTAAAACCCATGTTCCAGGCTAATCTTTYCCTTGCTAAATCCACCTTTCAGCATTAGCCTTTGCCATCATCCCGCTTCCCCAGGCCCTGCAGCCGACAATGAGCTGCTGTAACAGCAACCAGCATTAACACAAGGGCTACTCTTAATTACAGGAGCTGCTGTTTATCTCCCCAGCTCTGTTTGCTGCTGACAAAAGCCCGCTCAGGAGGGGGGCCTCTTGTTAATAAGCTGCCTGTGCACCCCAGCAGCGAGATATTGATGTATTTTTAATAAATATTCCCCTTTAAAGGGCCGCATATGTATTCTGGGCTAATCCTCTCATTACACGGTGGCGGGGCGGCTCCGAGGTCGGTGAGAGGCAAAGCTGGGTTTCCTATTCATGCCTGGTGCCTCAGATCTCCCACTTCCTGAAGGGGAGAGATGATGAGAGCAATGACGACTCGCTGTGCTAATTATTGGCAYCCTTGAAGTTTAGAGGACGGAGGAGCATCGCCTCAATTAAGGGGAAAACGGGGAGCCAAAACCCGCTAATGGGGAAGGCTTCCATGAACCAATCCCCCTGGAAATGGGAGGCTCTGCTGAGGCTTCTCCTTGTTCAGAGTCACCAAACGCCYTCGTTAGGATGGGATAGGAGGGAGGGAAATTGGGATTCAGTGTTGGGATGGTGGCAAAGGCTCGTCCTTAGCAGGAACCCTTCAGTGAGAGCTTTGCTCTGCGCTGGATGAGTGCAGGGGCCACGTCCTTTTCCTGCCTAAGCTGGAGCAAACCTGCCCTTAGCGGGATGCAGAGGCACATTTGAGCCTTCCTCTCTGCTGTTTACCTTTGCTCTCCTGCCCGGCTTGCAGGGGCTTTGGTTTGGTTACAATCCGATTAAAACATCCCCGTTACCATTTGCTCAGCGGCTCCGGGCATCAGGAAAGGCACCAAGGGCTCAGGTTAAAGCAGCTGAGCCTGCACAGGCCAGCAGCCACACACAGAGCTATTGCATCCTGATTTATTCAGTGTTTTCCACTCGTGTTTTCCCTGCTTTCATCCTTTTTCTCCCGTGAAAAAGCCTCTTTTTAAATGTGAAACCTCTGAGTCTTTTCTTCTGTGTCTTTTCTTCTTTRTACTTTGCAGGATAAAACATTCCTGGCTCTGTAACAGTGGTTTTCCTTTCCACGGTGGCCCTGGGTGGATCCCGTGTGGTAAAACAGCGCCACAAATGCACAACTTTTTTACCTCTGTCTCCCCAAACTGCAGTGCAGACAGTGAAGAGCATCTTATTTAATTTCCTGAAATATTTACACATTGCATGGAGCAGTGGCAGGGCTGGTGGGAGTCCCCTGACAGYTTTAAGAGGGTTTTTGGATGGTTCACGTCTCTCCCTGCTTGGGTTTGAMCTCCTTGGCTCAGGCAKGGCAGCGAGTGGTGAAGGCAGCCCYGGCCYTGCAGGAGCTTTCTGCCTGCAGGGAGCTGCAAGGTGGGACAAGCAYCAGCCTGGAAGGGAATTTAGGGAGSTGTGAGCTGTCCCTCAGCGCTCTSCCGAGGCAGCAGTGAGGAGTGGAACCCCTGGGAGGGGTCTGATGCTGCTTTTTGCCTTTCCCCAGCTGTCTGAGTGACGAGATAGGAGTTTTTCCTTACCATCAGCTGCAGGTGCATCCCATGGGGAGCCTGTCCAGGGGGATGCTGCAGCACCCACGCCTCCATGGAGCTCGTTTTGGGGATGGGGACAGGCTGCCACTCATCAGCAGGGCTGTCCCCACCATCCTCTTGGCTCGGGATGCTGTTCAGGGGGAAACCGCGGGCGGGGAAATCACATTTGTGGTTTCTGTCTTCACCCAAGTGAGCTGCTGTTGCTCTGAGAGCATTTGCTCCATCACTGCCGGGGCTGGGGGCACACACACATCCTGCAGGGACGGGCTTTGGGCAGCACTCYGGGGTTGTTTTTTCCCTTCCTGTCACCGAGAGCGAGGGAGCCTGGAGGGGAAGCATTGCCTCCTGCTCCTTGCTGAGGATGCTCAGSGCTGGGGGAGGAGGTGGCGCTGGGAATGACTCATCCGTCTGGCGGGTCCCTTCTCCCCAGCGCTGCTCCCACGCGGGAAGGTGACGGTTCTCCTCCTCCCTCGCCAGGGGAACAACGAAGCTGTGGGAGCCGTTCCCTCTGCAGCCGGCTGCTTTCGGAGGGGGAGCGGGTTGGAGCTCTGGGGTGGCACCGCGSCTCTCCAGGGCTGTCACACACCTCTCAGTCCCCTGGGGTTTGTGGGTCACCTGAGGGGAAATAAAAGGAGTTTTGGGCAGGGTAAGAATAAAACTCTCCAAACCCTCTCCAGCTGCCGCCAGCCCAGGGGCTGGGCAGGGTGTAGTGATGCTCTCCCAGCCGCTGGTGCCCTGCAGCACGGGATATCCCGAGCCACGGGTGCTTTCCATGCGTTTAAGAACCATCCATGAGCTCCTCCTGTCCCTGCTGGAGCTCCCCTGACCGCGGTGTGCCGAGGCAAGGAGCTCCACTGGTAAATCCTGCTGGCCCCGTGCTTGCAACCCCAAACGTGAACAAAGCTCTCAAAGCCCGCAGGATTTGTTCCAGGAATTCCTGGCGCGTCTCAGCAGCTCCTGGGAGCTGATTCCGTGTTTTGTACAAATGTTTCCCTGGCCCCTGAGAGCAGGAGGCGAGCGAGCAGCYCGTGCAGCAGCTGCTGGTGTCACAGCTGATTTTAGCCCAAATTTGGCAGCTCTAAGCTCAGGGCCTGCCCAAAGGCTTCAGCTTCTCCATCCCTCCCAGCAGCAGGGTTTGATTTTTCCACGGGTTCAGACACCAGAACAAGTGCCAGGAATTTGGAGCAGGCACTGGGAAATCAGCTCCAGCCTCTCCTCAGGGTTCCTTTGTGCTGCTCCAAGCATCTGTCCCAGAAGTTGCAGGTGTTGGGTGAAGCAGCAAAGCCTGGATGCTTTCCATAAACTGTGGGAGAGCCCCCCAGAGCTCTGGGTGTGGGAGAGCTGCAATGGGATGGGWGATCACAGCTGAGCCAGTGGTGCTTGGCCTTGGGACAAACGATTTCCCCATGTTCCTCCATACCCGAATTCCCAGCCAGTGCCAGTGGTGGCTCCTGCCCTCCTCCAGTGTCTGCTGATGCCTTGGCAGGAGCCAGACGGCTTTTTAGCTCCAGGACTTTGCCAGTGACATTTTGGGATTAGGGGGAAAATCCTGCCCGTGAACATGTGGCTGAACCCCATCAGCACTGTGAGAGCACGGGCCACAGTGATCTGCTTCCCACATCCATCCATCCATCATCCATCCATCCATCCATCCATCCATCCATCCATCCATCCATCATCCATCCATCCATCCATCCCTTCATCCATCCATCCATCCCTTCATCCATCATCCATCCATCATCCATCCATCCATCCATCCATCCCTCCATCCATCCATCCTCCATCCATCATCTATCCATCCATCCAATCCAGGCTTGATTGTCAGTGTCTCCCAAACTTCATCATTAACAGGGCTCTGCAAAAGATAATTAATGTGCTTTGCATTTTCCTGCCCTGCACGTGACAGGAGCAGCCCCGGGACTCTGCTGGCCTTGAGCTCCTTCTCCTCCTGGAGGAGGTTGGATGAGGGAATTTTTGGAGGTTGGATGAGGGAATTTTTGGAGGTTGGATGAGGGAAGTGGGTGATGGATTTTTGGCCAACCTGAGAAGTTTGGGCAGTGGCTGCAGCGCGCAAGGGTGGATGGTTTGGAGAGGGAGAGGCTGACGTCTCAGGTGACGTCCATGTAGCGACCATGGGATGTCTGGGACTTTTTCTCCTTCCCTGGAAATATCCAACCACTTTTCCTTGACCATGCAGAGACATGAAAAAGGGGTTTAACACAGATCCTGCTGCTTTGCCTAATTGCAGGGTTTGGTGAAGGACAGCTGGGTGCTGACTGTGCTGCTCAGTGCCTGGAGGAGCCAGCCCTGGCTGCTCCGACATCAGCAAGAGAAACACAAATTGAATATATAAAACACAAACATGTTCTTTTGGGGGTTTTGTTTGAATTTTGGGGATGGCTTTGGGGTTTGTTTTTTTGGGGTTTTCTTTGCTACTCTGTGTTATCCAGGTGAGGAGAAGACTCATTTTGCATCGCAGGGCAGGACCATCTGCGGGATGCTCCCAGCAGGACCCAGCATCCCTGAGTGCAGGGCTCTTCCCCCAGCCACTGGGCAAACTGGGAGCACTGGTGTGGTGCTGGCTCAGCCGAGGGGCTCCCGGCAGCAGCTCCTTGTCCCCAATGAATGGGATTTGCGTTGTGCAGGAGCAGGTGGCTACGGCCTCATTTGCAATTCCCGTGCCTGCCACACGTCCCTGCAGCGGCAGGTCTGAACAGCGGGGTAAAAGAGATGGGGCCTGGATCGTAGGACAAAAAGAAACAGGCTTGGAAGGGCCTCCTACACCTTCCAAATCTGCTTGGGTGGATGCAACATCCCCTTCCCGTGGCCAGTGTGGATGAAGCAGGACCCAGCAGGTCAATAAAGCAATTTGCACCCTCGCACAGGGCCATCCATCAAGGGATGTGATTACATCTCCACTGSTTCCAGGCTTTAATGTAAATTATGTCACAGGGATATAGAAGGATCTGAGGATTCATTTCTTCTGCCTCTGGAAGTACCTTGCCCTTCCCTGCATTTGTGGGGAGTCAAGGGTTGTCCAGGGGGTGGTGGGATCACCRTCACTGATGGTTTGGGGTTTTCAAGTCCCTAAAACGTGGCTATCATAAAGGGAGGTTTTGGGTTGAGCCCTGGCTGTCCTATCCATCTCCTGCCAAGCCTTTACCAAACAYCTCCTTTGCTCTTGGTCCCAGCCCTGCACTTTTCAGGGAGTTTGGAGGTGTCTGGTGGAAGGGAATGGAATGGAAGCTGGCTTGGCTGTGGCAGCCTAACAGGAAAAAAAAAAACCTGGTCACCAGGGTCAGCAGCCTGTTAAATTCCAACCCCCCCTGCAGCCGATAAGGAAAAGGAAGTGGATGTTTGTGTCCCTGGGACAGCCTCGTTAAATAGGAAGATAACAAATGGAAAAACAACACGTTTCCAATGGTGCCCCACTTCCCTGGAGCTGCAGAACACCAGCTTGGGCTGCCTCTCCTGCCGTGCAAGGGTGGGTGCTGCTCATCTCTTTTGTAGGGATGTGGGTTTTTCCTGGTGACCAGGCTCACCGTGTGCTCTGGGAACACCCCAGTCTTGAGCTAAATGCATTTAAATTTCTTTTTTTTTTTTTGTTGGCTTTTTGTGTATAAAGGTATAAGCTTTAATGAGATTCATGGGGTTCCCAGCCCGTTGTTCTCTCTTCCCTCTGTCCCCAAGCCTTGGGCAGCTCCTCCAGCTCCTTCTTCCTGCATCAGTGAWGCCAAACTCTGTCATCAGCTGCAGGAGTGCTGCTCACAGGGACGGTGTGTGCTTCAGTCACTCTGGRTTTACCCTGCAGGGACTGAAAAGTGACACCAAACTCCGGCCCCTGCAGCTGAAGAAACTTCTTTTGCTCTTAAAATCACAGAACCCCAGAATGGTTTGAGTTGGAAAGGACCTTAAAGCTCATCCTGTTCCACCCCCTGCCATGGGCAGGGACACTTTCCACAATCCCAGGTTGCTCCAAGCCCTGTCCAACCTGGCCTTGGACACTTCCAGGGATCCAGGGGCAGCCACAGCTTCTCTGTGCCAGGGCCTCCCCAATCTCACAGCCAAGAATTCCTTCCCAATATCCCATCCATCCCTGCCCTCTGGCAGTAGGAACCCATTCCCTGTGTCCTGTCCCTCCATCCCTTGTCCCCAGTCCCTCTCCAGCTCTCCTGGAGCCCCTTTATGCCCTGGCAGGGGCTCTGAGCTCTCCCTCAGYGGTGCTGGGGAGGATGCTCAGGTGAGGGTCGTTGGCTCTGGATGCCCAAATTCCGCCAAAACAAACCCTGGAAGCTGCTTTGCTCCCTGCCCCTGGGTGTTCTTGGTTGCCCTTCCCGGGGCAGCACAAGCCCCCAGGGTTCTGTGCCTAAAATCTGCAGCCCCGCTGGAGAGAGAAATGAGAATTCCCGCTGACACCAGCACGGGAGGGGGTTGTCAGCACCCCCCAGGATTGATTTCAGCCACCTGCACACTCTCATTATTACCCGCACGTCACAGATAAATGAGCGTTTCCACGTAGTCCAAGCAGGTATCGATCAGGGCCCGGCTGATCAATGGGATGCTGTCTCCCCTGGCTGGAGCCTGTCCCAGCCCCGGGGGACTTTGCCCATCATTAACAGCCATAAGCGCTCAGACAACGAGGGCCTGKTGTGTTATCCTAATGCCAGGCCGATCTGGGAATTAATGGGGATATTTGGAAGCACYTTAACTGCCCGTGCTGATACCCTGAGTTTCCCCCTCTCCTGATCTCCCGCAGGTCCCGGAGCTGGATACATGCGCCTAAGCTGGTTACAGTGAATTTCCATGAATAAACAGGCGATTCTGCCCGGCCTGAAAGCAACTTCATTAAGGCCCAGCAATAATTCGAGCTTGTCCTTTGAACCCTAAAAACGGGGAAGATTTTGAGCGACAATTGACTTTGTGTTGGCGGTCACGGGACCGCTCCAGCTCCCAGGCGGAATTCGCCTCTCTGGAAATGTCTTTTCCTCTTTGCTTTTCCTCCACAACCGCCCTGCCAAGGTGAATAATTGTCCTGGAATGTTTCGTTTGTGGGGAAAGGTTAGCTGTGCTCACGGATAACAAAGTGCTGGCTGGCTGAAAGGAGGCGCGGGGTGATTTACTGGGGTCTGCCCGGCCAAAGCCACGCCTGGAAACCCAAATGGAGCTGCGGGGGAAATGGTCAGGTCGGGCTGGGGATGGGGCTGGGGATGCAGGAGGTGGGAACGGGCCAGGGAATGTTGGGAGGGAGGGGATGAACATCCGTGCCTGGAGCAAGGAGGNAGAGGGGCAGGGGAGGGCGGGGACCCCCGAGGGGTGGAGGGCACAGCGGGCAGGGTGAGCTSGGGGACACCGGGGACAGGTTCAGCTCCCTGCTGCACGTCCCTGCACGAATTAACCCTCGTGGATGTGTGGGCTCTGCTCCACTGCCGCTTCCCAGCTGTGCCAGGGCTGCTGTGGGAGAGCAGAGTATTCCTCTGGGTCTCCTGAATGGGCAGCAGCCAGGACAGGGGGATTGGCTCACACAGCCTGCTTGAAAGATGGCATTGGCTTTGATCTGACACCATGGAGAAGGCTTCCAAAGCTGTCTGAGGATTTGGATGACACAAGAGTTTGATTGGTGTGTTTTTTATTATATCACTGGGTGTGTAGATATTAGTTTTAGATTTCTCTGTATTCTTATTATTGGGCAAATATGGAGGCAGATCAATGTGATAAAGTCACATTTTCCTGTTCTTCTCTTCCTTTTCCTTTTGCAAAGGGTGTTGGGTTTTTAGGATTGGGTAAAGGTGTGATTTCACTGTGTGACTTGGATTTTAGTTATTAGATTTTGGTAGAAAACAATGTTAACATAATTTAGATTATAAAAACCCAGGTGCTGTTCCGGGGCGGGCAGAATTCACTTTTTCAGCTGCTTGTGAACACCACGCTGGTTTCACAGAATTTAGAGATAAGGATTTTAAAATAAACAACTTCAAACTGCAGCCCAAGGACTCTGATCCCTTCTTCCAAGCATGGGCAGTGAGAAAACAACCGCTCACCACAATTTAAGGTTATCTCAGAAGAGATACACCGTCAGGCTGCCAGCTCGGGCTGGGCACTGCTCAGAGCCTCATGTGGCATTGACCTGGTGCTCAAACAGGGCGCCGACCTGCACTGGGCAAACACTGGGATTGGGAGAGGGGTTTACCTGGGTACAAGCAGCGTTGGGCAGACAAAGCAATGAATGCTGCCTGCTTTGGGAACTTTAGCAGGGGCTCATCCCTTCAGCAGAGAATTTATTACCCTGTGAACAAACTGGCCTGGCTTTGGTGGCTTCCAGCCTCACACCCAGCCCTCCAAACTTCCAGCCAAGGAGCATCCACGCAGCGTCTGGGCAGCGTCCTGAATGAGCAAGGGCAGAATTCCCGTAGAATTCCCAGGTGAAGCTCAGTCACTTAAGGAAAAGGTTCTTTTTTTTAACTCCCAGGCTCTTGGGGGTTTGTTCTTGCACCTACTTCGTGCATCAGCAGCACTTTCGGGGCAAGTCCCTGCATTTAAGAGAAGGCACTGAGCCTCGTTTGAGGGGTTTTGGGATGACTCTCAGACCCCAGCCCGTTCTGGTTTTGGCCAGGTGCTGGCAAAATGCCCATGAGCCCATTCCCGGGAGGGATCTGCCTGTGCTTTCCCAGCTCTGCCCAAGCAAGTGTCAAAGAGGAAAAATCCCGAGCTGCGAGGTGAAACTCGGGTTTGTGGCTGAAGCACCACGAGCAGAGAGGCAGTGTGACAGTGAGGGGACAGTGAGGGGACAGTGAGGGGACAGTGAGGGGACAGTGAGTGTCCTGCTGCCCTCTGTTGTGGCTCAGCAGTGCCCCAGCCTGTGCACAGCAATTCTGCCTCGCTGTTCGCACCCAAATCCGGGTGCAGCGCCCCAAGCAGGAGAACTCCAGGCATAAGGAGCACGGGGAGTCTGGCCCAGACCAGGGAAAAGCCAGAAGGATCGCTCTGGAGAAAGCCAGGACCTCCTGAGGGTCTGCCCTCGCAGTGGAAGCTGCTCAACCAGCTGTTGTGCACATCTGTAAGGCTCGACCAAGCGGAGGAGAGAGGCTGGAGTTTGTCCTCAGTTTACCCTGACGTGATCCCGGGCTGGCAGAGGAGGCGTTCCCGTGGTTTTAAACATTCCAGAGCTTCCACGGGGGAAAAAAAAAACAGGTTTGAGTTGGAATTGGCTGCGTGTCTTTGTGGCGGGGATGCCCAGCACAGCCCGGGAGCCGGGAGGGAGGAGGAAGAGGAGGAGGAGGAGGAGGAGGAGAAGGAGGAGGATGGCTGGGCTGTGCCGGGAGCCCAGCTCCCATCTGGCTCCCTTATCACGGCCCGCACAGCCTCGCGTGTCACATTGGGATGTAAATCGCATTAATTGAATTCACTTTGGCTGCGCTTTTGGGAGCAGACAATGACTGAGTCAAAATCTCATTTCCATACTGATAAGACACAGTTGAAAAATGATGCCTYCTAATGAATAAAATGTGTGTAACTGGTCCGGCGTGATATTAGCATTAAAGTGTTAATCACTTTGGCATACAAGTTTATAGTGCTGAGTAAATTTGTCTTCAAAGGGTCCTGAAACAGAAATCTATGTTCCTGGACTGCCATAGCAACACACAAACGTCTTCATTGTATTTCCCGGTCAGAAAGCAGGTGCCAGCTTCTAATTAAAGCCTAATTTGCAATTTGTGTCCTATTCAGTGTTTTCATGGGAACTTTGATGGCTGATACCGCGGTAAGCAATAACCAGCAGCAAGGCAGGGATGGAAATTCATCCTTCCCCAGGGGCTGAGCCAGCACAGGAGGGTCAGCAGCAGGCTGGGAGGGGTGTTCCTGCGCCAGCAGGCTGCTGGCAGAGAGGGAAGGTGGGGACTCATCCCAGCAGGGGCTGGTGGCCACCCTGCCCCAGCCTCCTCCGGGCAGCCCTGGCCCTCCTCCTTTGGAGACAGATGGAAAAGGCTCCTTCCAAWCTCCCAATTAGAGGCTCCAGATGAATGATGCTCGCGGAGGTCTCTCGTTGCACATGTTCTCCAGCCCACCTGCTGACCTGCAGCAGCTTCGCTTTCCCAGTCTTCTTCCCCCTGCCACCCCTATCCATCTCCTCCTTTGGCTTCTAATTACGGGCTCAGGAGCATCGATAYGGAGGGTAATTAGCAGCAGCAGGTCTGTGGGTGCCTGGAGCAGTGGTGAGAGGTGTCCTGAGGAGCTGGTTGTCCTGAGTAGCAGTGGTTTGAGGTGGCAGCCCCAGTCGGTGGGAGGTGCTGCTGCTGCTGCTGAGAAATGCTGTGCTTGCTTCTGCTGGGGGTATGGAAAGGGCCCTGAGGGGGGCTCAGATCCCAGTGAAATCCAATCCTCCTGCAGATTCCTTTCCCTATTGCAGCCTCGGGCAGTGGCTGAGGAGCTGAGCCTCCCCAAAAGCTTCAGAGCCAGAGCCCTGAGCTTTGGGTGCCTGCAGAGCCTGGCTGTGCTGGGCTTTTCACTGTCCACGGGAGCCCAGCCCCACCCCTGCACCCCTGAAGGTGGGGTGGAAGTCCCTGGGTGTGATTTGGCCCCCCCCTCAGCTCCTTGCAGGGTTTGTCACTGATGGAGATTCAGGGGTCACAGCAGAGGGGCTGGAGGAGCACAGGGGGCTCTGCCTTGGCAAGGGGACAGCAGACACGGTTTGGTCTGGGTGTGATCCCCACCACCCTGGGGCAGCTGGGGATGAGCCAGCAGGGAAAACGTGACATTTGTGCCCTTCAGGAGCAAACCACACACCCTGGATGAGGAAGCACAGCAGTGCTGGAGGGGAGTGGTGTGTGGGGAGCTGTGGTCCCCTGCTCCATGAAATGGGATTTCCCTGGTTCCTGCTGACTGAAAGAGCCCTGGAAACCCCTGGGGACAGAGGTGCCACCCTGGGCCCGTGCTCCAAAGCTGCAGCAGCCTCCAGCAGGGAAGTCTGGCCATGCCTCTCTGCTCCTTCCCAGCTCGGCTCGGATTTCCAGCTGCAGTAAATCAGCACAGCTCCACCAGAGCCAATTTCGTGTCAGTCAGTGCTCTGACTCCTGGTACTCAACCTTCCCGCTGAATTTATTCCCTCCATAGAGTCCATGTGCTTGTATAAGTCCTCTCATCCATCATGCAATGCTCCTGGTTTTATAGCAGAAAAAAAAAGGAAAAAAAACCCAAAACAAACCAAAAAAAGGAGTCAGTGGCTGTCCTGGTTCAGGGAAATGGGCTTTGAGGCCCCTTCCAACCATTCTGTGATTCTACAAAGTGAAAGTTTAAATCACTGCTGGATTATTTTATCAGCTGTGAATCTCCTTCCCGAGGGATTTGGGTCCCCCAGGGCAGGCTCCAACCCCTGGATCCTGGCAGAGTGAGCATCTGAGAAGCTCCACTGTTCCTGCCCAGGCCCCTGAGCTGTGCAGTGGGGTTCAAATGCTCCAGCCCCTCACTTTTATTTCCTTTATTTCCTCTACCACATGGACCTWTTCTGATATTTTTTGATGGGAATCCTTTCCAACCATTTTTCCACTTTTCAAGCAGTGCACATAAATCACCCTGGGCTGATGTGCAAGCAGACAGAACAACACCACATATCCTGGAGCCAGGCTGAAACCCCCCCATAAATTGGTGTGGCACAATCAGATGTTCAACTGAATCAACAAAATAAATCCGGGATAAATGGAAAATGGTAAAAAAGAAAAGAATAACCCACCTAAAGCTTTGCTCACATAACAGGAAAAGCACAGCCTGGGGCTCTGTCCACCAGTGAGTGGAAAATGCCCTGCTCCAGGAATCCACCTCTTTCCTGCCTGCTGGGGGATGTGAGYTTTCCCTGCAGGGAATATCCTGTTTAGCTGAAGCCCTGCTCCCCACCATTCCAGCAGGGATCACACAGGAGTGACATCCCCTGGGGAGCTGAAATCATCCTCTCCATGAGGAATTTATCAATATAAGGCTTTTTTTTTTGCAAGGATGGAGATCCTCAGGGTGTGGAGCAGGGGCTGGTGGGTGGGTGTCGGGGTTATCAGGTCTGAGATGAACCCCAGCAGTGTAAAAAGTCTTTCTTCTCACCAGCCCGTGCTTGGCAGAAGGAATCGGAGAATATCTGGGTTGTGGTCTGAAGATGTTCATTAAAAGCTTATCTCAAAAGTTCTCTCTGTCCAGCATGAGGTTCACAGGCAGCTGGAAAAGCAGAATCTCCTCCTCCCACAATGACGCCTGGACTTTTATAATCTAAACTACGTTAACAATGTTTTTCTCAGAACACCAATAAGTAAAACCCATGTGTCTTGGTTTGAAAAGACAGGTATCTGCTAGGGGAAAGCCGGTGCTCTCCCCTTGCAATGGAGACTGCAAACCCCCTCCCACCAAATTATTATAAATTTGAAATTAAGGGGCTCTCAGGCAAAGATGTGGGACTGGGAATAACAGGGTTTTTTACTACTATATATATATCTAACAAAACAAGCAAACAAACAAACAAACAACTACAGCATTAATAACAAGACAAAACCAGGAAACCTCGAGGGACCCGAGGGACCACAAAGCCCAGGGCAGTCTGATCTCTGGCTCTGAGGCACCAAGCTGCAACAGTGGAAGATCCCGGGCTGGTGATGAGGCAGATGGGCAGTTCTGCAGTGGTGGTTGGAGCAGCAGAGATGTCCTGGCTGAGCAGAAGGTTTGAGGTCAGCGTAGGCAAAAGCCACAAAAGCGACGGCAGGACAGGGTCGGGCCCACTCCAACGGGGCAGGAGGAGAGCTCAGAAATCCCCGGGCACACGAGCAGATGGTGGGAGGTTTTCCCAGGAGCAGAGCCTATGGTGACAGTTGAAACTCCTCTCGCAGCAAGCGAACAGCCTGGGTGTTCTCTCTCCTCGAGTGCCAAGGGGAAGAAGTGCCCAGCCCCCAGCTCCCCTGTCCCTTCGGTCTTCCCTTCCCTGGTTTCTTTTCTTTGTTAAGTACCGACAATCACTCAGTCGTCAGTGTCTTAGCAACTCGAGGGAAAAAATTCCAAAGACAAAACAAAACAAAAACCAAATCTAACTCCCAACACCATCTCATGCAGTGAGATTGCACCTTCACCCAATCATAAAAAACCATCACCCTTTGCAAAAGATGGTGGGGAAGAAGAACCAGGAAAACGTGTTTTTAACACACTGACCTGCCTCCATCTTGGCCCTGTTTTACCTATATAGCAAAATCTAAAAATCCGACTTTTCCCCCCTGTGCCATAACAAAAATCACAGCAATCAAATTCTCGTGGCTTGCAAACCCCCACACAAAGTTTGCAGTGGTTCTCATGGGCTGAAATGAAAAGCACTGGGGCATTTCTGACTCTGTTCTAAAACCTCAGAGCCCTTGCCAGGGTCTCAGCCCATCCAGGACAGCCAGAGGAACATTCTGGCCTCTGACAGGAGAGGTGGTGGAACCCAGGGCTGTGGTGGCTCCTCTGAACCCAACTCCTCCTCTYCACCCCCCTCAGCCCCTTCCCCAGGTGATGCTCCAGGAGCTGCTGCAAGTTTTAATGCCATGTAACTCCCTGGGGCTCTGCTTCAACCCTCATGGGAAGGCGGAATTGCTGTGGAACACCTGGCCCTGAGCCTCCTTGGCTTTGWGTGGCCTGACTGAGGACATTAAACACCTTCTCCTCAGGGGCTCTGTGCTGCTTCCCATCCCTGGGGCAGGGTGTGAGGGAGGGACAGCCCAGACACAGCAGTTTTTTGCTTCCTGGGGTTTCTGCCAGCTGGAGTTACGGCTTATTCCAGCCCAGGCAACCCCAACCACATGATCAACATTATCAGGGTTATTAAAATGTTTTTACCAGAGCCAGAAATGTTTGAAAAACYTGTTGCAACACTGAGCTAAGCGTTTTAATGAGGAACAGGCTCTCTCTGTTCTTTGCACAAACTGGGGGGTTTTTGTTATTCCTTAAAGCACTCTGCCATGGATGCTCAGTGGCCCTGCCAGAGGGTCTGTGGTGGCAGCAGACCCCAAAAGGGTCTTTTCCCATATTTTGGATTGAGGGCACTTTGCAGATCTGAACATTCCCAGGGAGGAAAGGGAGCTCTGTTTTTTTTCAGGTGTGGAGGGGCAGGGCTGTTTGTGAAGGGAGAACGTGGCACCTTGGCAGGAGAGCACAGCATCCAGCCTTTCCCATGGAGCCAAGAGCTGCTCCAGCCAGGAATCATGGCTTCAGCTCATCCTCCTGGCAGCTCCCAGTGCTGRAACTTCCAGGCTGGCAGCTCGTGGTTTCATGGAGCAGTTGCTTCCCCAAGAGCTCTGGTGCCTAAACCAGGGTCTGACAGAGGCTCTCAGAATGGTTKGGGTTGGGAGGGACTTYAAGGATCACCTGAGCAGGGAATCTTGGGATTCTTGGGGCCTTGGATCTCGACATSTTGGGATCTGTGTSTGGAMTATCCTGGGGGCTGGTGACATCAGKTGGATCCMACGCAGGTGGAATCAGCYTCTCCTCCTTTCTGCTGCCAGAACAGAGCTGATGGCACCCGTGGCTGGAGAGACAGCAGGGACTGACCCAGCTGATCCAAACCTGAGCTGGCAGAAGCTCTCCAGAGGGAGAGTGGCAGCTCTCGGGAGTTTTGGGAGTGCTGGGGCTTCGTGCCAGGATTCAGAGCCTGATTTGTGAGCTGGAGCAGCACATCCTGGGCCATTTCACCTCTCTGAACTCTTCTGGATGCCCCAGTTYAACATCACCTCCTTGCACACACACAGACACTGCTCTGCAAGGCACCACAAAAGCCATGGTATTTCCCCATAGCAAATGTTTGCAAAATAGAGGGGAAAAGGCTCTGTGCTGGAGCTGGGACTCACTTGGYTCCTCTTTGGGCTCACAAGGAGCAATTTCTGTGTGGTGCTGAGTGTGCAGCTCAGCTTGGGTTTTGYTGAAGAGAGAGGATTTGGGAGTGAGTGTATGGATACCCTGTTAATTAATTTGGGAAAGGTTTTTTGCCTGTGCTCTCTACCATGTGGCTGTAGGAATAATTACAGTATCTCCTGTCTGCTAAAGCAATGGTGGGGCATTTCCCACTGCCTGGGAAAGGTTGTCTCAATCCTGCTGTGGAGCAAGGACCCTTAAGTCCCACTTGTCACGGGCAGCATCTTTTAAAGACAGGTGAGTGGTGTCTGCCAGCTTTGTCTGTGTCACATCAAGGATGATTCACCCAGAATCTGCAAAACCAGCTCCAGGACCAGCTCCCGTCACTGCAGCCACCACCCAGCTCTGTTTCCCTTCCCTGGGGCCAGGGATTGCTCCTGTTTGCTCCACTCTGTCATTCCAGGGTGTCCAATGTGTCACATTTTCCTCTCTCAGTGCTGAGCAGTGGGCAGGGCTCACCCCTTGCCTTGGTCATTCCCAAGCTTTCCAAACTTTGCTGCCCCAAATCCAAGTCTTCCTTTAATGAGAACCCCCAGATGTGCAAGCCCAGGTCTGAACAGAGCCCAGGGTGAGGAGCAGAGCCTGCTGGGGTCACCTGGAGAGCACAAAATGTGCAGAGAACCGGGGCTGACAGATTTCAGCAGAGGTGGACAGATTTTAGTAAAGCTGGGCTTTGTCAAACACCAGCAGCCAAGGATGTGCCAGTCTCTCCCCTGGAACTCTGTGGAAGGGAATTTCAGTTTGGGCTTGGTTTCAGTCTGGGRTATTTGGTCTGTTTGGAGAGGGGAGCAAAGAAGGGAAGTGGAATTCACTGCCCCCTGCAAAAGCCAGGTGAGGATGGTTTAAATTTTGCTTTTATGTATTTGTATGTGTTTTTATATCTGTATAAACTTGTATTTCAGTGGTTTACAAAAATATGCCCTTGCAGATGGGCCAGTTGCTCCTACTATTGTAACACAATCATCTCCTACAGGTGCTAAAGCCTTATTTAAAGCAGAATCTCTTGCTCCAGTGTCAGCCAAAGATGACAGTGTCAACCAGAGATGTTTAAGACTGAGCTTTGCTTATGTGTGCCAGCTGTGCCTAAAATCCAGGTGAGTTTGGTCCTGAGTTTATACTCAGATCTATCTCTGCTTTAATTAACTTCAGGCTTTAGTAACTGGGTTCAGACTAAGCTTATTCTAAAATCTGGGCAAATATCTCCAGGTTTGGCTTATTTCCAGTTCTAAAGTTGGTTTTAGTTGGATAACAATCAAAGGTCTGACCCAATGCCCACTGAAATCTGCTGGAGAATGAAATTCCCTCCGTACCAGCCTGGCCTGTGGATGGGGAGTTTTCCAGCAGAGCCAAGCTCAGTTCTGKTCTCCTTTACCCCTCTGTGAAACCAAAACTGAGCCAAGGGAAGTGAGTGAYGATCCAGCCACACTCAGGAGGCTCCAGCTGCAGCCACCACGACTTCACACCCCTTTCAGACACTCRTGCCATCACCTTGGTGTCTTGATGGTGTTTCTCTTTTGAGATAACTTCAGATTGTGGTGAGTGGTTGTTCTTTCGCTGCCCGTGCTTGGAAGAAGGGATCAAAGTCCTTGGGTTGTAGTTTGAAGATGTTTATTTTAAAATTTTTATCTCTGATTTTCGTGAAATTGGTGTGGTGTTTGTAAGTAGTTGTAAAAGTGAATTTTCTTTGCTTTGGAACAGTACTTAGGTTTTTATAATTTAAATTACGTCAACATTGTTTTCTTTTAAAATTTAATAACTAAAATTTAAGTTACACAGTGAAATTACACTTTTACTTAATTTTAAAAACTCAACACTCTTTGTAAAAGGAAAAGGAAGAGAAGAACAGGAAAATGCGACTTTATCACATTGATTTGCTTCCATATTTGCCCAATAATAAGAATACAGATAAATCTAAAACTAATATCTACACACTTAGTGATATAATAAAAAACACACTAATTAAACTTTCGTGTTATCTAAATTTTTAGACAGCTTTGGAAGTTTTCTCTATGGTGTCAGATCAAAGCCAATGCTATCCTTTAAGCAGGCTGTGTGAGTTCATTTCCCTTGTCTTGGTTGCTGCCCATTCAGGAGACCCAGAGGAAYACTCTGGTCTCCCACAGTGTCTTATTCAGCACTGACAAACAGAATTCCAGCTTTCCCAGCCACGAGGAACCTGAGACTGAAAGGGCTCCTTGAGTCCATTGGAGGAAGACACTTTMATGGCACATTTTCCTTGTTATAAAACCAGTCTGGGATAATGAGGCCAGTGAAAGGATACGACCTGAGCYATAAAATGCACTTATTAAAGTTGGGTGATAAATCAGGGAGGGATATTTTTTGCCCCTTCCCAAGGAGCTGGGAGCAGTCAGACAGGGAAGGGAGGTGAGGCAGATTGATTTCTGGTGCWAGGCTCTCTCCCCCAGCTGGGGGTGAAGGATTAGCACAGGTCAAATTGCTCACACACCTCTGTCAAGGGRATATGTGTGTCTAACCTAAATGTCAGGCTGGAGTAAAGAAAACCTGGGCTCTGTGGCCCTGCTGCATCCCAGTGGGGGTGATTCCATCAGTCCTATCCCTCTTTGCTCCTTTGGATGCTGAATTTTTTGTCCTTTCTTTTTTCCCCCCCAAGACAAGTGATTTGTCTCCTACAGGATGCTCTGCTGTTCCATTGGTGACAGGACAAGGAGGGAATTGTTTTAAACTAAAAGAGGAGAAATTTAGGTGAATATAAGGAAGAAGTTCTTCCCTGTGAGGGTGGGGAGGCCCTGGCACAGGTTTTCCAGAGAAGCTGTGGCTGCCCCTGAATCCCTGGAAGTGTCCAAGGTCAAGTTGGATGGATCTTGGAGCAACTTGGAAAGTGTCAACAGCCTTCCCTCTGAGTGATGAACTGCACCAGTAGAAAGGAGAAGGAAAAAACAAGGTGCATTTTGATTTTTTTTGGTTGATGCTGCTAAAAATACGGCCTCATTCTTCAAATGCTTGGGAATCTTTTTTATCCCACTTGGATGATTTATTCTGCTGCAAAAGGTCTGGCTGGAGGGGATTAGCTTTCACCAGCAGCCAGCTGCAGCAGGGAGCAGAGCAAGGAGTGCCACTGAGGAGCTGTGGGATGCTGTAAAGGGAAGGCTCAGAAGAGTGAAGGTGGTTTGTTTGCAAAACTTGTGGGTATGGGTGGATCAGGCAGGATTTCCCCAAATCCCAGTTCCCAGAACACTGAAATCACCTCACACCTTGCAAGGGAGCCCTCCTGTGCACTCAGGGCTTATGTCAGGGCCAGTTTAAGGAGCAGGAGCTGCCTCTCCTCCCTCCAATTCCTCGTGGCACTGATGCCTCAGCTCTGAGCTGCCAAGTGATTTTCCTTTGGGTAATGCAGTAGTGCATGGAAGAGCCCATCATTTGCCAGCAGCAAGAGGCTCAGCAAGCACTAATTGGACAAACGAGGCCCCAGGGATTTACAAACTAAGCAGATGAATATGCAGCTGGGGAAAAGAAAAAAAAAGCAAATAAGGCTCTGAGCCTCCCTGRAGGGCACTTGGGATGTCACTTTGCTCCTGGAAGCAGAGGCACATGCTGTGTGTGCTGTGAGGGGCCATCCTGTGCAGAGAGGTCCTCCCTGCCCCATGAACCATCTCCCAGAGCTGTTCTCCTGGTGAGCAGATTTGTTTKTCCCCAGGCATGCAGTGGCTGCACTCTGGCAGGTATCTGGGAATGTTTCCCAGGCTCTTGGCATCCTTCCCAAGCCCACGCTGCCCACAGGGACAGGCTGCCATCAGTTCTCTGTGCTGGGGTGAAGACTTTATAGCTCTTCACCTGTTCCCAGCCTAAAATCTTCCCTCTTAAAAAAAATAAGGGGAAAGGAGGGAAAGAGAAGGAAAACAAAATTCTTTATGAGGGAATTAAAAAAAAATATTTTTTGCCCTCAAATATTCCCTTTGAAAGAATACCCTGCCACACTCCAGGGTATTTTTTGGGAAGCTCTTTCTTCTTGTGTCCCCTCATCCTTTGGGGTCACAGCTTCATCTCTGGTCCCCTTGGGCGCTGTGTCCCCGCTTTGGTCTGTGCAGGAGAACAGCTCAGACTGTGATTGCCAGCACACAACAAAAGCCAGTGARATGGCTTGAAAACTTTGCTTTTTGACTGCTCCCAGCCATAATTCATGACCACTTTTCCTTCTGTTGCTGCTGCCCTTTTCAGCCACCCCTCTGTAGGGAGGAGCGTTTATGGCACCACCATCAAACCACGGCAAAGCCTCAAACCACAAAGTTTGTGGGCATGAGAGCTGCTGTTCTCCACATGACCTGGGCACCAAGCTGCTGCCATGAAGTGAGGAATGAGGTGTGGTGTTCAATCAGTGTCCGGGGCTGAAGGCTCCTGCTCCTGCAGTAAGGCTGGGAACGTCCCCGAGAGGCGGCCGAGGGATGACTGATGGTGTGGAGTGAGTTATTATTGCAAGCCCTTCTCCCAGGGAAAGAAAAAAGTGGTCCTGGCTGGGGTTTGGGTGATAGATCACTGCCTTTTCCTGYAGTGCATTAGCACTTGATCTCAGAGGTCGAGCCAGAAAACAACCTTCTCTCTCTCATTGGCATGCAGAGCTGCTGCTGTGTGTTAACTCGGATTGGGGCTGAACTCTGGCACTGAGATCAGGAGAATGGAGAGTGGGAAATCTGCAATAAATGCCTTGGATATTTATAGGCTCTCAAACATGACATGTTTATTAAAAAAAAAAAGAATTAAAATTGCAGTCCATAGGATGGTTTGGCTTTCTGCGAGTGGCCAAGGTCAGAAAAAAATGTCCCCAGCCCAGTGTGGTGGGAGCAGGAAAAATGTCATGGCTTAATGACCTGGAGAGCTTTCCAGGGTGGAATCATGGATGTCCTCTGTGTTTTCATGGCTTTAATGACCTGGAGAGCTTTCCAGGGTGGAATCATGGATGTCCCCTGTGTTTTCATGGCTTTCCAAATGAACGGCTTGGTTTCACTGTGAGGACCATCAGTGAGGAGGGGAAGTGCTGAGGCTGGGGTTACACTGGGTGGTGAAGGGGGCACCCCAACAATCCCCACCTCCTGGTGCATCTACCATCTGACCCTTTTTTCTCTGCATCCAGTTAATGCTTTCATGCTTCCTCTGCAGTCCTGGTGACCAGAAATATGTTAGAAAAGATGTCTGCTACATAACCCTACATGAAACCATGAGAGCTGGTGTGGGACTGAGGGGTACAGGCATTCAGCTTTAGGGACCATTATGATTTTTGTGGTATTGATGCCTTTAGTTTTAGCTTTTATGTTTTCCAGGTTCCATGCTGTTTTGGGTGTAGTTTTAAGCTTCATATTAAGTGAAGTCACCACCATCAGAATGTGGTGACCACGAAAAAAAAGAAGAAAAAAAAATTCTGATGCCTTGGTAAGGCTGACCTGAAACAGAGACTGGACAGAGCTGGAGAATAAAGCAGCTATTTATTGAAACTTTGGGTCTATTTGTATATTTTGATTGTCTAATTACAACTCTAGGCTGTGAAGTCTCATCTTTCTTGTTTCTCCCTTCAATCCATCGTTGTTTGTGCTTTTGGGCCAGAAAGTTGTCCTTGGTTTCCTGTAGGAAAGAATTTGTTTTGTCTACCTGCTACCTACTAGCACTTAATATGAAGCTTAAAACGACACCTGAAACAGCATGGAATGTGGAAAACATAAAAGCTAAAACTAAARGCATCAGTATCCAAGCCTGGGAGACCTGCTATCATCTCCTGCACTGGGATTTYCACTTGAAATAGGACCTGGCAGCTAACCCAAAGTGCAAAACTTCTTGCTAAAGGTGAAGTGGCAACACAGAGTGAAAAAAAAAAAAAAAAAAAAAAAAGTGATGTTAACACACCTTTCCTTTAGTCTGCCTTCAGAATTACCCAGTCTTGTAAAGRAAAAACCTTGCAGACCCTCTTTGTGCTGTCTGCCTTCATTTTTGCATGTCTGAAGGAGCTCTTCTTTACATCCTCTGGAAATAATGAGAGAAGTCAAAATAGAGAAAAACATAATGAAAAGGGCTGCTGTAAACAGAGCTGCATCTTCCTGCAGGTCTCTGTAGTTAGAGGCTCTCATTAACCATCATGTATCCAAGGGCTTATGAATTCCAATTATTATTTTATCTSTGTGCTGTCCTTTCAAGGAGGACAACAAATAATTAAGTGGTCCTGGGCTTCATTAAGGCTCCTGGGTCTGGCAGGACTTAGCAAGGTGCCCGTGGGCAGGGGGAACAGAGGGACAGAGCTCTTGTGATGAGGGGGGAGAGAACCTTCACCCCTGGGCTTGGGTTTGTGCATGAACCTGGAATCTGGGAGATTTTTGCCTGTTTGGGGGCAGGAATATTCTGGAGCTGATCTGGAGGGAGGGATGCCATGGTTTCCCCTTCAGCCTGCAGGGAAACCCTTTCCATCCAGGGATATCCAGGCATGCCCAAGACCTGAAGTGTGGCTCTTTGCTTGACCCATTTTTCAATTKATGACCTCTTTTGCTATTTTTCTCACTTGGGTGCCACTCTGACCACAGTGGGGGTGAGAACCAGGGTGAGCACAGCTGGGACTGCCCCACTCCATCACTCCCAGKGCTTCCCTCTCCCCTTCCCCCTTCCCAATTCCAGCCCAAAGCTGTGTGCTATCACAGCTCCCCTGCAGCCTGCTCATGTTGGTAAACAAGGCTGCTCAAGCAGCTTTTCCCAACAGGAATTGCWGGATGGAAGCAGCCTGGATGCTTTTCCCTGCCTGGATGCAATCTGTGCAGCACGAGGAGTGCAGCTCAGGTGTCTCCAGCTCTGCTGCAGCAGGCACAGCACCAGCCTGATTAATGGTAATAATAACGAGTAGAACAACAACAACAACAACTGCAACATGTATTAAAATTATTATAACAACAACAACAGCAGCACCTATTGAAATTATAACAACAACAGCAACAACAAAAACAACAACAACAACAATAATAMTAMTAATAMTAMTAATAMTAAYAACAACAACAACAACAATAATAATAATTAYTACTAMTATTATGGTTATTTTACCACCTTTCCTGAGCTCAGGATGAGCTGCAGCCAGCTCAGACCCGAGCCCAGACCAGAACCAGGCTGCTGCAGCAGTGAGCAGATGCCAGGGCTGGCAGAGGGTGCATCAGGCTGCTCCTTCATTTCTGAATCCTGGGATGATTCCACGTCCTGCTGGCTGTGTTTGATGAGCCCTGAACTCCAGAGCATGGGGATGACACTCCATAGTGTCCCACTCCAGTTTCAAGGGATGTTTGGTCTTGGAAGAAGCCCCAAGGTTGATTTTTTAGGGTGACTGTAGCTCTCAGCAGGTTCTGGAGCTCCCAGCTCCTCCTGGGTGAGGGTCAGGGGGTGCAGCTGGGCTGGATGTGGTGTTCCAGGACCTGATGTGCATTGATCATCACTCATGGTGGGCAATTCAAGATGATGAATTGACTCACGTTCAAAGGAGTGACCCCAATAAATCAGGGTTTTATCCAGTAGCCATTCACCAGCTTGCTCTGACCAGCTGAACCTCAATTTGGCCATTTGTATGAATTTGTGCCAATTCAGGCTGCTGTAGAAGTGAGCAGTGGGCAGGGAACTCTCTCCACGTTCTCACTGCAGCCTTGCTCTCACCCACATCTCCTTTCTCAAGGTGATGCCACAGCAAAGTAATTTCTGTAGGTGTTCCTCAATCTCTGCCAACATCTGCTGCTTCCACCCCCAGACTGGGTGAGTTTTTGATCTGAGCTTCCAGGCTGAGGTGGATTTGTACTCTGAGTTGCTGYTGTTGTCTGACTTGCTCAAGGAACAAGGATTCCAGCGTTTTCCCTCTGTGAATCCTGCTGGGACATGACAGAGCTGTTTTAGGAGATGCTGTTTAATTAAAACACTAACAACAGGAGTTTCTGGAAAAACATCAGAGGTTCTCATAAATTATCCCAGTCTCCCGTGTTTCACACTCCCAATCTTCTACCTTTTCCTTACTCCATTTAATTTTGGGCTGTGTTTCAGGGGAATATTTATGGGTGAAGCATGTTCCTGGCTATGACTGGCTTACTTACAAATTCCCCTTTAATCAACAGATTTGATATTAATTAATAATTCATAGCCTGCTCTTAGGATAAAATTGCATAATAATGTCTTTGATGCAGCCCAAAGTGTCCATTGTAGATGGCATAAAATGTTAATTAGCAGCAAAATGCAGTTAGGAGAAAACACTTTTAATTATGTAATAGGCCTCATTACAATGGGTAATCAACAGTGCTTCCAAATTAGCCCACTGACAGCATTTATCTGTACACAGCAAATAAACTTTTGTTTGCAGAAAATGCAGTTGAACAGTCRGCCCAGGAATTGCTTCCAGGCAGTTTTCTAAGTCACTGCAGTCCCCAGAAGGATTTTAACAAGGACCATGCTYCTCTYTCTCTCWYTCTCTCTYTYTCTCTCTCTGGTGGGCCATATGTAAAGCTCAGAGAATAATGGGGGAAATTGTTCACAAATATTTGCTCAGATATGCAAGCAAATTCCAGTTTGACCTTTTGCAGGACCCTCATCTGAACACTGCAGCGTTTTGCTGATGGGCTGAGCCCAGAGAAAAAAATGTCAAGCATTGGTGCATGAATATCCCCTGAATTTCACACTGTGCCCAAGGCTGTGTGGCCCTCAGTGGCTGCTTTGTTGGTGAGGGGCATAAATCACATAAATCACCCAGTCCAACAACCCCCAGGTGGGGTCAGGATGGCCCGAGGGTGTGCACAAAGTCCTGGCTGGAAGCTGCTCGTAAATCCAGCTTTTCCTTGGGAAGGAAAAACGGGTGGGAGATCAGCAAGCAGATGCCTCATGGTGATCTCTGTCCCAGCTGATTTGTCTAAGCCAGACTGAAATTAAGGGTTTGGCTGAAATGAGCCAATTGACCCAAACTCAATGACACAGGAGGGTTTTTTTTTTTTGTGTGCCCTGCAGCATTTTGCTGTTTCTGCCTGGATTTTTAAAGTTATCCAGACTCCTTCAATCCTGATTTCTCTCCCAGCTCAGCCAAACCTTTACGAGGTTCCATGCAGAGATGGGGACCAGCTCAGACATTTTGGGGTATGGATGTTTGATTTCTCACATCCTCCACCCAACCCAAGAAACCTTTCTGTCTCACTCCAAGCCATTATTGGTGCTGATAACCCCCTGCATCCAGAGGTGCTAAGCAGTGCTCATGGCTGATGGTCTTCCTAAAGGGACACTGGGAATCCTTGGGATATCAAGACCTTTATGTGTTCTCTGCTTGTAATTGTCCTTTTAATATTGYACAACCCTGATAACCCAAGTTTATCCATATTGTGGAACAGATGGACACTGTTTATTAGATTTGCTCTTGCAGACACCTCGCTGGATTGTCTGAATGTAATTTGGAGTCTTTAAAAACCTGTGGACACAGATCTCTGCCTCCTTCACTGTCTGGTCATTTCTATTCATTTCATCKCTGGAATCTAATGTAATAAAATTATAAAAGGCTCTAACTCTTCAGCATTTAATCAGCTTAGTATGAGAGAATTACATCAGCAGCCCTTAGGTGTACTTTACCCAGCAAAGGAAATCTCACATTAGGAGGCAATCACATTATTCTCACTACTGAGGATTGCAGGAATTCCCGGAGAGCTGCCAGGARTTCAGAGGAATCGAGGCTGGCTGTGTCTTTATTTACAGCAGGTAAAGAGCAGCAGGGTTGTGCTCTGCCAGCAAGGGCAGCCAGAGCTGGGCCCTGCACCCAGAGCTCCTGGATCCTGCACTAAGACCCAGAGTTCTGCACCAGACAGGATTTAGGGGTGGGTAGAAACTTGGTAGATCCATCCCCATCTCTGTTCAGGGCAGTTCCCRTGCTCACAAGAGCAGCTGTGGATCAAACTTGTGTTCAGCAGAGGAGCTGGCAGGGAATTTAGTGCCCACTAATTCAGACAGAGCCTTTTTTGCTTGCTAACAGGATATTGGTGCCTCTTCTCTCCTCTGTTTCTTGATCCCAGTTTCCAGAAAACCTGCTCCTGGGTTATCTCTCACCCACACTCCTGGGTTGCTCACCCTGACAGGATCAAGGAATTTTCAGAGATTCCCTTCCCAGAAAGGTGCTGATGCCCTGACAGGTCTGTGTGCTGCTCCTTCCCAGAGCCCAGCTCAGYTCAGTGCATTGGCTTGCAGGGCATTGGTGGGTGATTCTTTGCTTCCATCAGSTCTGGAGAAAGCACAAGCTTTGTTTTATTGGCTCTTTTTGTACAATTATTGAATGGTTTGTGTTGTTAGGGACGTTAAAGCTCATCCAGTTCCACCCTGCCATGGGCAGGGACACCTTCCACTGTCCCAGGGTGCTCCAAGCCCTGTCCAACCTGGCCTGGGACACTGCCAGGGATCCAGGGACAGCCATAACATCTCTGTGCCAGGGCCTCCCCACCCTCACAGACAAGAATTCCTTCCCAATATCCCATCCATCCCTGCCCTCTGGCAGTGGGAAGCCATTCCCTGTGTCCTGTCCCTCTATCCCTTGTCCCCAGTCCCTCTCCAGCTCTCCTGGAGCCCCTTTAGGCCCTGGAAGGGGCTCTGAGCTCTCCCTGGAGCCTTCTCAAAGTGAACAACCCCAGCTCTCCCAGCCTGGCTCTGGAGCAGAGGAAATCCAGCTCTCAGAACACCTTCATGGCCTCTTCTGGAATTGCTCCAGCAGCTCCACGTCCTTCTGATGCTGGAGGCCTCAGAGCTGGATGCAGCCCTGCAGGTGGGATCTCACCAGAGCAGAGCATCCACTTTATTTATTTCAACTCTGACAATTTCCAGCAACTGACAAGGTGAATAAAGAGATGGTGTGAGGAAAGAGGTGCTCCAAAGGATRATGTGTCCCACTCACCTGCCAGGGGTTGCACAGGAGCTCTGTGAGGTGAAGCAGGAGACTGAACCCACATCTCCTCTGGGTTTTGTCACTGCAAAGCCACTGTGTCCCACATCTGCTCCCCATCCCTGCCCATGGGTGGCCGAAGCTGGGCCAAAACARGATTTCCAAGGTTATTTTTGGTGCCGTCCTGATGTAGGCTTGGCTGAGAGGCAAAGAGAGAGGGGGAGGCAGACAGGGAGAGGAAGGAGCTGTTTCATGTAGGGATTGCACTTCTCTGGCTGTGCTGGGGCCAGGGCTGTCCTTCTCTCCTGCCTCRTGGATCCACACTCTCCTGACCCCATGAGATGGCATTCCTGCTTCTCTGGGCACCAGTGTTATTTGAAAGGAAAACAGCTTGCTTGTTTTCCAGCCCAAGCTGGCTCAGCCGAGCTCAGCCCCTCTAACCACAGTCTGGGCACTTATTTTTGTCCTCCAGACTTTCCAGGCCATTTCTTGGGGTTGTTTGTCTGGTTCRTGCTGGGAGTGATGGAACATGATAAAAATAGAGAGGAGTCCCAGACTTGGGCTCTTTCTCCTGAAAAATTCACAGCAAAGTTTGACACAAAGCTCAGGAAACGCAGGCAGGGTCTCAGTGCCAGGGCAGGACATTGGATGTGTCTTGGAGCCATCCATGGGGTCTGGGTGACTGAATACRACTCACTAGGGTGGCTTCCAGCCTGCCCTTGTGCTCAAACTATGGATTTGCTAAGATACTCCAGGAACTGTGTCCTCCAGCTTCAGTGAAGGCATGGGGGCTAAAATTGGCCGAAACGTAAAGAGTGGAGCCACCTCCATCGGCACRTCAGAACCTGGGGATTTAATTAAAACATCAACCATGACGAGACCTGCACCTCAGCTGGAGGGTGGGCAGCACTGGCTCCTGTCCCCACAACACCTTTGGGTGATGTCAGTGTTTGGGGAGGGCTGCAGAGGCCAGGATTTGTTCTGCCTGGAGCCAGGTGTCCGGCACCTGCCGTGTGATCCCGTCCCCCGGGAGCGCGGGCAGCAGCTTTGCTGTGTCTCTGTTAATTTGAGGACAGGTTGTTGTGTCTCTGCTAATTTGAGGATGTGCTGTTGTGTCTCTGCTAATTTGAGGACAGGCTGTTGTGTCTCTGCTAATTTGAGGACAGGCTGTTGTGCCTGCCCAAGTGCCCTCTGCACTCCACAGGAGGTCTGTGATGGTCCCTGGAGGAGCTCATCCACGTGGCTTCCCCAGGAAAGCGCCGCCAATGCTCAGCTGACCGCTGCCCTTCTCCCTGGATGCTGATTTAGCTGCTCTCTGCTCTGCTCAGCTGCTCTGGAGCCCGACCGTGGGGTGCTTCAAAGATTTAAGTGGTTTGCCTCAATCCCCAGGGGAGGACAGGGCGGGATTGAGGACAGGAGTTCAAATATCCKCAGCTCCCTGGGGTTTCCAAATTGACGATGGCTCGGGCTTGGCTCAGTGCCACAGCTGCGTTTCAGCCCTCAGCTGAATTGTCTGTCATCATCTGTCTGTCTGGACAGGGGGGTTTCTCCTTGGGATGATGGGAACCATCACAGGGTGCTGCCAGGGTGGCTGAGCTTGTCATGGATGGGAAATCAGGAGCCTGGGAATATCCTGACTGTRCAAACAGCAGCAGACTCCTCCTCTCCAGGAATGACTCCATTTAGGACTACATGGTGCCAACGTTTTCCATTTCCCCCAGGACTTATCTGGGTGGGTTCTGAGCGTTTCTACTATTCAGCTACAACCTTTGGTATTTGTGGAGTTTTGCATTAGGAGTGACAACGCACACAGCACTGACCCAGCGCTGCAGTGTTCATCACCACCAAACTGTGCCCACAGCAGCCACATCCCCATGCTTTTTGGACACTTCCAGGGATGGTGATTCCACCACTGCCCTGAGCAGCCTGTTCCAGTGCCAGACAAACATTTCAGGGAAGAAATTTGCCCCAATATCCAATCCAAACATCTCCTGGCCCAATGTGAGGCATCACTTTTTACCTGGGAAAGGAGACTGAACCCCACCTGCCTGCAGCCTCCTTTCAGGGAGTKGTAGAAATAATCCCTGCTCCTCAGTTTTGCTGTCAGACAAATATTCTTTACACAGGGAATGATCCTGTCCAAAGTGGGTACCTCAGGGGTAATGATGTCAGCACATAAAGCACAGGAATAAGTTGAACATTTCATCTGGAAYCATGGGAACCCCTTCAGCACAATGCCTGGAAAAAAACCACACCAGGACACGTAGAGCTACTTAGCCATGGATGTGTGGGGGAAGATTTCCCTTCCTGTTTGGCAGGAGGCAGCCAGGATACAACCAGTTGTGCTGCTGGGGAGCTGTGAAAGGAGCTCTTGGGAGGCATGTTTGGGGCAGGTCTTTGGGGTCTGACCTCCCTGGGACCTCGTCAAGGCTTCAGGGCTGCTCATGATGCTCCTCTTCTTGCTCCTCTGCAGGTTTTGCGGAGCCACGATTCAAACCAGCATCAGCACAACCTGTTTCCTCCTGGAAGTGGCAGCACAGCCCCAGTGCCATTATTTTGGAGTGTCCTTYAGGCAGAACTGTTCACACCTCTGGATTCAAATCACGAGTGCCTCTCAGCATTCTCACCGCTTATCTAAACACATCGTATTTAAAGGTTTATTTTGCGGTCGTAAAAATTTGCTGCTGGCACTCAAAAGAAAGCTCTCTGCTGGATCTCAGCCTAGAAACAAATGTGCTGGACTGGCTTAGGCTGGAAGGAAAGGGACTTCAGGAGTTTATGAGAAATGGGTCTCCAAACTGGAATGCTTTAAGCTGATTTCCCAGACTCACCAGTTCAGACAAAACAAATGCAGCCCTTCTCCTGGCAAACATCTCCTGTGGAGGTGGGCAGGCTGTGCAGCACCAGCCCAGGGCCTTCCAGGAGCCTCTGAGGAAGATGTTGGAGGCACTGACTGAAAGCTGATCTTTGTTCAGCTCTGCCAAACGGGGGACACCAAACACAAGTGATCACCMCCTGTGCTGACCCTGAACCCACGTC
>CADDXX010000688.1:232019-252205 GCA_902810485.1 Alauda arvensis
AATCAGAATTTTTTCTCTCCATCCACTTGGTTTATCCTTATTCCTGCCTTCCTGCACTGCTGTTGTGCAGCCAATCCCCTGTGCCCCAAGCATGCTAAGCTGAGTGTGGGCTAATGAACATCACTGACTGTGGAGAAATATTCCCCTTCTGCTCACARCTCCCTTAGCTTTTCATTTTTGGGCTCAAATTTGATGGATATTTTTCTCAGCTCAGACTTTTGTTGCCATGAGAAGTCAGAGCAACACTGATTTGCCTGCTTTGTGGTAAGGAAACAAGAAATGTGAGGAAAAATTTGCAGGGCGGGTTGTTCACTCTGCAGTGCCTCCAGGATGGGTGGAAGAAGCTCCAGGTGTGGTGAGGTGTTCTCTTTATCCTGGAAAGGTTCCTTTGAATGGGCTGCAAAAGATGCACTTCCAGTTACATGGGTGTCTTGGTTTGGAAAGACAGGTGTCTGCTGAGGAAGGCAGGAGCCTCCCTTGGAATGGAGAATGGAAACCCCCTCCCTCTGAATTATTATAAATTTGAAATTAAGGGGCTCTCAGGCAAAGACATGGGAATACGAACAACAGTTCTTTACTAGGAAAATCAAAATAAAAATGCAGTAGTGAAACAAAACAAACAAAAAGAAAACACTGTCAGAGTCAGAACACAACCTGGCACCCAGTTAGTCAGAGTGTTGGTAGCAGTCCAGTTAAGTCCTCTTGGAGTGACAGAGGTGGTTGTGTTGGAGCAGAGAGGATCCTGTAGAAGGGTGCAGGTTTCCTCTGAAGGTCCAGTGGTGGTGAGATGAGTCCAGTCTTCCTCTATGAATCCAATGCAAACAGGCTCTCCTGGTGTTCTGATTCTCAGCTTTTATCCAGGTGGGAATGCTTGGCTCCTCCCCCTGGGTGGAGCATCTCACAATGGGATGATGGAATTTTATCAGTCATCCCCTTGAGCCTTAATGGCCCATTAACAGCAGATATCCCCTGGAGGGAGGATGGGTGGTGGGAGAGATAAAGAACCCTGCCCCACCTGGTTTTAATGGCTGGTAACAGAATACAAACTGCTGGTTACATCTTGCATTGCAACCTAAGACAAGGGGAGAGAGTGGGAACAATGGATCTGGGATCTGCACAGGCTCACATCTCTGGGAAAGCCAGAAGAGTGGAAAACACAGCACTTGGATGAGGAGACTGAACAAAATGGGAATCAAACCTCCAAAAAGGGTATTCTAACCAAAGACACTGGTGAAGGGATCTCCTCCCTTTCTTTGATAAAAGCTGGGTGCTTGGCATCTTGGCTGGCAGGGTATTGTGAATTCCAGCCTGAACTCCAGGGAATGCTCTTGGTGCAGCTGGGCAGCCTCTTGCCAGGCTGGGGATCAGGTTCTCCACTGGTCTTCCAATCAGGATCTGGGTGAAATGCAGCCATTGCTCTGATAAATATTGAACAAACCAAAGCTGTACCTGCAGTACAACTGCAGCTCCCAGTTCTCCTTACAGATTAATCCCTGCTTGGAAAGACTCTGCTATTAGCCTGGAGATTGCCTCTTGGTCCAGTGAGGATTCCCAGAGTGCAGCTGGCCTGGGTTCTGCCTGGAGTCAATGGAAAATCCTCTGGACTCCAATGGATGTGGATCAGGCCTGCCCCTGTGCTGATGCTCACACTGTAAATACCCTTTTATCCCTCTCTCATTCCCRAAGGAGTCAGTGGTGAAGAGTTTGYAGACAGTAACTCTTTACCAGATGGRTCTTGGGCATGTCTCTCCCACCAAGAATATTTTCTACCAGGGATATTTCTGTTCCATAGGTGAAATTGTTGAGTTAAACCCAAGGCTGAGCTTGTCTCGGTATCTTACTTGCAGAAATGATTCTGGTACTGCTGGTGGCAATTTAGGGTGTTGGCTCCTGTCTGTCCCATTGGCTCTGGAACCATTCCTGGAGCATCCWGGCTGCTCAGGAAGGATCATTTCTTCCTGACAGCCCGGGAGGGAAGAGGAATGGGGATGGGGCAGAGCCATGGGAAGGGACCTGCCATCCACAACCTGCTTCAGAGGCAGAATTTCATTTATTTGCAAGTTCCTGCCCACCCATGTGGGGCTGCCCAGTTTCTGCCTCCAAGAGCTGCATGCAAGGACGAGAGGTTTGCTCTTGTCTTGGAGCAACAAATCCAGGGAAAGGGCAGGAGGAGAGAGGAGATGATCTTTGATGTCTCTGCATCCTGCAAAGACAATGATTCACAGCTGCCCTTGTTACCTGGGAATCTGTAAGACATTCAGGTGATTAATTTTAGATTTGCTCACAYAAGCCTTTTTTCATCCAGGCTGTGAAAGGCAAAGCAAAGGAGTGAGAGCCCTTTTTGGAGATGCATTAATGATGAGGGATGTATCRTTTTGCTTTTACAGCCTGGCTTTTAAACTGTGCAATGACAAGAGTTCCAGCCTGCTGCTGCACTAAGACAATCTCTAATAAAAGACAGTTTTATTTTAAGACAACATCATGAAACTTTACCAAGCRATGAGGGCTCTGCTGTAAAGTGACTGAGGTCACCTGTTTTTTTCTGGCCCCTCTGGTTTCCCTCTGGGAAATGCAGGTTACAGTCCTTTCCTCCTCCCTGCAGCAAGGTCTTCAGTCCAGGGGCCAACCTTATCCAGCATGGCTGGACAACGATTTTTTGACCCTCTGAACAGTTCTGTGGTGTGAAAACGTGCAAGAAACAGCTCAGATATCTGGCTTAGCACATCGTGCAGATGTTGCAGATGTTGTGCTGCAGATGTTTTTGCAATAAATATTGTGAGAGCTCTGAATTTCGTACATTTTCTCTGATTTCCTCAGCGCCACCATCAGAGATGTGAATGGGAGGGAGGAAATAAAATGGGGTGGGCAGCCCTGGGGCTTCTGCCTTGAAAATTAGAGTGGAGCAGGCACCAAAGGCTCCTAATCCTCAGCAATGCATGAGATGGTTTATTTTCCAGCCAGCTGGCTGTGAGGACAGTCTGGAGATCACTGTGGGGCTCTCCTTGGATAAGTCCTTGTCCTTAAATAACTTTTACCCTGGAGCTGAAGGAAATGATGCTTGCTCTTCTCAGGCTTTCACCCGCTGAGCTGTGTCTGTCTGACTCTGTCATATTTCACAGCCAGCCCTGAGCAGGTTATTTAAATCCCAGTGGTAAATAAATGGAAGATCAGAAGCGCTGTGGTGGGCTGCTCAACCCATGCCCCATTCCCTCCACAACTGCCTTGTTTTTCATCATCGGGTGGGAGAAAAAAATCCTCTCCTCTTTGGAGAGAAAAATCTCCTCCAGGTTGGTGGGTCCCTGAGCAGCTCCTGCATCCCTGCAGCCACTCCCTGCTCCAGAGGTGCTTCAGGATCAGCTGCTGCTGTCTCCCCATCCATCATCCCTCTCCCTGCCTGTCCCCATCACCATCACTTCCCATTCTGGTGCTGACTCACGGTGTCCCTGCCGAGCTCCTTCCTTTGCCAAGCAGCTTCCCTGGGTCACTTCCCATCAGCAGCAGGAACATCCCTGAGCTGTCAGCCAGGATGTCTCGGGCTGGCAGCCTCTGGTGACATCTGGGAGTCTCAGAGGGCTGSATGTGCTTYTCTCTGCAGCACCTCCAGGGGCTCGGCTCAGGGTCAGTGAGAAGCCTGGAGGGGGAACRGCAGCCAGAGGTCCCCTGGGCTGGCACAGCCTCCCAAGGGGGCAAGTCASGCTCATGAGGGCAGAAGATGATGGGCTCTTTGTCCAGAGGCAAGGTTATTTTCAGMAGGCCAGATTTTAAAGGGGATCAGCCTGAAAAAATACATGAAGGCAACCAAAATAAAGTCACACAGAAAGAGCAGAGAGACATTGCAGGGCTGATTCAATGGCTGAATGTTGACGCACAGAGGAGAGTTTCCTCTTGATTTGCCCCTGTGTCACTTGTGGAGATGGATCTGTGACTCCTCAATGGGCATCTGTGATGGCAGAAGCAAGATTGTAAAGGAAATGGAGTGGTGGGCTGGTCTGGCTGCTGGGCACTGGTAACTCTGAGCTCTGATCATGTGGTAGAAAATGAGAGTTTTGGTTGTGTGGGACCATTACAGTGGAGGAGATGGAGCCCTTTCCCAGGGAACAAGTGACAGGATGAGAGGAAACGGCCTCAGGCTGCAGCAGGGGAGGTTTAAGTTTGATATTGAGAAAGAATTCTTCCCAGAAAGGGTGGGCAGGCACTGGAACAGCTGCCCAGGGCAGGGATGGAGTCCCCATCCCTGGAGGGATGTGAAAGCTGTGTGGATGTGGCACTTGGGGACACTGGTGGCCTTGGCAGCCCTGTGGTAATGATTGGACCCAATGATCTTAAAGATCTTTTCCAACCCAAATGATTCTGTGATCTTTTTTGGAGGTGAGAGAATGAAGGGATCTTCTCCTGATCAAGAAAAATTTGCTTTTGCCGGCGTTCCCCAAAAACAGGGAAAAGGGCTGGAGGTGCACAGGGGGATCCAGGGTGCAGGGATGGTGCAGGTGCCTCTTCTTGGTCCTTTTTGGGATACTGGGATGGGCCACGTGGCYTTCCCTGCCTGGCACACCTCTGAGGGCTGCTGGATGCTCCTCTCCTCCCAGCTCATCCTCTGGTGTTTCTGAAAGGGCCTGTGAGGGATACCCAGCCTGCTCCCACTCTCTTTGATTCTTCAATGGCTACAAAATGTGAAAGGCTGATCAGCCAGCCCTGCCTGCAGCWGATGGAGGATGTAATTCCAGCCCTATCTGCACTTGATAACATTTAAACATTTCATTTAATCCAGGCAGAGGTGGTCTGAGGTAGACAAAAAGCCCATCCAAGCAAAAAAACCTATGAACTCCTGCTCTGTCAAAAGGCTGCAACAGATCATTGCTTCTCCTCTGAGGCAAACCCAACCTCCCCAGAGCTCACAGAGAGGAGGAGGAGGAYRGAGCCCTGTCRGGGGCAGAGCAAATGACGAGTTGGCACATGAATGCTGCTTTGTGGTGGTGAAAAAGAGAGATGGTTCCAGCCAGCAGCTGCCCCCGAGGAGGAGCTCAGAGCAGGCCTGGGCTCTGCTAATTACAGCCACACTCCTAACGAGGAGCACTGCAGGAGAGCCAGGGCAAGGCAGATGGGGGCTGATTTCCCAAACCTTACAGTGTGGGGCCATGGCCGAGCAGAAAAAGAAGAAAAAAAAAAGGCAGAAAAAGCAAGAAAATATGACCCCATCACTTTTACAATCCTCTCCAGCCTCTGAAGCTGCTGCATCTCAATGAGCTCCCCACAGCTCATCCCATTAACTCTGTTTGAGGGTTGGGAAGTGAAATGTTTATCCAGACACTGGGAGCAATCATGCTCACTTTAGTTTTTTTTTCCTTTTTTTTTTTTTTTTCAGTCTGGGACATCTTATTTTAGGTTAAAGAAAACAGCAAGGMAAGGCAGAGTAAATATAACTCCCCAGGAGACAGCAAGCCCACTGTGTGTCTGCAAAACTCAACCCACTGAGGTCCTGCTGAGGGGAGAAGTCCACAACTACCCATGGCCATGCCACCTCCAAGGAGGGAGGGTTCAAAAGGAGCATTAACCATAAACAGGTCACTGGATTTGGAACAGGTCTGACTGCTTCCCCAGCCCCAGAGCTGTGGGGTTACTGGGATCAAGCCCAGCTCCTCACCCTGCTCTTTCTCTGTTTGAACCAAAGGCTCCCCTGGGCTGGCACTCTCTCTCTGCTCCTCCACACACCTAAGATCCAAAGGAGCCCCAACTCCAGCCATTTCCATCTGCTGGGAAGTGACCCAATGCTGGCAAAGCCCCTGCTCAGCTCCACAGCTTCAGGGGCTGCTCTTAGAGCTGCAGCCTCTTGGCATTTGTAGGAAAGTGGGGGAAATCTGCCTTCCCTTGGAAATAAGGACATTTCTTCACTCATCTCTCATAAGGCTGGTGGAGAACTCTGGATGTGGGTGAGGATGCTCAGAGGTCYCTTTTCCCTACTTGAAATGGGCAACTGAGTGGATATTAGGAATAAATTCTTGGCTGGGAGGGTGGAGAGGCCCTGGCACAGGATGCCCAGAGAAGCTGTGGGTGCCCCTGGATCTCTGGAAGTGTCCAAGGCCAGGTTGGATGGAGCTTGGAGCAATCTGGGGTAGTGGGAGATGTCCTTTGGCGGGGAGTGGGACTGGGTGTGCTTTAATGCCCCTTCCAACCCAAGCCTTTCCATGGCTCTGTGACTGTGGAAGTGAGTGGCAGGATTTGTCCCCTGGCACCAAGGGTTGCTGTGCAGTCAGTGCTCCCAGCATGGCTGCAGAGCACAGCTCCCCTCTGCCCWCCCTGATTCCTGCTGATGGACGTGCCTGGGATTCACCTGAGGGCAGCCTTGCTGTGCTTTCCCATGTTCATACAATGTCCAAAGTAATCAACAAGATTTTTGGAGCTCCTCAGGGCTGGATTTTCAAGCGTGTGGTGCTCAGTGACATTTCTCAGAAGTCTGTCTCTCGTACAAGCACCTAACAAGGCTCAGAGGGAAGAGGGCAATAACACTAATGGCAATCACTGCTGCTGCTCTCCTCAGTAATTGCCTTGCCCTCATTTTGTTTAGCCAGCATTGACAAACCAATTGGTTTGAAAATGTCAACAACAAAAGCCAAGGGAATGCATCACTTGCAGTGCTGGGCTTGATTTCCTTGTCCATCAGGAGGTGTTCAGCTGTGTCTGGCAGTCCAGGGACACCACGGGTTTGCCCACCCATGTTTTCCTCTCTGGCTCCAGGTTTGGTTCACAGAGGAGACAGAGATGTTTGGGATGGTGGTGACCAAACTCCCAGCACCTCACTGCCCACTGAGCCTGTGCTGTGCTGCTGCCTGGGGCTCTGTGCCTGCCCCCAGCACCCTGGATGCCCTGGGCTGTATCCATGAAAACCTCACTGATTGTTGGCAGAAAGGCTGCTGGGTGCTGGGAGAAGGGCAGGGGAAGGGTGTGTTTAACAGGCAGACCCTGTTAAACCTCTGCCACAATGCCTGTCCCAAGGTGGCCCCAGAGTGTTAATGTGGGGGAAGAACACCCAGAACCAAAGAAAAAAATCTGAATAATTTCCTAAAAATGAGGTTTTAGGGTCCATGACTTCCCTGGCTCCCTGCTCCAGCCCCAGGCTTTGCAGGAATCTGTCGTGGCTCTCCTTCCATTTCCATGGGGGCTTCAGATGTGATGCTTATACATCTGCTCCTGGGAATGTGAGCATCCAGAGGGGGATCAGAGCATCCAGAGGGGGATCTGAGCATCCAGAGGAGATCTGAGCATCCAGAGGGGGATCTGCACATCCAGAGGAGGATCTGAGCATCCAGAGTGGCATCAGATCATCCAGAGTGGCATCAGATCATCCAGAGGAGGATCTGCACATCCAGAGGAGGATCAGAGCATCCAGAGGAGGATCTGCACATCCAGAGGAGGATCAGAGCATCCAGAGGGGGATCTGAGCATCCAGAGGGGGATCAGCTGGTGGCTGTGCCACCCGGGGCCAGGGGAGCCAGCACAAAAGGGAGCCTGGAGTGTCACACACAGAGGTGCCACTGTGAACTGCAACAGAGGCTCCATTCAGCTGCACAGGGGCTCTCCCAGGGTGGCACTCRGGTCCCTGCCCACCCCAGGGTGGGCTTTGCATGGTTAAACAAATTCTGGTGGGGAAAAAAAACCCCACAACAAACCCCCCATGATTTATCCAGAGCCAGGGAACTCGGTGCTCTCTGGTTGGGGTCAGAGGAGGTGTGTGGCCACCCAGTGCTCACTGTGGCAGCTGATCTGTGCATTTATCTATGCATKATGAGAAATGCAGTGTCTTGCAAGAGAGCTGCTGGATCTGGGGAAAACCTGCTGGAGGTCATTGGAGAGAGCAGGCACAAACCCAGCCCAGGGGCCAAAACTCAGCTCTGTGATTCAGGAAAGAAAAAAAAGAGGAATGAGAAGAGGAAAGGCTGCAATGGGTTCACCACTGAACCACACTCCCAAGTGTCACATGCACAACGTTTTTGAAAACTTCCAGGGGTGGCAATTCCACCAGATGTTGAGCTCTGAGTGAGGCAGAGTCCCTYGGGCTCCACCCAGCCTGTGGAGAAGAGACTCCAAGAGGTTCCAGATCAGAGTGGACAACATTCCAGATGTCACCTGCCTCCTACAGGACAGCTGCCCTGGGTGAGGCAGAGCTCCTTGGAAGCTGAGGAGCCCCCAGAGACCTCTGCAGGGGCAGATGACATAAATCAAGGTCACTGCTGTGAAACCCCAAGGGTGTGTCTGTGGTGGGTTGGTCTCCCACACCACATTGGTAAATGCTGCTTATCCCYGAATTCCCCAAAATGCTGAAATTGCCTTGTAAAAAAGGTATCTCCCAAGTGTGTAACTCGAGTTCACCTTTGGGTTCCAGCCCCCTGGGGCTTTTCATGCCCTGTCCTCTGGCTTGGCCTGTGATGGGTCCAGTCTCCTTTTCTGGGCACAGAACCCCTGTAGTTCCACAGGGAGCAAAGGGAATGCAATGGAGAAGGCAAAAATAGGGGGAAACAACTTCCCCTTTGTGAGTTTTCCCCACTCCCAGCTCCACTTCCAGAAGTTCTCCAGGCTTGCATGAGTCTCTGAAGCCTTTTGACCTCCTTTTTTTCTACTTCTGTAGCATCTTATGCTTTATTCTCTGCCTTCAGAACTCATTATAGCTGTGCTGGGGATGTTTTTTTAGCAGCAATTCCTTCCCTGGAAGCAGAGAGCTGCTGCCTGCCCRTAGCAGACACAGAAAATGTTTACAAACACTTGGGAAGAGACAATTTCAAGCCACAAGTTCAACCCAAGTGTGAGGGAGTGAGGTTTTCATGAAGGAACCTCTGTGCAATTGAAAGTCCCTGATGTAAACAAGAGCGCTCAGGAAAGGCTACAAAACCCGAGACACGGAGATGGAAGCCTTTGAATGAGCCATCAAAGCAGGAGATATAAAAATGTTCTCTGGGGGAGCTGGGAAAGCTGCACATCAGAGGAAGTTGGTCATGGAGGAGCTCTGTGAACCGGGAAGGAAGGCAGGGAAATGTGGAGGCTGATTTGGGACAGCGATGCTGCCGCCTTCCCTGAGCCATAATTAACAATGGGAACATGTGGGTCAAAACCTGGTGACATTGCAGGGAAATCACCTGCTGTGTGGACAGGTGAGAGGTGATTGAGTGTAGGTGTAAWGCAGTTTTAGCTGTTTGAGGATGGGAAAAGAGCTGGAAAGCTCCCAGGCAYGTTTGGGCATCCCAATCTTGTCCCACTCCTATCCTGGGGTTTGCCCACCATGGAACCAGCAATCAGAGTGTCTCTTTCTGCCCCCAGGAGCTTTGTTGAGGTCAAGGAAGATTTGTTTCTATTRGAGTCACTAAACATAATCCACAGCATGGCTCTCAATAAGTATTAACTCCTGCAGTGAACACAAAGGGGGTTGCAGAATTTAAGGTGTCCAGCACCCCAAGGATTCAGGCTGGGCTCTTGGAGATGCCTCCCAGCTCTCAGTCTGCTCYCAGGAGTGCTGGTCACAGACTCGTAGAGTCATTAAGATTGGGAAGGACCTCCAAAGTCATCAAGTCCAACCTTTGTGATGTGGGGGAAAGGAAGAGTTTGAACTGGCTGCTCCAGGTGGAATTTTTAAGGTAAATTTGTGATATCACCAATTCCTGTGCTCATCTCTCRCCTCTGAGCTCCACTGCACAGTGATAACTTAATTCCTGTGCTATCCCAAGGACAATGGAAAGCATTGTCAGCCCTATGGAGAAATTGATGGACAAGATGGTTTGGTTATGTTTGAGCCCATTTAGGAGCCTTTCTTCCCCACCAGAGATCTCTCCTACTGGAGGTTCAAGGGTGAGCAAAATCATGGAAGTTTTCCCTGGATATCCACCATCTGAGCTTCACACAGGAGTCCATCCTCATTCATCCCCTCTCAGTTCCTGATGGCTCCAACCCTCCTGAGGCAGGAAGGGACCATGATTAGTGCTSCAAGCTGCTTTCTGTGATTTTAACACTGAGCACTGATGACAACAATAGCAATAAACCCAGCATCGACGACAGCACAGGTCTCCTGGGGGGACCTGGAAAGGCAGCAGATGGCTGGAGGAGATGGGAATACACAAATGCTGTCCTGGGAGGGCCTCSTTGGAAAGCACCTTTCCCATCCTGTTTCCCAGCTGATGAGCACAGGAGGATTTAACAATATTAACTCATTAAGGCTGACAGCGTCCTGAGGGGTGTGAAAGCAAGGGGGGCATCATTTCATTTACATCTCCACCGCTGTTTTCCCGGAGGGGTGCAGGTGATGGAGGCACCAGAGGTGTTTGGGAGCAGTTGTGTCACTTCCTCCATAGTTTTCCCTCCAGCTCTGGCTGCCAGGGAGGGTTTTCTGTTGGCGCTGGGTGTTGTGAGGCTGCAGCTCCCTGTGCAGGGGAGATAAAACACCCAGTGGCTGGCGACTCATTAGCTCTCCTTCGTGGGCATTAGTGGTTAACAGCATAATTAGTTTCAGTGGTAAAAGGAGGTTTTGCAGACCCCAGGAGAGAGAGGCTGTTAATCTCCTGGCATTTCACACAACATGAAAATGTAGCAAGATCTGTGTTAGAAAAAACCGGCAGAAGTATCGTTTGTTGTTAAGCGACTTAGAACTAAAACACTGACCTGAGGTGGCTTTGTTTTGTTTGTGAGTTATGCTAAAGAACAGTGTCACCTCGTTATTGGGTAAACAGTACTTAAAAGACCTTGGAAAAGTGAGTAGTGGCCATTTTGCCATGTTTTTCTAGCAGATGGTCAGAGCTCATGGCTCGTGAGTCTGTAAATATTCTGTGAATACATAAGATATAATAAATSACCAAGTCCAAATTCGAACTTTTGTTTCCCGTGAATCATTCATTCATCCTAACCTTGGCACGAACAAGAGAAAAGATCCCACACTGTAACAATTTTAATGTTGTGAAATGCCTTGCAGTGTCAGTGAGCAGGCAGCAAAAAATATCCACCAGGATCCTGGGGTTCCTTCCCACTTGGGAATTCCTGCAAAATCCTCTGTCCAGGCTCAGCCCCTGTGTCATCTCCCTGCTGTGGGCAGGAGGCAGAGTTTATAAGGAGGATAAAGAGGCAGCTTTTGTTTGCTTAGGAAACTTTGACCACTTTCTGTGTCTTGGGTCTCAAGGGCTGCAGCAAGAACAGGCAGAGGAACACCTGAARTCCATGCCCACATCCTTTGGAAGCTCTCCAAACACTGCCTGCCATTTCTCCATGACCCAGAGCCCTTCTGGTGCTGCTCAGCAGCTGAAGCCAAGCACCAGATGAAAGGAAAGTGGAAAGTGGAGGTTTTTTTGCTGGTGGTGCTGCAGACTTTTCCAGATTCATGATGTGCTGGTAACCTCGCAAGGAGCAGCGGCTGCCTCGTGTTTCCAGCCTGGAGGGGGTCACACACAGTTCAGACAAGCTTTGGGGAAACAGCTGAGCTCCAGGATGTTTGTGTGAACCCAACCCCTGACCTCCCCAGCCTCACATTTCACTGATTCACAAGTGCAGATGGAGTATTCACATGGACATCTGTGTGTGTGTGTTTGTGTGTGCTGTGGAAAGACACCCAAATTGTGGAGAAAATGAACTTTTGGGGCTGTGAACACATTGCTGTGGTGTCCCAGCTCTTGGCAGAAGGAGCAGAAGCACCTGGGGTCTGGATGATGCCTCCAGAAACACACCCACCCCTGCACAAAGTGGAATTTGTTACTGGTAGGACTCAAATACCTCAACCCTTTTGAGGAAAGGGTCTTTACACCCCGTTTGTCATCCTGTGTCTGAGCACCCCTGCGAACACCAGAGCAATCTGAGCACCACGTGGAACACTTGCACAATATTCCTGGAGACACATGGAAAACAGGCTCGTTGTTKGAAGGAGGAAGGTGGATTTTATTCCTGTAGCAGTGAGCTGTGGATGCAAGCACCAGAATTTAAAGTCGGCCTCGGGATTCAGCTTGGGCTCCAAGGGGTGTTTCTGGATTTTGAGAGGTGGTGACTCCCCTCTGGCCCTTTTCCTTCTCTTCTGAKGGCTGGGCTCTCTCAAAATCAGAAAGCAGAATGACAAGTGGTTTAAATGTTTAAAGTGGTTTGAAGGTTTATCCACTGCGTGCCATGTTCATTTATATGTAAACCCCAAAGGATTGATGGAAAAGGAGCTAAAACAGAGTGAGGTTTGCATTTCTGCGGGGTCCTTGCAGGGCACAGAGAGATGCTCAGCAGCAGGCATCATCCATGGCCAGGATCTGGAAACTCGAGGGCTGGGGACCAACCCCTCTGGCAGCATCCCCTGCCCAGCCTGGCACGCTGCTTCCCAGAGGATTTCGGGATCCTTGGCCACCATCACTCAGCTCTGCAGGAAAACCAGGCTGCATCTGGCCCTGCAATCTGACTGCTGAGCTTGGTGAAGCATCACCAAATGTGCTCTTTCCACAAAGGGGGTATGGAGACGAGAGGAAGAGAGGTGCTTAAATATGGGAAGCTACAACAATTTCTGACGGGCCCCTTTTCCTGCTTTCCCACTCCAAAGCAGCGTGTGGAGAAGGGAGCAGCAGCATTTCCTGACAAGTCTCTTCTGGTAGCTATAGAAACTTAAAGCACAGCCACAGTAACAAAAATACAGCTCTTTGCTGGAGCTTCCTTCCTCTGTGGGTCGTGACTTTTCCCTGACACGAGCTGCCCCAGCCCTGCCAGGCCCCAGGGAGACTCTGCCTGGAGGCTGAAATAGGTTTGTGGTTGTTTTTTTTTTTCCCAGCTGGAATTGAGCAGTGTCATTTGATTGCCTGGAAATGGAGAGACGCAGAGGCAAAGCAGGGAATATCAGGGATTAACTCAGGGCAGAGATCCCAAMCGTTGCATTTGCGTTAACAACGATGTCAGCGCAGCCACGGCTTGGGAGAGAGGGATGGATTGGAGCAGAARGGCTGTGGGGAGGGCAGGGATGCTGGGGAGCAGGGGATGCCAGGAGCAGCTTGTTGGCAGAGCCCTGGTGGCACCCTCCTGCCTGCAGGTCTGCCAGCCCGGGCTCTGGCTYGGAGCCACCCGAGCCTCCTGCCATTCCATGGCCATGCACATGGCTTTGGGGCCAGCACGGGGCTTGGGGACCTGCTGGGACAGGGAGGGGTTCCCTCCACCRCTCCTGATGGGCTGAGACTTCCTCTGAGGTGATTAGCAAGGACACAGGTGGAAGGGAAGGGCTGTATTTATTTCTTTCCCCCTGGCTTTTCAGGAAATGTGTGCCCATGGTGAGTGGCAGAACCTCCGGAGACATCCATCCCCACACACATTTCCATGCTCAGATGTGTCCCACAGCTCAGCACCCCACAGTTTTTATCCCAGATTAGGGGYAGGGAGACATCTGAGAAAGAGCCAAGTGCCAACAGATTGCATTGCTTGATTTTTCTGCCCCTAACAAATAAAAAAAAAAAAAAGCAAAACCCAGTAGACATGAGCTTTATGAGCCAGTAGCTTACTCTGMTCTGGGTGTTGGCTGCTGCCATGTGCCAAGCCATGGTGGCTGTGACTAYCTGGGCTGGCTCTGCTCTGTTTTCTCCCCCTGAATATTGTTCAGGGGGAATAATTTGGTTAAAAGCTTGCAGCTCTTTGGGATTTTTAGTTGCTCAGTGAGGGCTAGCAGAAGAAAACTGGATTTCATTTTTTTGTGGTTTTGGGGGAATAACAGGTGGCTTTCCCATTAGCAGGCACCTCCTGCATGCAGAGGATGCTTGGGTGGGCTCCAGAACAGAGCCTGCAGCACATTCCTGCGTAGTGCCAGTGGCAGGGGGCTGCAGTGGATGCCACCAGGCACCTCCCCGTGCCAAATGCCGAATTTGAAACCCCCACCCTCACCCCCATCCACCTCAGAGCCTTGTAAAAATCCCTGCCCATCTCCCAGTCCTTCAGAAGTGTGGAACCTTCTCAACCTCAAAAGGGATGCTCGCTGTGAGAGGGTGAGGGTGAGGCCCTGGAGCTTGGTGCTGTCAGCAGAGGGGGATGCAGGGGCCCCATAAAAATGATATAAAGGGGTAGGGAGAGAGGGGAACCCTTTGGAGAGGATCAGGTGTGTCCCWGGAGGTGACAACGTCCCCTCCCCGTGTGTGGACAGCATCAGCATCTCCTGCGAGGCTGCTCCTTAAAACCGCGGCTGTTTCCTCCCTTGCCTGCGGTGTCTGTTCCCATGAATTGCTCTGCCGCTGCTGCCAGGAAGTTTTTCCCAATGATTTTCCTAACGGGTGCCTTTCTTTGCTTCAGAAAAAGCCGATTTCCTCCCCTCGCAGCCGCGGCGGATGCAGAGAACAATGGGCACCATGTCTGCTCTGCCCACCCCGTGTGATGGGTTCCCACTGCCTTAGGATGCCCAGACCTGCACTGGGGATGAAAAAAACTCAGAGAACTCATCCGAGGGGAAAAACAAAAACAAAAACAAAACAAAAAACAAACAAACAAACAAAAACCAAAAACCAAAACAAAAAACCAACAAAACAACAACAACAACAAAACAACAACAACAACCAAAAAAATACAACCAAAAAACCCAACAAAAAAACCCAAACACACACACACACACAAAATGTACTATTGCAAAGAAGTGATTCGGGAAATGGCTTTGCAAAAAAATGGTGGGAAGCAGAAATTTAAAGAACGATGTTTGTGGCTGTTCCAGGACGCTCCCAGTGAGACACACACAGGTGCCCACAGTGCAACTTTTGTAAAATTGTTAGAAAGAAAAGAATCTCATCCCTTGTGAGCTTCAGGAGTTGAGAAGCAGGCACGGGGGACCAGCACGGTGGAGGAAAGTGGTGACCAGGCTTTGTGCACTGTGTTGCTGCAAAGGGAAGGTGCTGCCTGGGAAACCTCAGCCCAGGAGCCAGAGACCCACTTTGGGGGAGCCAACCACTGCTGTGAAGCTGCTTATTGCGAAATAGGCAGCTGAATGTATCCAATTATCACCCTGTCTCCGGGTAAAGCAGACAAAACCTGAGCTTGTTTTCTCTCTCTCCCTTTTTTTTTTTTTTTTTTTTTTAACTAGCAGATGGTAAAAAGTCTGCAGCCCCCAATTCTTTAATCCCTTCTGCGTTGGCTGTTGTTTCCAGACCATGTCAGGTTGCTCTTTCCTGGACCAGCTCCAGCTCATCTGTATTATCCCTAAGCTTTATGGAGAGTTGCCTGGTGCCCAGGGAGAGCTGTCACCTCTGTCACCTCCCATGGGTGCTCCCAAAGGTGGCCCTTGCCCTGCCCTTTCCCTCCTGAGCGTCATCCCAAGCTGGGGCCCACCACAACCTCCTCAGCTATATTTAAATGGTGTTTTAGACCTATCCAAATGCTATTCCCCAGTCTAGATTTGGGTGTTATTTATCCACCCAAAACACAGCCCCTTTCCCTCTTTGCTCTTACTGAATTTTGTGTCACTCACTCAAAAGAAATGGCATGAATTTATTATTCCTAATTACCTGCCTTCCAAAAAGCTGGCACTTCTCAGCCCAGGGTTATCCACACCCTTTCTAACACACTCTCCAGTCTATCATTGAGTTGCTAATGCAAATTTTGAATCTGTGGGGAGTAGGTGCCCCTTGCAGCCYGGCAAGGAATGCCTGATAACAGCTCCAAGGGTGCAGGTTTCCTCCCCTCTGTTGTGTCCTCCTTTATAACCTCACCTGGATCAGGTTTCCTTTGTTCATTTGCAAAGTCGTCAACCAAGACTGTGCCAGGACCCTCCTCTGAGCGAGGCACTGTCACAGCTACAGCTCCCCTGCATCCTCCCCTTCCTCCATCTTCCCTTCTCTGCATTCTCCCTTCCCTCCATCCTCCTGGCCAGTTTTCCTGTCAAAGAGCAGGAAGTATTGACAGGAATTTGCTCTGGCAAAAYCCCGGTTGGCAAATTCTCTTCCCTTGCTTTCCCTCTGATCCAATATTTCTAAATTCCTTCACAATTTGCACCAATASYTTTACAGCTGCTGAGATCCAGGCCRTRGSTGGGATGCCCTGGACACTCCACCTCATTTCTGTCCTKTCCTGTCATTGCTGACCCCAAACTGGGACYAGTTTGGCACATCTGATGTCCCAGTTCTTTGGTGGGTGAAGGCWGGCTGGCAGAGTGCTGCTCCCAGTGCTGGCTGCTGCAGCACCCATGGATTTGTCCCARCTCTGGAGAGCAGTTTTCCAGGTAAAACACTCCAGGGAGAAGCTCCCTGCTCTTTGAGGCTGTTGCAGAGCCTTTCAATGCCATGTCAGAGGTTAAYTGTGTTTAGGTATTTGGCACATGGCAACATTTAGGAAGGACAGAGAAAACATAAGGGCCCAGCTTATGTTCCCAAATGCTCCAGAATRATGTCAGCAGAGGAAGATTTCCATAGGAGCTGGAGCATATGGCATGCTTTAGCACTGCAGTCATCTGCCAGGACATGTGCTGTCACCTAATTGCACACCCACATTTTGCCTCCTCTGCTTTACATTTTGCCTGATTCCCTGCAGAGGCATCAGCCACGGGATTTTCAGGCAGAGCACTCCATCAGAGCAGTGGGACACCCCAGACAAGGACAGTGGTGTCCCTGTGGGCATCTCCTGGGCTCTGTCTCCTCGTGTGCTGGCTGATGTCTGAGAGCTTGCTGAGGAGCTAATGCACCTCTGAGCTCCCATGTGGCTAAAATCCAGCTGGACAGACTCCTGTGGAGATAAAATGCAGGGGCATAAGAGCAATCAGAGCACAGGGATGTGTGTTTAACACACATCAGCAGTTCCAAGGTGACACTCTGCTCCACATCATTCCTACACGCTCGTCCGACTTGTTCTTAAAGATTTCCAGTGATGTGGGCTCCTGTGCTTCCCCAGCTAATCTATACCCCTGCTTAATTAACCTTGTAATCACAAAGATTTCCTTAAGCCTCCCTCGAATGTGCTGCACTTTAATTCACCCCTCCTTGTCCTGCCTGCAGTGGCCATGGAGAGCAGTCTGTGAAGGACTGTGGTACCTCTCAGGACTGGTGGAAGTCCTTCCCTCAGTCTTTTTCCCCCCATTTCCTTCAGACTTCAGGTTTTCCCGACCTCTGATCACTTTTGYCTCACCCCATCAGGCTCTGATGTTCGCACCCTTCTCCTGTGGTTGCTTTCCAGTGATGAGCCTTGCTGAAGGAAGACCTCATGTACCTTAAATCCAACAATTGTCTCAACTCACCCCATTTTTAATGGCTTTTTCAGGAAAGAAAACACCAGGGGCTCTCATGGCCCTGTCACAGCAGGGAAGAGAGGGATGGACATCGTGATGGAGAAGGTGGGGGGATTTCATAGAGCWYAGAATGGAATCCCAGAATGGTTTGRGTTGGAAGGARCCTTAATGCCCACCCAGTSCCACCCCCTGCCAKGGGCWGGGACACTYCCCACTMTCCCAGGTTGCTCCAAGCTCATTTAACCTGGCCTTGGACACTKCCAGGGATGGGGCAGCCACAGCTTYTCTGTGCCAGGGCCTCCCCACCATCACAGGGAAGAATTTCCTCCCAAWATCCCATCTAAACCCACCCTCTTTCTTCATTTCTGACAGTGGCCTTCCAGTATGGAAAACAGCACTTCCAAAATGGGGAAAAAATWAAAAAATCTCSAATGTTTTGCACTTGGAGTTYRATRTCAMTGATATTTTCAGGGCAGCTTTGTTTTTAGTGTGTCTCGTTTTGAAAGGACGAGAACATTCTGTGCTGATGAAATTGTTCAGCTTAATTGCATGCTAAAAGCATGTTGATGTTTATGTTGTGTGAGTATTAATTTTAATCTCCAGTATTAATCAGCAGCAATGTAAACAACGTATTGAGTATTATCTTTGCCAGGTTGTATTTGTGTATAATTTAATATTTACAACAGGTGTTYAATATTTTATATTATGTGATAATGTTTCTCTGTTATTGCTCATCAGGGACATGAAAAGAAATAAAGGCTCCAAATGGCAGCCAGGGAGTTTGGATTAAACATCTGGAGMATTTTTTTTTCTTAGGGGAAAAGGGCAGTGAAGCACTTGGTCACATTTTTGGGGGTGGGGAGAACTTTGTGTGACCTCAGTTGTCACACCAGTTGGTTGTGCCCACCTCACCATCACCCCAAAAACCCCTTTTAGCACCATTTTCCCAATGGGGAAGGGAAACTCTAGAAGTGTGGGAAGGACTGATGATAAAATAGCTCTGAAAACTCATAGATTTGATTGTCCTGATGGAACTATTTCCTTATTTAGCAGGAAACAAAGAGGATTAAAGGCAAGATCTGGACTGGCCAAATGTTGCTTTGATTGGGACATTGGGGACCTTGAGGTAGCTTATAACAGAAAATCATGGTCCAATTTCTCCTGCTGCCAGAGTTCAGAGAAAATTTAGCCATCACTCCTTGTCAGGGCTGGACCACAAATCCAACTTGCCTCCAGATCAAGGCTGAAAACATCCGCATAAGAAATGATATTTTTACCTGTAAAACTGGGATTTATCCCTCAGGTTCTGCTCTGTGCCTGGAACATTCAGCACAGGCAGAGTGTGGCATTTTCACCCCAAATTTGTAAGGCAGAAAGACCTGCTGTGATCCAAAATACAAAAYAACCTGTCTCTAGTAGATTTAGTGGAGATGTCTACTCTTCAAGACATGGCTCTTGCTTCCCAGCACTAGAAAAGAGCAATCTCCACTATTTTCTTAAAAAATTATTTTGAGATCTCAAGGAAAGATTTATGTGAGAGCTAAGCAGTATTCTTATTTTACATACATGAACACCTTTGATATTTTTTGACTTTTAAGCTAGAAAGGGATTTTTAAAATGATTATTTACCAGGAAGCCATTTAGTTAAATTATATTTTAATAGTGTTTCAACAGACTATAGTAGAGGAAATAAAGTAGCCACAAGTTATGCACCTAAGCACTGATTTGTGTTATATTTCCCCACCCAAAAAAAAAAAAGAAAATTAAAAAATGAAACCAGAGGTTTTGCTGAGATCAGATCATTTTGTTCTCATGTCATGGACAGAGGGGCTGAATGAACAACGCACTGCTGGTGGTGTTCATGTTAAATCTCATTAAAGGAACCTTTCACCTCCCAAATTTCCCAAACAAATAAGGTCTTCTTAAAATGGTTTTGGTGAAGTTCAGTGCTCCTGAAAGTTCCTCCTGGGAGAGGCAGCGAGAGGAGTGCTGGGCTGTGTGCTGGTGCAGGAATCTGAGTTTTGCAGTGATTTATGTCTTGTTTAAGTTGAGGGGTGGTTTTTGCTGATGCATCAGTTCCCTCCTTCAGCAGAGGGAGGTGCCTTGAGAATCCTCCTGCTCCTGCTGGGAGCCCAGAGTGGCACCAGGATGTGGATGGTGAGATGTTGGTGATGGAAGAATGGTAATGAGAATTTAATTTTTGATGAAGCAGCTTTTCCCAATTGCCTTTTGGAAGAAAAGAGTGGTTAGAAAAGATTCACTCAGTTCCTGGAGCTGGGTCTTTAAGGGGAAGGGGGAAAAAAGGTGAAGTTCAGGGCTAAAACTTCCTTTGGGTGATGCTGTGTCAGGCCTTGGGCAAGGCAAGCAGGTTCTCTGCTTCTTTTGGCTGCTTGTTGTCTGTACAGTTGCAGGTATCTATGGAATCTATATATCCAAATCTATATATTAAAAATGATTTATGTATGATCCATTTGTAAATATATACATATAGTGTATAGCTTAAATTTTAGCAAAAAATCTTGAATATATATGTGTGTATATATGTGTGACTCTGTCTATATATATACTTATATTTATAACAGCACATAAAACATCTATATTTATTTATACATATAATAGCACATATATTTAGAGATGCATATAATAATAGCATATATATGTATATATACAGATAACAGACACACAGAGATATAGGGAAAATATAAAAAATACAAAAATATAAAAATACATTTATATACATCTATACACACAAATATAGATAAAATGTATTTTTATATATTAAATATATATAAAATATATAAAAATATATAAAATAAGAAAAATGCATTTTTAATATAAATGAATGAATGAATGAATGAATAAATAAATAAATAAAAATATAAATATTTATATATATATATAGTCCTGAAAAAGGATTTAAAGACAGAAACTTTCCCTTGCCCCTGCCCTCATTTATTCCTAATTGTGCATGATGGATTGCATTTACATGGCTCTCTCTAATCTCTTTCCTCAAACACAA
>CADDXX010000688.1:254041-286462 GCA_902810485.1 Alauda arvensis
TTTTAAATACAGGCTAATTTATCTCTGAATGAAACACATTTAAAGTTTCCAGTGTATTATTCCATTCAATTACTGCAAATCTCTGTTTGCTGCCACAGATGAGCTGGGTTAGCAAAGCTGGGCATGCACACCAGCAAACACTCAGCTTTCCCCCTCCTATTCCTGGGGAACCGGCTCCAAACTCAGCCCCAGCTGCCTGATTTCYGTCTCAGGTGGCTTTTCCAAGCTTYAGTGGTRGTGGGATGTTTTCCAGCCATTCCCAAGGCCAGGGAAATCAGGTCTGGGGCCAGCAAGTGAATCTCAAATCAAGCTGATTCAGAATTTGGGGAGGGGCTAAAACATCTTTATGGGATGTGGGATGATATCCCAGCCCTACTGAGGTCAGACAGGAGTTGATGACCCTGGCCCTGGGATTGGGGTTTCTCCTGGAGCCTCTGGTGAGGTCTCCAAGGTAAACCTGGAGGGAAGCCAAGCTGAAATCCAACAGGGGCCCATCCTTTTAGTCCTTCCAGCAGAGTGGCATCATCGAATCCCAGAACTGGAAGGTACCTTGCAGACCCTCTTGTTCCAAACCCCTGCCATGGACAGGGACCTGTTCCACTATCCCAGGTTGCTCCAAACCCCATCCAACGTGGCCTTGCCCCAAAAGCTTACATTTCACAAAATTCCTTGTGTTTTCAGCYTCAGAAGCTCAACAAATGAAATAATCACAGGAAGATTTGCCAATCTGGCATAAATTTGTGCAGAAAGAGCTTTCCAGCCAAGGACAGACAATTTGCTGTCTGTGCTGCTACCCAGCCACAAGAAATGTGCCTGTTTGATGAGTCTGTGACCACTAAAATAGGGCTTTCAAACAAATCAATGAATGAATAAAYAAATAAAATAAATGCACCTCTGGCCACGTGCTCYTAAAGYCCATTCCATTCCAGCYCTGTGCCATGAGCAGGGACATCTTCCACTGTCCCAGGTTGCTCCAAKCCCTGCCCAGCCTGGCCTGGAACACTTCCAGGGATCCAGGGGCAGCCMCAGCTTCTCTGGGCTTGTGGCACACCCTGGGCTCTCACCTGGGATGGCTGTGGCACAGAGCTGTGGGAAACGGGAGAGAGGATTCCGTGGCTTTGGGAATACAAAGGACAAGCACAGCTGAAAGAAAACACTTTTGTGCAGCAAACCAGAAGATGCAGCTGCCCACTGGAAAGACTTATAAATATGTGTTGGCCATTAAACAGGCAGTCACAGTCTTGCAAAGCGCAAGGTGGAGGTTTTATTTTATTATTATAATTATTTTCTGTTCTACTGGCGTTTTCTGAGCAGCCTGAAATTGGGCAGGAAGCTCAGGGGAGACTGGGAAATGACACAGGCAAAATTCCTGCTGCTTTTGCCCTAAGCTACAAATCTCTCTGTGTTAAACATGTTTCCTTTAAACACAGATGCCCTCACTGCTTCATCCTGGGGCTATGAAATATTCAGGCATTGTGAAGAGAAGGAAGACAACCCTTTTTCCAGGGACTCTCCAGCTCTGTGGCAGTGCAAGCTCCAGCTCTAGAGCATAGATTGGTGCTCATGCTGAAGTCCCAGTGATTTCAGCTTCAATAAACAGGTTTTCCTTGAATTTATGTTTAAGATCAGGCATTTTCTAACCTGGGACCTAAAAGATAATTTTCCATGGGCAAGGACACTKTCCACTGTCYCAGGTTGCTCCTGGGAGCCCTGTCCAACCTGGCCTGGAACACTTCCAGGGATGAGGCAGCCACAGCTTCTCTGTGCCCTCACAGCCAAGAACTCCTTYCCAGTCTTTAATATCCTTGAACTACCAAGTGTGCTTCCTTGCAAAGAAAAATGACTTTTTCATTCCAGGTTAAGCAACACTGTTCCTTTTTTTCTGCAGCCCCGCAGTTTCTTTTTCATTATGTCTGGGAGAAGGGAACACAAATAGAGACACAGGAGAAACCTGACAGTACTCAGCCTAATAGGGAATATGGGACAGCATTTTGCTTTTTAGATCTGTACCGAGTCTCTTATCTTTATTAGAGAATTTGACAACTGAGCTTATTTCTCTGTGTGATAAATCCACTGTAGTAAAAGGCTGTTTCCAGATGGCAATAGCTGGCACACAGGAGTAAACACAGATATAAGCAAAACATCAATACTCCCAACCAAAACTGTTGGCTGGTCAAAAATTCTTCAGTTTTAATGGTGTGCGAAATGCCACATGAAACACATTCCCTCGATAAAAATCGTGGGGGATGTTATTTTCAAATGAGCTCTTTAATTAGGAATTTTTCCTTTAGCCTCAAAGGTTTCATTCGGTCCTGGATCAGCAGAAAAAAAAAAAATCCAACACGGCTGATCTTATCAAGATGACACGGGAGTGTTGGAAAACTGGGGGTGGGTGGTGGCGGGGGTAATTTAGGTTGTAAAGTGCTAATGACCTGCTGGGATCATCAGAGCGTTTGTCTGGGTTCCTCTGGCTACAAATGCCTTTGCCATGAAGGCACAGAACTGTTTTCAGCCCGGGGAAAGCCAGGCTGGATGCAGAGGCTGTGGAGGAGGAGTGATGGGAGCAGCACTTTGCCCCCCGAGGCACGGACAGGGAGCTTTCACAGCTGGAACAAGTTTTTCAAAGCGAGTTAAATCTCTCGCTCTTCATTCCCGTATCATCCGCAGCTCTTTTGTTTCCCGCTGGGATGGTGTCCCTCACATTCCCAGCCTGGATGGGAGGTGGGCAGGTTTGGGAATTTGAGCTGTGTCCTCCCCTTCTTCCCTCTATGCCGCGACTTTCTCCTGCTTCTGGCTGCAAGTCTAATAAAACACAAACCCCGAGTATTATGCAAAGCTTTTAATTTAAAATGCTCTCCATAAATCCGGTCAGTTTTANCAGCTTCTCTGGGCTTGTGGCACACCCTGGGCTCTCACCTGGGATGGCTGTGGCACAGAGCTGTGGGAAACGGGAGAGAGGATTCCGTGGCTTTGGGAATACAAAGGACAAGCACAGCTGAAAGAAAACACTTTTGTGCAGCAAACCAGAAGATGCAGCTGCCCACTGGAAAGACTTATAAATATGTGTTGGCCATTAAACAGGCAGTCACAGTCTTGCAAAGCGCAAGGTGGAGGTTTTATTTTATTATTATAATTATTTTCTGTTCTACTGGCGTTTTCTGAGCAGCCTGAAATTGGGCAGGAAGCTCAGGGGAGACTGGGAAATGACACAGGCAAAATTCCTGCTGCTTTTGCCCTAAGCTACAAATCTCTCTGTGTTAAACATGTTTCCTTTAAACACAGATGCCCTCACTGCTTCATCCTGGGGCTATGAAATATTCAGGCATTGTGAAGAGAAGGAAGACAACCCTTTTTCCAGGGACTCTCCAGCTCTGTGGCAGTGCAAGCTCCAGCTCTAGAGCATAGATTGGTGCTCATGCTGAAGTCCCAGTGATTTCAGCTTCAATAAACAGGTTTTCCTTGAATTTATGTTTAAGATCAGGCATTTTCTAACCTGGGACCTAAAAGATAATTTTCCATGGGCAAGGACACTKTCCACTGTCYCAGGTTGCTCCTGGGAGCCCTGTCCAACCTGGCCTGGAACACTTCCAGGGATGAGGCAGCCACAGCTTCTCTGTGCCCTCACAGCCAAGAACTCCTTYCCAGTCTTTAATATCCTTGAACTACCAAGTGTGCTTCCTTGCAAAGAAAAATGACTTTTTCATTCCAGGTTAAGCAACACTGTTCCTTTTTTTCTGCAGCCCCGCAGTTTCTTTTTCATTATGTCTGGGAGAAGGGAACACAAATAGAGACACAGGAGAAACCTGACAGTACTCAGCCTAATAGGGAATATGGGACAGCATTTTGCTTTTTAGATCTGTACCGAGTCTCTTATCTTTATTAGAGAATTTGACAACTGAGCTTATTTCTCTGTGTGATAAATCCACTGTAGTAAAAGGCTGTTTCCAGATGGCAATAGCTGGCACACAGGAGTAAACACAGATATAAGCAAAACATCAATACTCCCAACCAAAACTGTTGGCTGGTCAAAAATTCTTCAGTTTTAATGGTGTGCGAAATGCCACATGAAACACATTCCCTCGATAAAAATCGTGGGGGATGTTATTTTCAAATGAGCTCTTTAATTAGGAATTTTTCCTTTAGCCTCAAAGGTTTCATTCGGTCCTGGATCAGCAGAAAAAAAAAAAATCCAACACGGCTGATCTTATCAAGATGACACGGGAGTGTTGGAAAACTGGGGGTGGGTGGTGGCGGGGGTAATTTAGGTTGTAAAGTGCTAATGACCTGCTGGGATCATCAGAGCGTTTGTCTGGGTTCCTCTGGCTACAAATGCCTTTGCCATGAAGGCACAGAACTGTTTTCAGCCCGGGGAAAGCCAGGCTGGATGCAGAGGCTGTGGAGGAGGAGTGATGGGAGCAGCACTTTGCCCCCCGAGGCACGGACAGGGAGCTTTCACAGCTGGAACAAGTTTTTCAAAGCGAGTTAAATCTCTCGCTCTTCATTCCCGTATCATCCGCAGCTCTTTTGTTTCCCGCTGGGATGGTGTCCCTCACATTCCCAGCCTGGATGGGAGGTGGGCAGGTTTGGGAATTTGAGCTGTGTCCTCCCCTTCTTCCCTCTATGCCGCGACTTTCTCCTGCTTCTGGCTGCAAGTCTAATAAAACACAAACCCCGAGTATTATGCAAAGCTTTTAATTTAAAATGCTCTCCATAAATCCGGTCAGTTTTAGTTTGCCTCGGATGGGGTTTTAGCTATATTTTGCTTTTTTTTTTTTTCCCCTAGGATTTCTGCTCTGAATCCTCTTGGACCTGTGGTTGGGGTTTGCTCTGGGGAATGTCTGTCCTCACTCCCCAGCCTTCAAACTCCTTCCCTGTGTAAATCCTTCCACGCTGCCACAGAAATGTGCTATATATTATGTGCTGTATATTGCTTTTGTGCTRTATATTGCTTTTGTGCTATATATTGCCTCTGTATTATATATGCTCTGTCTGCTGCACATGGCCTGTGTGCTGTGTAGCCATACATTAGCATCCCAAACACATTTACATTCCATAATTGTTATATGGACTCCTACGATGGATTGGGTTGGAAAGGGAATTTAAAGCCCATCTTTTTCCAACAGGGACACTTCTCACCAGGCCAGGCTGCTCCAAAAGAAGACCAAGCAGCCAAAAGAAGCAGAGAACCTGCTTGCCTTGCCCAAGGCCTGACACACCATCACCCAAAGGAAGTTTTAGCCCTGAACTTCACCCTTTTTTTTTTTTTCCCCTTAAAGACCCAGCTCCAGGAACTGAGTGAATATTTTCTAACCACTGCTTTCTCCCAAAAGGCAATTGGGAAAAGCTGTTTCATCAAAAATTTAATTCTCATTACCATTCTTTCATCACCAGCATCTCACCATCCCCATCCTGGTGCCACTCTGGGCTCCCACCAGGACCAGGAGGATTCTCAAGGCACCTCCCTCTGCTGAAGGAGGGAACTGATGCATCAGCAAAAACCACCCCTCAACTTAAACAAGACATAAATCACTGCAAAACTCAGATTCCTGCACCAGCACACAGCCCAGCACTCCTCTTGCTGCCTCTCCCAGGAGGAACCTTCAGGAGCACTGAAGTTACCCCAAAGCATTTTAAGAAGACCTCATTTGTTTGGGAAGTGTGGGAGGTGAAAGGTTNGAATTTAAAGCCCATCTTTTTCCAACAGGGACACTTCTCACCAGGCCAGGCTGCTCCAAAAGAAGACCAAGCAGCCAAAAGAAGCAGAGAACCTGTTTGCCTTACCCAAGGCCTGACACAGCATTACCCTAAGGAAGTTTTAGCCCTGAATTTCACCTTTTTTTTTTTTTTTCCCTTAAAGACCCAGCTCCAGGAACTGAGTGAATCTTTTCTAACCACTCTTTTCTCCCAAAAGGCAATTGGGAAAAGCAGTTTCATCAAAAATTATATTCTCAATACCATTCTTCCATCACCAACATCTCACCATCCACATCCTGGTGCCACTCTGGGCTCCCAGCAGGAGCAGGAGGATTCTCAAGGCACCTCCCTCTGCTGAAGGAGGGAACGGATGCATCAGCAAAAACCACCCCTCAACTTAAACAAGACATAAATCACAGCAAAACTCCTGCACCAGCACACAGCCCAGCACTCCTCTCGCTGCCTCTCCCAGGAGGAACTTTCAGGAGCGCTGAACTTACCCCAAAGCATTTTAAGAAGACCTCATTTGTTTGGGAAGTGTGGGAGGTGAAAGGTTCCTTTAGTGAGATTTAACATGAACACCACCAGCAGTGCATTGTAAATTCAGCCCCTCTGTCCACGACATGAGAACAAAAAGGTTCCTTTAAGGAGATTTAACTTGAACTCATCCCATCTGGCTTTGAACACTCCCAGAGATGCCAGTTTTTCCTTAGGTTTGGTTTATTTTARGGAGGAATCCCCCCTCAGGCCTGTCCTCAGGCACAGCCCAGCCTCCCGCCCGCAGCAGGCCGAGAGGTTTTTCCAAGGAAAAGAGTCCAATATCAGCTCTGGCTGCCACTCAGAGCGTATTAGTGCATGGATTACGTGTAATGCAACCCATTATGCGAGGCAGCCGGGATGGCAGCCGGGATTACWGCCCGGGATCCCGCTGGAAATGGAGGTTTAGCAGCCGCGGTGAGAGCCGGGCCCTGAGGCCRCTCACACGCCGGGGTTGAACGGCTCGGATTCGGCTCCTGCTGTAAATAAAGCTGGGAGCTTTCCTTCCTGAGGATAGCCCTCAGTGCAGGGTGCCTGGAGAGGGCATTTCAGGGAATCACAGGATATCCTGAGCTGCAAGGGATGCACAAGGATCAGAGTGCAATTCCTGGCCCTGCAGGGACACCCCAGCAATCCCATCGGGAGCATCATCCAAACACTCCTGGAGCTCTGGCAGCCTTGGGGCTGTTCCCTYCCCTGAACACAGTCCAATGTCATTCATGTCCTGAGGAGCCCCTGATCCMTACCCTGAGAACTACATGGATCCCTGAAATCCCCACACTTGTGCTCCAGAGTCATTCCTGTTCAGGAATGGCTCAATCATTCCTGACCATTCCTGTTCAGTGCCCAACCACCCTCTGGATGAGGAATATTTTCCTACCATCCAACCTAAACCTTCCCTGACTCAGCTCCAGCCGTTCCCTCGGGTCCTGTCACTCATGAGAGWGAAGAGCTGGTGCTGCCCCTCTGCYTCCCCTTGAGAAGATGTYGAAGGCCACAATGAGRTCTCCCCYCAGTCCRTGTTTCAGCTCCTGGYKMASATCCCAGCAGGAATGATGTGGGATACATCCCTGCCATGGGGTGCAAAGCCTTTTTACAGCATCCTCAGCTCCTTGGGAATCCTCTCTCTGCTCAGTCCAGAATTACACAGTTGGGACAAGGTCTGCCAAAAGGTTATGATGTTTGTGCGATTTTTTTTCTCCTTTTTTTCTCTCCTTTTTTCTCCCCTCCACTCCAAATCCACTRACTATTTTTATCCCTGAGCTATCATAGCTTTGTCCTTTGCCTTTTTGGAGTATCATGCTAATTGGGTTGGAACAGAGGCTTTCATTACCAAAAGCAATAGCTCACAGAGTGGCAGCAATTATTTCCCAACCAAATGCAGGATTATTTAATCCAAGGCTGGATTTTGAAGCCAGTGGCACAGAGGGAAGGGGATGCCCCACTGGCCTGGCTATGGAGYCACAGGGATGGTGATAATTACCTGAGAGAGGGACATAGGCAGGGCATTGAATGCTTTTCAGGTAAGATTTTGGGGTGTCAGAGGAGGTGTCAGATTTGATGAAAGGTGACTTGCTGCAGAATCCAGACAATGTCAGGATTTCCTGAGGCTGAGGGATGACCTGTTCAAACCTGTGTGAGTCTGTAGTGGAAAATTAGAGAACCTGGAACTGCAATGGTTACAGGCAGTGGAAGAGCTGGTGGGGATATTGATCTTCCTGCTTTTACAGAATCATAGAATCATGGAATAGTTAAGGAAGACCTTAAAGCTCATTCAGGTCCACCCCTCTGCTATGGGCAGGGACACCTTCCACTATCCCAGGTTGCTCCAAGCCCTGTTCAACCTGGCCTTGGACACTTCCAGGGTCCAGGGGCAACTGCAGCTTCTCTGGGCACCCTGTGCCAGGGCCTGCCCAGCCTCACAGCTAGGAATTCCTTCCCAATATCCCATCCATCCCTGCCCTCTGGCACTGGGAAGCCATTCCCTCTTATCCTGTCCCTCCGTCCCTTTTCCCAAGTCCTCCTCCAGCTCTCCTGGAGCCCCTTTAGGCACTGGAAGGAGCTCTGAGCTCTCCCTGGAGCCTTCTCTTCTCCAGGTGAGCACCCCCAGCTCTCCCAGGCTGGCTCCAGAGCAGAGGGGCTCCAGCCCTTGGAGCTTTTCCTCTGGACTGGCTCCAGCAGCTCCATGTCCCTCTTATAGTTGAGGCCATGGAGTTAAGTGTAAGGTTAAGCTTAATTACATCTCTCTGCTMGATGCCAGGATGAAACCTCTCAGGAGGGATGGAGCACATGAGAGCTGCTGCTTTCCAGCCCCAAAAGCAGTAAGGATTTTTTCCAGCCTGCCCAGTCAGCCCAGCAGCACTCAGCCCCTCTGTCTCCCCTCCCAAACTGGGACCAGAGGGTGCAAATGGTAAAGTCACTAATGCATAGAGAAGAACCAAAATATCCTACAGAGGAAGGATTTGGGTTGCCAGCACCTCTCCAGGTTGGCACAGAGGAATGGAAGCTGCAGAGCAGAGGCTGTAAAAGATCCTTGATCCAGGGGAGACGCTGATCTGAGCTGCTGTAGGGCATTGGGAGAGTACAAAGCTGGGCTGTGGGGTAGGAATARAAACCCTTGGGCTGCCTGGCACCTGCAGAGCCAGACCTTTGCTAATCCCTGACCCCTGGGCAGCTCCTGCAGGGGATCCAGGGGGTGAGGACAGACTCTCTGCTCCTGCAGGAACACCTGACACGTCRGGTTTTGYCCTCCTGGAGAGCTGCTCTTGGRGATGRGGAGRGAGGGAAAGCAGTGAGGAATCATCCGTGGCTGATGAAATCAGAGCTCACACATCTGCAGGGATCAGATCAGCCCCAKACAGGGATTCAGCCCCCGTCTGTCTCCTCCAGCACCTCACAYTGATACTGGCCACAGCCAGACATTTTTGGGGAAGGTGTGAGAAGTCTGGGAGCAGGCAGATGTCCCCCACCCCCCGTGTTTTCCCTCCTCTGCCCTATTTCTCTGCCAAGCAAAGGGGACTGTGATGGGTGCTGTGCTCTGGGCTGTGRGGTGAGCTCTGGGTGCTGGAGGCTTTCATTATTTCTTTGTGGTTCTGAGTTGCAGCTGCCAGAAGMTGCTGCATTTGGGGCTGGAGGCTGAGGTTGCAATGTGACTCATGACACCTGGGATGTGGTGGGGACAGTGGGCTCTGGGATCTGGGCTGTGCTGCTCACTCTTGGGGACACCAGACTGGCCCAACCTCTTGCAAAGGAGCAGGGACACAGACTTACAAAGTCCAGCCAGCTCAAGGAGGGGATGAAGCAGGGAATGGAAGCACTTTTCTACATTTATTTTGTATTTGAAATTCTGCCTGGCAGCTCACACTTGGCAGGTTAAATCCCTTTCCCTCTCTCCCTTGGCACTAAGCCCACTGGAGGCACAGTCCCCAGCTGTGGTCTCAGAGGACATGGACATGGATTTTTCTGAGTCCTTCCCTCCAGCAAAGGCAAATGATGGCTGAAGCTCAGGCTGGGGACAGGCACAGGGTCTGCACTGTGTGCTCCTGCCTCCAAGGATAACCTGAACACCTTCCCAGCCCCAGGGCAGGATCTTGGCTCCATCTGCCCCTGCTCCCACCTTATTGCCCTCCTTGGCACCAGGACTCTGCCACTCTCTGGAGGGCAAAGGGCTGGTGTCTATCACACTGCTGCTGCTGCTGCTGCTGCTGCTGCTGTTGAGCCTTCCTGACTGCTGCTTTGCTGTAGAAATGCTGGGGATTTTTTTTCCCTAGAAAAAAGAGTCATATTTTGTTAGATCTGCAAGGCTAATTGAGCAGAGGAATTGATTACTGTGGCCATGAAAAATGTCTTATCCCTTTAAGTCTATAAAGGACTCAYGCTGATGTAGTTATGAAATACCTGAGAAGTCCCTGAGGTGTGTTCTGCCAGAGACCAGAGCTGCTGGWGGGGTCCCTTCCCTTGAGAAACACAAAATCCAGGGAGCTATGCCCATTGCCTGATGCCTCTCCAGCAGGGAGCTGTGATTTCTGTCCCAAGTGGCTCCATGTTGCTCCAATCAGCAGGATTTGCCTTGTCCATAGTGGTGGAGAACACTGAGACAGCTTTTAAATTGCTGGAATGAGGCTGATGCTGGTGTGTCTCAGCTCACCAGTGCTGGTTATCCTTGTTTCACCTCTACCCCTTGGCCTGAAAACCTGGGACTTTCCAATCCTAAACATGCTGGAAGCACTGAGATACTGAGACACTTAGATTCATAAATCACAGAAGAGTTTGGGTTGGAAGGGATCTCTTAAAGCTCATCCAGTTCCAGCCCCTGCCATGGGTAGGGACAGCGTCCCAGGACTATCCCAGGTTGCTCCAAGCTCCATCCAGCCTGGCCTTGGACACTTCCAGGGATCCAGGGGCAGCCACAGCTTCTCTGGGCACCCTGTGCCAGGGCCTCCCCACCCTCACAGGAAAGAACTTTTTCCTAATATCCCAACTAGACCTGCCCTCAGTGAGCTTAAAGCCATTCCCCATTGTCCTGTCACTCCATCCCTTGTCCAAAGTCCCTCTCCAGCTCTCTTGGAGCCCATTTAGGCACTGGAAGGGGCTCTGAAGCCACTCTGGAACCTTCTCCAGGTTGAACAGCCTCAGCTCTCCCAGGCTGGCTCCAGAGCAGAGGGGCTCCAGCCCTGTTATCACCTTCATGGCCTCCTCGTGGCTTCTGAGCTCCAGGAGGAAATGCAGTCAGAGGCACCATCCCCTGGTGTATTCAGACAGCTCTGATGCTTTAACTYTGCCTTTTGCTTGGGACCTCAGCATCCCTTTCTGACACACACATGCCTGTGCAGAGCCACAGGGAGAATTACAGGCACCAGGTATTATAAAGCCAGACTTTGGGACATTCTATGTGTTTAGGCTGAATCCTGAGCCATTAGTAATGGCTCCTTTTTTTTTTTCCTTTTTCCCCTCACCAGGATAATATCAGCAGCCTAGAGTGGATGCTTTCTATTTAATCTTTTTTTTTTKGTGTATTCTTTGTGATGAGAAACACAGAGTGAGCAATCCGTGTGCTCCAAACAAGATAATGCAGAGATCCAGCAGGCCCCCTGCTTGGCTGGAGATTGCTGGATAATTTATGGCATTCTGGTGAGATAATAACCCCAAATGGAGTGAGTTTTTCTCCCTGCAGCATTTACATCAAATACATAAGGTAGCCTTTTGTGGACARAGAAGTCAGAGGTGGTATCATCTGACTGGAGAACAGAAAAAGACTTGAAGCAGGGGGATAAAAAGAGCTAGTCATCGAGATGATTTCATTTTCTTGAGCTTGTAGGTTTGGGAGGCCGTGGGATGAAAGGGGCTGGAGGGAATAATTGGAGTTATGAAGTGTGGGCAGCGAGCTTGCTGCTGGGGGAGTTAATGAGCTCTATGAAAATGAAATCCCCGGCACCAGAACTCGCTATGAGGATGCTCCCCCTTGCTTTTTTTTTCCCCTGCTGGCTGCCAGCAGGTACTAGAAAATGGGATTTTGCCGTAGATGATGCCAGGCCAACCCGCTGTCACCAGATTTGTTTCTTGGAAAGGGAGCAGGAGTTTCTAGGCAAGGCAAAAGCAGTGTCTGGAGTCTGCCTGCCTTCCCTAAAGCACTGAGAGATTGCAGGGGGAGTGTGAGGGTCAGTGCTGCCACTGAGGCCTGGGGAAAGGCTGTGAAAGCAGGGGGGTGAGTTAGGGGTGATGTAAAAAAGGGCAAATGCCATATTGCAAAGGGTGGGCTCAAGAATCTGGGAGATGAAGCAGATTTTCTGCTAAACAGARAGMTCCYGAGTGGAAATTCAAARGAGAACAAAGACCTTGGTGCATTCMCCCTGTGCCATTGATATGGGATGCTGCTGGGACAAAGGGAAATGGGGCCCTAAAGTGTAATAAGCAAAATGAAGATGAGGAAATATTTAAGGACTCTGCGAAATGCTCTTGGGGAATGTGCCACRGAGTTCTGGTGTTCACCCCCAAAAGGGTGAGTTCAAATGGCAGCAGGTGCAGAACAGGGGCGTTGGAAAGGGCAGGGGAAAAGGGCCCTATTTTAGGCAAGGAGCTGAAAAATAGAATCTGTGTTTGGCCAAGGATRTTGGGAGAGGACGTGATGCCTGCCTATAAATACAGAGGGAATGTAAACACCAGGGAGGGAGGCARACTGATTGAACTGGAAGGGCTGTGTCAGCAGAAAACCAAATTGCTCTGAACTGGGCAGGAATAAATCTGAGAGGGGATCAGCACGTGGCTGTGGGATCCTGGGGTGGCTGGGGCTAATAGGATTGTTGGGGTGAAAGACCTCAAAACTAATTTTGAGGCAGAGCTTGTTAAACTGATGGAAGGTCTGGTGGGGCCATTCTGTGGTGGGAGCAGAGTGGGGGCTGAGCTGGGAAATCCCTTTGAGGGTGAATTASTGTGAGCTCCCTGTCTTGCATCCACAACATCCCAGTGACCCTGAGCCCATGGTAATAGGAGTAGGGACTGTTCATAGCACTACAGGATCCTTTATTTGTATTTTCCACGCCTATCCCATGCTATTTGTAAGGAAGAAAAAAAAAAAGGAATATTTGAAATTAATACAGGAATCTGAAAATACCTCCTTGCACCAGGCTGGATGGAAATCAGGATTAGCATGGGGGCTTCCAGCAAGGTCCCTGCTGTAGATACAAAGGAGCTTTGGAGGGTCCTGTGCTGATGAGCAGAAGMTGCTCATGGTGGGGGGTGCTCAGCCCTGCCTGAGACAAGGATGTGTGGGCACAAACCCACTCTGAGCTGCTGCATATTGCTCCTATCATGGGAACCACAATGCTGCCTTAGCACCTTATGGYAGCAGACCAGAAATGGGCAAAAATTTACTTTTTTCTCAGTCAATCTGAGCATTTCTTGCAACCTGAGAGCCTCCAGACAGATGGATCATAAAGCCCTCGGTGCTTTTTGGGATAGGCCCTCGCAGGGAGGTTTGTGGGCTGCCAGCCACACTTGAGATTTTGGAAAGGGTCRTGTGAGGGAGGTGGGAGAGGCTCCCCTGGGGCAGCAGGGTGTTTGTTCTGCAGCAGGAACAGACCCAGGAACGATTTCCCTATTTTTTTTTCCCAAGGCATTTCAGTTTTGTTAATCAGACGAAGCTCGCGGAATTGTTAATTCGTTGGGCTGGAATTAACCTCATGATGAGGGTGTTTGCATAAAGCCTCTGGGAGGCTGTACTGTTTGGACACAAAAGGGGTTTGCTGAAGCTTATGTGGGGTCACAGTGGCCTAATTAGGATTTAGGGGAAATGGCGTTTTTGTAAATGGGTTTTTAGGTAAAGGAAGGAGGTGGCTGGAATGTGCTGTTAGATGTGGAGTGTAGCATTAAATGAGCATGTAAATGAGATGACTCTCATTAGAAAAGGGCAAGTTTGATGAACAGTTCCTGAGAGCTTTCCCTGGAATGACGCCTTTGACTCCTGCCTCCTTCCTTATTATGGCAGGACAAGGAGGCTGGGAGGGTGGGAGGGATAATGAACTGCTGGGAACGCTGGGAGAGCAYGGCTTTGATGCTGGCAATGAGGAGCAGTCATTTCACCTCTGAGCCCAGCACTGGTAAATCTGAGCATCATCCCAGAATTAATCTGCTTGGGAATATGGCAAAACCACCATCAGGCCCAGGGGGCTCAGGTTGGGCTGAAAGTTCCTGTCATTGTTGGTGGAGGATTTTGGCAGGGCTCATGTCTGGGGCATGGGCAGGGGGGTCTCTCCTGGGTGTGCTTATGCTCAAACCCAGAGCTGCATGGGAAGTTCTTCCCAGCATCTCCCAAAATTCTCCCCAGGAGCATCTCAGCACCCAGGCCTGCCACAAGCCACGGTGGAGAACAAGTCCAGAGTTACCCCCTGCACTTGGGATGAAGCAGTGCTGGCTTTTTCCTGCCTAAAATAATCTTGACTATTATGCCTCGAGCCCTMGACCTTCTCAGCCTGACAACAGCACTTGAAGATGATTCCCCTTGAGCTCTCTCCTTGCTGAAACAACCTGTGTGTGCTGGCTGTGTGCTCCAGCCCAGCCAAGCACAAAGGCTCCAGGGATGAAAGCAAAATCCCATTTGTCTTTCCTGAATGCAAACAGTTGGAGGATCAGAGATGTCCATCCCATTTAGAAGCAGGTTAGGGCAATTTGCAGGTGCAGGGGATGCATTTTACTGAGTAAGTTGGTTTTTGTCACCACTCCAGCAACTGAAAATGAAAATCTTGCTTCTCTGCAGCTGCCTTCCTGAATTTGGTGATCACCTCCTTTGGTTTATTGGAAATAGGCTGACAGACATGGGGAGAGCCTCAGGGATTAATGGAGTGGAGCTGTCCTTATGGAATCCCTGCTGGATCCCCCAAGTGAGGCTGAAAAGGATTTTCTGAGCTCCTCAGCCCTCCTGAAGGAGGTTTTAAGCTCTGAGACACATTTCCAGTCAGATATCCCCAGGTGATGTGGATGTTCATGGTTCTCCTGGATAACTTTCCTTTGAGACAAGGAGATTGATGCCCTGAGCATCATCTGTGAGACCAAAGCATTTTCCTTCTGGGCCCATATTCTTCTGGGCCAGAAATGAAAGCTGTCTCATGCTCCCCCCACRCTGCTTTTCCTCACCCCTCCTGCATCTTTACCCTCCAACAGTGGGTTTGTCAGGGATTACTCCCCACAGCCAGCTTAGGCAATGAGGTCCCRGTGTTGGTTACACCCCTCAGCAGGAACTGACATTCCCCAGTGCTGGAAACTGCACGAACCAACCCTCAGATTCCAGCAGCTCCCACGCTGCTCCCCTGACTCTGACTGCAGCCATTGGCAGCCCTGTAATTGTCACTGTAATTGCAGGGGACTTGGAAACCCTGAGCCCTGCCAGAAACATAACTTAATCTTTCCTGAGCTGTTGCTTTTGAGGGCTGAGCGTGGGGATTTGCTGTTCTCATGGTTGCAGGGGATCAATCCTGATCCCAGAGCTGGCAGGGAGGGTCTGGGTGCTGCTGYTCCCTCCCAGTGCATAGCAAAGAGCCCAGGTAAGCTCGTTACAGGGGCTTATTCAGCAGATGGAGGAGCTGTTGCCAGGTAGATCTTATTGCTCATTAATATGCCATTGGCCTCATTTGTGTGCCCTGCTCACCTCTGGCTGTGTCCTCCTCTGGTGCAGGGATTGTGTTTCCAGCCCAGGCTGTCCCTGGCATCCTGCTTCCATTGTTCCTCRCCTTCCCAGATGGAAATAACTGCTGAGGGACCTGGATGTGGCCATACCCATTCCTGGGGCTTGAGAGATGTCCCRAATGTGGCACTGGGTCACAGTCCCAAGGCTATGGAGAAATGRTGCCCAGTCCCTGSAAATGCTCCAGGCCAGGTTGGATGGAACTTGGAGCARCCTGAAATAGTGGAAGGTGTCCCTGCCCTTGGCAGGGGATGGAATGAGATGAGCTTTAAGGTCCCTTCCAACCCAAACTATTCTATGAACCTATGATTTAACTGCAAGAAATACCAAAGTTTTCTGTATTTTCTCCAGCTGTGCTCTCCCAGTGTTACAAAARGCCCTGGGGAGGATGTTTGTGAGCATGTTAACACAGGGACAGGTGGGTGACACAAAACTCATCCTGCTCACCCTGCAGCACAGCAGGGAGTGATTTGGGGCTGGGAACCTGCTGCGTTCACCTGAAGCACCTATCAAAGCTCCCCTGAAAAAACCAAAGCCAGGCAAAATCCCTCCTCCTGTGCCATCCTTTCTTAAATGTTTGCCATCAGTACATTTGGTTCTCCATTTTCCCTGGTGCTGAAGTGAGAGCTTTCAGAATGATTCACACTGTGTTCTGCTGAGCAGCTTCAAGCAGCAACTGGGGAGTCTGTTAAACAGGCATCCAGCCCGGAATATTTTGTACACCCTCTAAATGCAGCGCTGTAATTAAAAGACATCCTTGAAATAAATGACAGAGGGCTTGGGGTTTGTGGGTTTTTTCCCTTCCCTTTTATTTTTTTCCCCTCCCTTCCCCAAGGGAGATGGGAAGGCGGGTGGAAGTTGCACTGAGGTACCAAAAGGCACCACAAGCACATTTGAGCAAATAATATCCAACAACACAGGTCGACAGAATTGCTTTCAAAYGCTGCCTGTTCAGTTATCACCCAGGGAACTTTCTGTCTGATTAAAAATAATTATTGCTGGCATTAAATCTGCTCAGAATTACTCAGCGCAATCCGTCTCCTGCCGCACGCCGCTACCATATGCCTGGTCTGCTGAGTGAAAAATGCCTCTTTTATTCGGGTAAATAATGCTTTGTAAATATTTAGAGATGAATGTTCTGGATCAGTGAGCGGCTATTTTTTTTTTCCCCTGATGATAAATATGTGCAAATGAGCTTGTTTTTGGCAGAGGCTCCGTTTGAGGCAGGCACTGTGTGAGGCCAGATGAATCCCCACGTGAGTGTRCAGGGGCTGTGCCAGGATGATTTGCCATGGGCACGGCAGAAGGGTCACAGAATCACGGGAGGGTTTGGGTTAAAGGCCACCTCCTTCCAAAATTACTGCAGTGAGCAGAGAGACCTTCCCCTAGACCAGGTTGCTCCAAACCCTGTCCAACCCGACCTGGAACATTTCCAGGGATTTAGGGGCAGCCACAGCTTCTCTGGACACCCAGGACCTCACCAATCTCGCAGCCAGGAATTCCTTCCCAATATCCCATCCATCCCTGCCCTCTGGCACTGGGAAGCCATTCCCTGTGTCCTGTCCCTCCATCCCTTGTCCCCAGTCCTTCTCCAGCTCTCCTGAAGCCCCTTTAGGCCCTGCCAGGGGCTCTGAGCTCTCCCTGGAGCCTTCTCCTCTCCAGGTGAGCACCCCCAGCTCTCCCAGCCTGGCTCCAGAGCAGAGGGGCTCCAGCCCTTGGAGCTTTTCCTCTGGACTGGCTCCAGCAGGTCCATGTCCTGCTGTTGGGGGTTCCAGAGCTGGATGCAGCTCTGCAGGTGGGGTCTCATGAGGATGAAACAGAGGGGAAAAATCCCCTCCTCACCTGCTGCCTGAGCTGCTTTGGCTGCAGCCCAGGACACGTTTGGCTTTCTGGGCTGCCAGTGCACATTGCCAGGTGATGTCCAGCCTTTCATCCACCAGCACCCTGAGTCTTTCTTGGCAGAGCTGCTTTCAATCCCTTCAATCCCCAGCTTGTCACACTGAGGGCTGCCCCAATGCAGGTGCGGAGCCTTGTGCTTGGTCACTTCTGCTCCTGAGAAAGTGGGGAGAAAACTCTAAAAGGTTTAAAAATCTATTAAGATATATGAAATGCCTTCCAGCCAAACACAGCTGCAGGTACCTGGGTGTTGGGCAAATGCCATGGATTTCCCTCATTCCTGCTGCTGAAGTCCCAGGAGGATCCATGGGACATGGGCAAAGGTATAAGAGCTGGATCCCACATTGACTGACTCTGCTCTCCAAAATGCCTGGAAGGGGGATTTGTTTAAGAAATGGGACACATGAACCTTTTGGCATGCCCAGACTCCTGCCTGGTGCTGACAGAGGCTCRTGGGACTGCATGGGATCAGGGGCTGTAGCTCCTGGAGCTGCGTGATGGCAGTGGAGCTGACACTTTGCGTCTTTTCCCTTTTACACTTCAAAAGTGCTGCAGGGAAAATGCTCATCTCAGTGCCAAAAAWCACATTTACTGAGCACATATAACCTCCAGGACAGCTGCTCTGGCTGGGTCCTGGTGATTCATGGAAAGGGAACAGGGCTCTTGGAGGGTGCAGGAATATTTAAAGCAATGCAATTTTCACGTGTTTTGTCCAGAGGTGTTAAACGAGATGAAATCTCTCCCACAGGTGAGATAACAGGCTCTGTGTGAGGTGAGAGTTCAGCCAGACACATCCTTCCACTCCCAAAACGCCTCCCAGGGAGTGGAGCTGTTGGAGGGCACTGTCCCAAAGATGAATTCCTTTCCCTCAGGATATGCACAGGAAGAGGGATGCAAATCCCAGGCCTCYAGGTCTGCCACCTCTTCACCTCCATCACCTCTTTCTCCCAGACAAATTCCAAGTGTCCGGAGATCCTGGCTCGTGCTGCCAGCCTCAGCGAACACCCTCTGGATGTATTTGCTCTGCATCCCATTAAAACATGGAAGCAAACAAGGGGCATTAATGAATTCCTTCGTTTATGATGACAATACATTTCTGAGTCCTTCTATTGATTTGCCGAGCAAGCTGATAAAAAGAGCAAACCTTGCAGTATTTGCCGCCCCGAGCCCGAGTGTGATGTCTGAATCAACACAGCCTGTTTGCTTTTCAAAATTCAAATGAGGGCAGAAATAATCTCCTTTTCAGGAGGCCAGCAGGCCCCTGCAGGAGGGGCTTTGCCAAACCCACTCAAAGAGGTGTCACAGCTTGAGGCCAGCCTGAAGGGCCYGGCTGGTGGAACTGGGATTTCCCCCAGCTTTGGGGTCTGCGCTGGTGCRCACAGGGGCAGGTGCTGGGTCAGGCTGTGAAAACTGGAAGCCAGAGCAATAAAAGCTTTTGACAGTCAGCTGAGTCATCAGCTCCACGTGGTTAATTAGGCATAGTTCCCAATCAAAGTCATTATTTACCTTGGAAAGCAGGAGGCTGGGCTGCTCGAGCCTTTGCTGAGTGCAGGGCTGGTGTTTTCTATGGAGGATGTTTTTGATGTGTTTTCTAGGGAGGACAGTGGGAAACGGAGCCACGTGGTTCCTTTGGATGCATGGAGACAGGAAAAAACCCCATGAAATGAAGAAATTGGAGTGACTGGGAGGGTGAGTGTCACTTCTGGTGCTCTGGGTTTCTTCCACACTGTCCCATGTTCAGTGGGAGCTGCAGGATGGAGAGGGATGAGCAGTGTGAGCCCGGCTGAGCACAGGCTGGATCCAAACCACCCTGCTCAGGGTAACTGCAAAAGAAAAACAAACCAAAAAAACCAAACAGGATTAAAGGATTTCCTTTCTCTCTCTGGAATACTGGAGACCACAGGCCATGCTTCTGCCTCCGTGCTCACCCTGAGAGCAGATGGAGCAAACCCATCCTCTGCTTTCCACGCCAAAATGAAGCAGCATGCTCAAGCCTTGACCAAAGAGGCCATTACAAAGGCAAGTCAAAGCCTTGATTTAAACCAGCTTGTTCAAATATTTTCGTGCTCCCTGTGGTTGGATTCCAGACTTTTACTCCCTGATTACTTTAGCCTGGAAAAAAAAAAAATAAGGGATAAAAGAAAGGCCTGATTCAGTGATGAGGGCACTGCTGAGCACAGGGTGCTACAGTCTCCCCTGAGTTCTTACAGGTCTCAGAATGCCCTGCAGTAAATAAAAACAACCACAGATTGCTGAAGATTGAGGGAGATAGTTTTGCCCATCTTAACGAGTTGTAGGAATCTTTCTGGGAGAGTGAAGTTTAGGAGATGCTCCATTGTGGTTATTAATGATTATCCTGGTCTTTTGGCACCATCAAATTGSTTTTGTTCAGGATCTTGAAGGGACTTTGGGTTTCCTGGACAGCCCATGGAGAGGGGCTGTGAGGACTCTCCCCACGTTTTTTGTTCCTCTGAAGCAGCAGGGGAGGCTCTGGGGCTGTGCTGGCTCCATCCCTGACTCCAGCTTCACTCACAAATTATTTATGGTCATTACTGACCTCTCATTCTTGATGTCATGGAGATGCTCCACAAGCAAAAAACCTCCCAGTGATCTCATCTTGATGTCCAGGCTCATATATATATATATATATATTTTTTTTTTTTTTTCTACAGCCAGGAATGTGCTTGCAGGACCTCCTTCAGAAGCCACAAGCTTTGACATCCAGGGGGGACACTGGAAGGTCTCCCCCATACCCCACATGTGACCTTTGTTGAAGAGTTTAGGCCTGGAAAGCCCCTCATGGCCACACTCATCTCTCCAGGGCCACAGAGTAGGCACAGGATCAATGTTTTTTTTTCTTTTGCACAAGACACTTTTTAGGAGGAAGGAAGCAGCTGATGGTGGCGTGTGCTCTTCCCAAAACAAAGATAAAGAAGGGTGCTCCAAATAACTCTGTTCATGCTGGCAAGGGGTATTTTTAACCAGCAACATGACACAAAAATAACACAGACGGCTGGAAAAAAAAAAAAAACGGGAACGGCTGCTTTGCTGGGAGAGGAGTTTGCTCTGTCTCATGGGGAAGGCAAAAACATTCATTTTACAGCCCTCTTCCAGCTCCCCATTAGCCATGCCATTCCCAGGAGGTGTTACCCGTGGTGTTTGCACGGACATGGGGGATGATTTCAAATGGCTGCTGTAAAGTAATAAAGGTTGAAAGATCAGGCTTGGGCACAAACAGCCCCCAGGAGCCTGTTTTTATACCGTGGCCATGCCCTGAACCAAAGAAAGAACTGGTCGGCTTTATGGGCTCCGTCCTCCAGAGAGACTTTGGCCATCTGGGTGTTGTGGTTAACGCTGTCAAAAGGCAGAAAACACAGCTCTGACTCGGTGCCAAACCGAGGAATGACCTTTTCCCATCGCTCCTGCCTGCCGCCTTCCTTCCCCGCTGCTCTGCAGAGCCCAGGCTCCCCCGGACCCTGCTGGGAGCGGGGCTGAGCCTGCCCGGGGCAGGCAGAGAGCTCTGGCACGTCCCCAAGGGTGTCTGGGGTTTTCTAGCTCTGATAAGAACCTCCATGGCTTTGGGGCAATTTTTGTACATGCTTGACAGCTGTTTGTTTTTTTTCTCTCTTACTAAAGAGCAGGAAATGAGCTGGGGCAAGGCTGGGATGTGCAGCGTGTGGGGGAAGTTTTGGAGAGAGGCTCAGAGCCCGGGGCTGTGTGAGACAGGCGGAGACTGCCSGGGATGTTGATATCCAGGTGGAAAAGCGGGAGTGCCTCCTTGCAGGTACCCGCCCACACACGCAGAGGGGAAATTCAGGTTTTCTGGTGCTTGTCTGAGCATCGTTTGGGGARAGCAGTCAGGAAAAGGAGCAGCTGTGGAGGGAAATCGCGGTCTGTGATTTCCCCCAGGGCTCCGCTGTCTCCAGCCCCTCTCTCCATGGTGGGAGTCAGCTCCTTCCCCTCCGGGATGAGCAGTGGAGCCGGGATAACCTCTAACGCGTCCTGGGGACTCTCCGAGCTCCTCATGTGAAGTGTTTTATTAGCAGGGATCAGGACAGAGTGGAAGTGCAGGGGTGTGAGGTGCGGAGGTGTCTGCTGGGGGTTCCAAGAAATGCACTCAGTTCCTACAGCAGCATCCACATTCCGTGGGGATGGAGCTCCATCACTCAGCTTTCCCCAAACTGCAGCAACCCCCCAGTGAATCTTATTTGTGTTTGAAGGTTTAAAAGCTCCAGCAGCTCTGGGAGCCTTTGCTGCAGCACCTGGAGGGAGCCTCTGCCCAGCTGATCCTTGTGGTGCCGGGGCTGTGCCTGGGTTGGGGTGTCTGGCCCTGCAGCAACCCAAAGCAGCAGAAATTCAGTCAGAGTGAGGACCAAATGGCTCCTTTCTGGCACCAAAACTGGCCCCCTTTTCTCAGTGCTCCACATTTAATTGCATGGAATCATTAAGTTTGGAAAACACCCTTAAGGTCATCCAGCCAATTGTTCACCCAGCATTGCCAACCTCACCCACGACCCCAAGTGCCACGTTTCTGGCTCCATTTATTTGTACAGTGGCTTGGAGAGGTGAGTCCTGGCCTGTGAGGGGACATTTTTACCTTCTGGAGTGCAAATAATGACCTCAAACGTGATGGGCTGAGTCTGGTGGRTGCTGAAATTTCCATAAATAAATCCTTTACTGTGGGAGAAGGGGAGTGTCATACCAAGATTTCTCCCTTTCAGGCTCACAAATAAATCGCATGGTGTGATTTTTAGGGTTGTCCTGTGCCRGGAGYTGGACTTGATGATCCTTGTGAAGTCCCTTCCAGCTGAGGATATTCTGGGATTSTGTGATAAAGAATCTCTTCCCCATAACCAGTGTGCCAGAACTGCACTCGKGTCCGTGAATCAGAGGGGAGCAATTTCTGTCAAGATTTCCCCTCTCTGGCAAATTATAATGTACTATATTGTCATTATAGGATTATGATTATGTCTAATAAGCAGGAATTTTGGGTGCTGGCAGCTCTTTAAACCTCACTGCGGTGATTTCTGTGCCTGTCCCGAGGCAAAGGCAGGCGGCAAAGTCACGCGGACGGGGAGGGCTCTGTGGTGGCCCAAAACCAGGAGGGGTTTGGGGGCTCAGGATGAAAGGGACCATTGTGGGGGCCTGTCTGCTGCCCAKCACGTGAAGGGCCTGGAGTTCAGCGGGGCTCATCATGTGGCAGCTCTGAGCAGAGTCACTGATCTTGTTTTTGGGGCTGAGGGGTTGGTTTGATGATGCTCAGCCCAGCAAACAGCCCAGGGATGCTCCACGCTTTGAAGGGGTTTGGCAGAAATCRTTCAATGCAGCTCAAGGCCTGGGTCAGAGGAGGTTTAGGTTGGAAATTAAGAAAAGATTATTCATCCAGAGTGTGGATGAGAACTAGAACAGGCTCCTCAGGGCAGAGGGTGTGGCATGAGGCCTGCCAGAGTTCCAGAAGTGTTTGTTCTCTCAGACACATGGTGTGACTTTTGGGGTTATCCTGTTCAGGGCCAGGAGCTGCATTTGATGATTCTTGTGGGTCCTTTCCAATTCAGGATATCCCATGATTCTATGATTCTCAATGTAGAGAAGCCTTCTGGGCACCCGAGCTAATTCAATTCCTCCACTACCTGCAAAACAGTCCTGCATGGGGTATTTCATTGTATTATTAATTTATCATAGGTTCTGTGCCATTTCAAAAGATGAAATCTCAAAACACCAATGTCAAATTTAAAAAGAAAAAAAAAAAGTTGAATGATTTCTGTGATTGGCTGATCTTTCCAGTGTCAGTCTTGAGATTTTGGGGGCTTTGGTGTAGACTTTAATAATTGCAGTTGGTAAGACTGGATTTAAAGGGCTATTATTGGTATATTAAATTTCTGGTATTTAGTTATGTGTCATTTGTATGAAAATTGAAGCCACCTTCTCCCTCAGATCTCCTGCTAATAGTGTTGTTTTAATTTAGGCTTGTTAATGGGCCGTGTAATTTAAGGACAAACCCCTGTCTTTGAAGCATTCCCAATCACTYCAAGTCCCTCATCAGCACTCAGGACTTTCCTGCCTTTGCAGAAGGAGGCAGATGGAAAACACAGGGGCCTCCAGAGGCAAACTACAGGTGGATATCTCCAAGAAAGGTTGATGTACATGTACATGTGAGTGCCCAGGATGTTGGGAATCTGTTCTGGCCCCATCCCTGGAAGTGTCCAAGGCCAGGTTGGACAGGGTTTGGAGCAGCCTGGGACAGTGGAAGGTGTCCCTGCCCATGGCAGAGGGGTGGAATGAGATGGGCTTTGAATTCCCTTCCAGTCCAAACCATTCTGTGCTCCTAAAAAGACATGGAATGTCTTTGGGAAGGTCTGGCTCCTTGTTGGAACAGCCCTCAAACCCCACAGTGCTGGGATAAATTGTTGGGACAAGGCATCCAGGTAGTCATGCTCCAGTAAGGAATTTTCCAAAATTTCATCTCCTGGGCTTTTCCTTCCCTGATGATCTGCTGGGCTCCTTCAGCACCAGRAGGAGGAGGAGATGGAGGAAGGCTGTCACACAGCACTTGCTCTTCTGAGGGTTTTTCAGCACCCATCAGGATTTTTYAGGATTTTTCTCACCACATCCTTCTCCCCTGCAGAAGGATTTTGTGCTGCTGTCTGTCCCATTTCCTCACCACAGCTCCTGGAAGGGAGGCTCTACATCTCTCCTGTGGCTTTAATTCAACCACCTCTCACTGTGTGAGACACAGGAGCACCATTAAGCACATGAACATATCTCTGATAATTTATGGTCCAGCTTGGGAAGCTCCTGGATGCTGCTGAGAGATTCTGCAAGTGAAATAAATATATAATCCCTTCAGGATTTGAGCTGATAGCTTTATTTTAGGTGTTCTTCCCATGGGGAAAACAYAGAATCTACACTTTAATTCTTCCCTGGTACCTGTTCCTCCTGAAAAATGTTGCTGGACTGAGTCATGAGGGGAAGGAATGCATCTAGGTGCACAGCCAGTTGCCACCACCTGGGATTTATGCCGTGGAAAACACCATTCCATCAGGACGTGGCTGCCGTGGGCACCTCATCAGCATGATGGGAAGTTGCATTTATCCCGTTGTGTGGATGCAGGATGGGCACCTCCACGATAAATCCAGTGCCAATGCCTCACTGGAGGATTTYGTGCCTGTGGTGGGAGGAGGAATCTCATTAACACGAACTTCAGAGGGCTCCAGCCCTGCCAGCCAGAAGACAAATGCAGCAGTGCCATCATCATCTATCAAAYGGGGAATGACCTTTGCTATCCATTAGGGTGAAATGAAAAGCTTTGGGCTTTAACTTGGTTAAAATGCACACGGATGTCTTTTCAGATGCTGGAGCCTGCACAGTGCTGGGATTAATCAAATTGTGCATTTTGCAAGTGCTTAAGCAGTATTGTTATGTAACTCCATCTCTKCGTGGCTTCAAGACAGAGAGCAGGATAATGACACCGAGCCTGGCGGTGGAATCATCCTGCTGTGGTCAACAGCTGAGGGGGCAGGAGGGGTTTGGAGCCAAGTGCCAACCCCATGTTCTCAAACCTTGAATTCGCTTTTTTTTCTGGTCAGAATGAAACAGGTGGGTCTCTAAGGCTGTGTGTGTGCCCAGCAGGGCTCAGCTGAGGGACAGGGGTGCAGCTCATTGTGGTCTGTGCTGAATCTCCCCACAGAAAGGRGGTGTAGGAGTGAGTTCTTCTGGTATCTCACCTTGGAAAATGCTGATGTGCCAAGGAAATGTAGCCACGCTGAAAAGAGGGAGAAAAGAGCATTGTCTTCCTGGCATTGGCCATCAGAGGGAAGCAGGGCCTGGTGTGAAGAAAGGAAAACCCTCTTTGCACCAGTTATTCCAGCAAGAGAGCTCTGACCATGGGTCCTTCCTCTTTGATCACTCCTTGTCTCTGAAACAAATTCCCTAAGAGAAGGAAGCACCCAGATCATCATCTCCCAAGTGTTGCAGTCAATGCCTCAGTGTCCCAATGGAGCCATGCAGAGGTGTCCCTCAGGGGATGSTGTTGGCACTGGTTGGAGCTGGGTGAGCTTTAAGGTTCCCTYCCAGCCCARRYCACTCCCTGACTGTSAATCCTCACAAACCCTCCTGAGCTCCTTGGCTTCCATCATCTGTATCCTGCACCCAACAGCTTCTTGTGTGTGTGTGTCTTCCCCTGCCTTTCTCCTCTCAAGATCTTTCCTTCCAAAATCAACCCCAAATCCACCTAAAATGTCCTAAAATAGTACCAAACCCACCCAAAATTACAAAAAAAATGCCCCCAAACAACCCAATATCCCACCAAAATCAGCCTGGGATCCACCAAAATCAGTCTGGGGATGCTAAAATGTCCCTAAATCACCTCAAAATGTCCCAAAATGACCCAAAATAGCCCCAAACCCACCCAAAATGGCCCAAAGTCAGCCCAAAATGATCTAAATTGCCCCAAATTCAACCCCAAATTTACCTAAGATGTCCCAAAATAGCCTAAACCCCACCCAAAATTACAAAAAAAATGCCCCAAAAGAACCCAATACCCACCCAAAAATACCCCAAAAATGCCCCTAAAACAACCCCATAATGACCCAAAATAAACCCAAATCCACCCAAAATCAGTCTGGGATCCCCCAAAACGAGTCAGGGAAACTCAAAAACGGCTCTGGGGGTGTCAAAATTCCCCAAAATGTTCCTGAAATTGCTCCCAAATAGCCCCAAACCCACCCAAAATGTCTCAAAATWACCCCAAACCCATCCAAAATCTTTCCTACTTTTCTCCTGGTCACAACAAAGCCCTCCTCCATCTTGGTGCTGTGTGTGCTGATAATTTGGGACCATCCGTGGCATGGGTAGTGTTTTTGCTCCCACGCCAAAGATGAACCTATTTTCCTGCATAACCTCTCCAGTATTTCTGTTTTCTTGGCAATTCTTGGCATAAAGTGCAGCCAATTCTGCCAGGCCACGCAGGCAAGGCAGTCAGGTGGTGACTGACACCTTCCTGTCTTCACCTGAGAGCTGCACCCAGCTCTGCATCCCTGCATTTTCAACCACTGCTGCTCCATGGGAAGTGGGATCCTGCTGCACAGCCGAGCCCCACTCCCAGCTGACTGGAGCAAAAGCAGGAAACGCTTGGAGCAAACAAAGCAAACCCCAAAAGTCTGTGCAGCTGTGTGAATTAGGYTGGAATCAGTCTGAGGTGTCACCTTACAGTCCCTGGTTAGAAAACTTGCTGTGTTTATAGGTTGTAACCCCACCTGTATTTATTCCAGTGTCAGTCTAAGCAGATGCTTCACTTAAGCCTATAAATAGATATATTTTTTTCCCCTGCTTATTTACAAACAGAAATTAAATCCAGTTTAGAGGATATGATGTAACAGGGTCTTATTTTGAAATAATGACGAGCTTTGGGTTCCAGCTGGCAGATAAGACCATAAAACTGCTGCATATAGACAAACCTGGGAGCAAACTTATATTCTTGTAGTGCAAAAGGCAGGAAAAAGTGATGGTGAGGAGAGCTGGAGTCCTGTAAATCAGCAAAGCCCCATTGGCTGATGTGACAGGAGCTGAACAAAGAGGAGCTGATACCTCAGTGGAAATCAATCCCGTAATGGACAGGTTCCCTGGTCTGTTCTGGAGTTGATGCAAGTCTCTGGGAGGATCTGAGATGATTAGCTGGAAATAGATCCTTGTYTGAGCAGGGTCTTTGGSAARTGTCTCTTTAGCTCAAGTTGTGTGRACTTCCAGCCTGACATCAGATAAATCACCTCTAAARTGGGTGATGGTGYATCTCTTCTGAGATAACYTTGGATTGTGGTGAGCGGCTGTTTTCTCACTGCCCKYGCTTGGAAGAAGGGATCAGAGTCTTTGGGCTGCAGTTTGAAGRTACTTATTTTAAAATCCTTATCTCTAAATTCTGTGMAACCAGCGTGGTGTTCACAAGCAGCTGGAAAAGTGAATTCTCYCCACCCTGGAACAGCACCTGGGTTTTTATAATCTAAACTATGTTAACATTGTTTTCTTCTAAAAGCCAATAACTAAAATCTAAGTCACACAGTGAAATCACACCTTTACTCAATCTTAAAAACCCAACACCCTTTGCAAAAGGAAAAGGAAGAGAAGAACAGGAAAATGTGACTTTATCACATTGATCTGCCTCCATATTTGCCCAATAATAAGAATACAGAGAAATCTAAAACTAATATCTAMACACCCMGTGATATAATAAAAAACACACCAATCAAACCCTYGTGTCATCCAAATCCTCAGACAGTTTTGGAAGCCTTCTCCAWGGTGTCAGATCAAAGCCAATGCTGTCTTTCAAGCAGGCTGTGTGAGCCMAWYCCCCCTGTCCTGGCTGCTGCCCATTCAGGAGACCCAGAGGAACACTCTGCTCTCCCACAAGTGGGCTCCATCCTGGGTTTCTGTTATACCAAATCTGGAGGAATTTCCTCATGGAAAGGGTTGTTAGTGGAGTGCCTGGGGAGGTGGTGGAATCCCTGTCCCTGGAGATGTCCAAGGAGCTGCTGGACGTGGCATTCAGTGCTCTGCTCTGGGTGACAAGGTGGTGACAGTCACAGGTTGGACTCGATGACTTCAGAGGTCTTTTCCAACCCGAACGATTCTGTGATATAGGATGTGCTATTTATGTCTGTGTGCTCGTGATAAACACGTTTGCATCACTCAGCCACAACCCCACATGTAAAAGCCATTTCCAGTGTGGTGTGTGAATACCTGGAGGAGCTGCGTGGCACCGGATCCACGTCCTGCTCGGACCCTGCTCTCCCCTGGGACCCCCCCTGCTCTGAGAAACTGAGCCTGCAGTGACTAAATATTAACTCAGCAGAAACAAAGACCCCATTTAGATGCCAATGGAATTGGGGGGGAGGAGAGGGGGAAGCGGGGGGGAGGAGAAGGAAGGAAACAGAAATACATAAAATAGGAGTCACAAGCAGAATTATTTCTTTGCAGATTCTGTTTTCCAGACTTCCCTCGGCGAGTTGTCTGCAGCACTCCACATATTTGTGCAGCACAATAGCTGCGAGGCACRAGCACATTCTCCAGGAATGGGGAGGGTGGAACTGGAGGATCTTTCAGGTCTCWTCCAAYMCAAACCACTCCRTAATTCTGTGRYTGCWGATCTGAGCAYGGACATCAGCACCTTGGGCTGCTCCCGACTTAGAGCAATAGGAAGATGCAGCAGGAGAACCCTGCAAATCTCACAGTGGTTTCCTCTTTGCCAGTGACACAAGATGCACCTTGCTGGGAAGTGTCAACACTTCAGCATTTCCAGAACAGGCTCTGTCAGACCTCTCTGCACAAACATTAATTGCTTTTAGTGGCGAGGCTGCTCAGCTCAGTGGACAGACCCAGGTGCCTCTTGGCCCCGTCTCAGCTCCTCTGGGATCAGCCTGTCCTTGAAAAGCAGGTTGTCCCTTGGGTGGGGAGCTGTCACCCCTGGCTCTGGGAGTTTGCAGCCCCAGGAAAGGCTGCAGCAAGCTGGAGATCAGATCCGAACAGGCAGCGCCCATTTGTCTCCCTGAGCAGCAGAATGAGTGCTCAGGGTGTGCAAARTGAGGTTAAAACAATGTAATATGTRTTGTTCCAGCTTTTTTTCTCCTCTTCTGTTGGTGTCACTGGCAGTAACTGACTGAGACAGAAAGGAGATCGGGGAGAGAAGGGAAACTGAGTGCTCAAGGTCAATATTTTTTCTGAGATTTAATGGGAAAATAAAGAGCAAAAAGTCAAACCTTTGCCACAAAACCCCGAGCCCACCAAATTSACACCTCTAAAAGGGGTTTCTCCACTGGTGCTCTCATCAGTCCCAGTGCTGGCATCACGCTGGCTTGGCTGCAGGTGTGAGGAGTTACCTGTGTCCTGTCCTCGACAAGCAGAAACACCCTCTTTTTTTATCTTATTTTTTCCACTTGCTGAGAAAATGGGGGCAAATCCAAGAGTCTGTCATGCAGGTGCCTGGGATTCAGCAGCTGGAGGCACCAACACAAGGGGAACATGTTCAAGAGCTCTGCCAAGGGACCCTGCTCTGTCAGGGCTCCCAGCAAACCTTGTTTATTCCCGCCTTGGAATTTTCCTGTGGATGGAGAGCACGTTATCCCTGGAGACACAACCCAGAGCTGTGCTTGCAAATTGAAATCCTGGGCCCTGCATGCTTCCTGGGAAGCATCAGAGCAGAGCTGAACACTCMCAGCACGCTGCCCTTCACAGGGGCTTTGCTGCTTGCAAAGGGTCTCCTGCTCCACAGTGGGGGAAACCGTGGTTTTCCTCTGTTGGTTTGTTATTTATTTAATTTTTTTTTTATTTTTTTGTGAAAGGCTTTACAGGCTGGGATTTGGAAGCATTCCCAGTTTTTGCAAAYAAAACCGTGAGTCTGTCTGAGAGCGTTGGAAGAGGAATCTCAGGAACGTGGGAGCGTTCTCCCTGGAGCCGCTCTGGAGTTTCTCCTCTTGTTGCTTCAAAATATTCCTAAGGCAAGGGTTGTTCTGCACATCTCCAGGTGCTGGAAACAAAGGAGAAGTGAGACCTTACAGCAAGYTTGTTTGGCAAAAAAATGCAGGCCAAAATTAAAAGCAGGATTTGCCCCTGCRGTTACAGAACCTAAAGAAGGAAATWTCGAACTCTGATTCTGCACGAGTGAGAGCAATGATGGAACAAGTTCCCCAGAGAAACTGTGAATGCTGCAACCCTGCAAGTGTTCCAGGCCAGGCTGGATGGGGCTTGGAGTGACCTGGGATAGTGGAAGGTGTCCCTGCCCTTGACAGGGGGTGGAATGAGTTGATCTTGAATTTCCTTTCCAGCCCAAGCCATTCTGTGACTCTGTGAGAAAACACCAGCAGTGGTCCCTGTGCCAGTGACTGCAGTTTGTGAAAGACACTCAGCACATCATTTTGCCCCACTTTTCATGTCCCCACACAATGTGGGGACTTACACAGCTTCCAGACTCAGATGGGACTTGAGGAAGCCAAGAGACATGCRAGGAGCTGAGATGAAAGGCTCAGTTGTCTCCCAGGCTGTCTGTATTAAAACACAAGATGTTCTTTGCTTGTTGTTCCCCATCCACGTGAAGGGTATGATGAGTAATCATAAAATTTTATGGAACAAAAGCTCACTGGCATTTTATTTGCTTTTTTCTGACTTAGGAGTCACGGACAGTTCAGGAATGTGATGAACCCTGAGAAGAAGTTTTATCTTCTTAACCAAGGGCTGGAGCCGTGCAGTACCACCGATGGGATAATCTATTTCCTCCAGGCTGCTGCCTTAAAAATGTCCAAAAGCTAAAGGGATCTGAATAAAAATAGCATACAACATCCTGGATGATGGGGGAAGGCTTTGTGTCCGATGGGAAGCCAGGGAAGGCAGGAAGTCACCAGGCAAAGCCCAGCACTGTCAGGGAGCTCAGCTCGCATGGGGACCCACGGGCTGGGATGGGAGGAGGGAGAACAAACCTTGTGGGAAGTTAAAAATCCAACCTGGCTGTTGCTCTGTGGGGCAAAATGTTGAGGTTTCTGCTTGTTCTGCTACTCTGCCATGAGCATGAGGCCAGAATGAGATGGATGCCAGGGCTGGGTTGGCTCCTGGGGGGACAAAACACCTTCTGCTTCCCACAGCAGCATCAGCGTGAACAGAAAACCCTGGGATTTATTGCCCAAAGGCCATCCCAGCAAACAGGAGCTCTTGGAATTTCCAYTGGAGCAGCAGTGGATGGGCAGTGCCAGGGATCCTGGGATGGAGTCATGGAGAGCTGAGGGGTGGCCTCTCTGCAGGGCTCAGTGCTGAAATGTCATCTCGGTATAATTGAGTGAAGAAGACTCAGCCTGTCCTCTAACAGCAAATTAAACACAACTTTGTGGGTTTGGTGGTTTGCTGCCAAGTGCCAGCACAGCTCCACATTAATGGCTTATGACAGGATTRTTCTCCCTGTTTTTGGCAGGAAGGAGCCCTTTGGCTTTAATCCTGCTTGTGGCTGAGGGGAGAAACCCAGCGTGTCCCACGCATTTACCAATGGTGTAACTCCCAAATACTGCCTAAATCCCAAATGTTCAGAGAGGAGCAGAGCAGWATGACCCTGCATCAATCCAAAAATGCTGCCAGGAGGCAGGGAGAGGTGAGGACCCTTCATGCTCATCCCAGGGTGAAGCTCAGTCTACCCCATGAACAGGAATTCCCTGTGTAACTGTGGGCATCCATCCTCTCAGTACAAATATGATGCATAAACATCACAACAAATACAAAAAATAGATATTTTATATAGATATAAAATATGTAAAAATACATATGTGAGGTTGTTAAATCAACAACTTCTAAAAAAATTTTAATACCAGTAGTGAGCTCAATACTCAAATGCTTGAAATGGGGTAAAATCCCCAAACAATAGGGCTGGRAATGGGAAAGCAAAACGGATTTGAAGCAGCAGGTTTAGGAGGGCAAAGTACTAAACACACAACCAGGTCAAAACCTCTTTGGAGGGCATCTGGATGAAGGCTCCCACAGCAGTAATCCTTTTTAAAATTCACAGAACTCCAGCCAGGGACCTCAGTGAATCTATTTAAGTGAAAATCTCCAAATCACACACCCAGCATCCCACCCTTCCCTGTGCTTGCAGTGGTGAGAGAGCTGCCAGAGAGGCTTCAAGGGCTTGATTTTGGGAAAAGCTGAGTTGTCAGCACGGACAGCTGAGCTGGCAGCATCACTAGAAATAAAAGCAGAGTTTTTTTGGGGTTTTTTTGTTTCTCCAAGAGAGAATTTTCAAAACTTCTCCCTGATTGTTGCAGTTTTTCGTGGGCCTGTGAGGATTTGCTGGTGTGGGCAGCAGGGCTGGGGGCTGCTGGACCGGTCAGGGCTGGGGGGAGGACAAAGCCACGTGTGTGCAAAGCACCAAAACCTCCAGGAAAAATCAGGACAGGCTTGAATTGTGATAAGGAGGTCAGCACAGCCGTGGCTTTGTGCTTCCCACAGACCTGCGGACAATGTCCCTTCTCACTGTCACGCGTTGGCAAAGAGGAGGAGGGGAAAGGATAAAAGTCAAACTTTTGTCTCCTTCGCCTTGCCCGTGCCAGCCGTGCCCTGTGGGCGTGGTGGGGGTGACAGGGTGGCCGGGGAGGAGG
>CADDXX010000688.1:296363-328246 GCA_902810485.1 Alauda arvensis
GGCCGGCGGCGCAGAGCGGAGCGGAGCCCGCTCGGGACGCGCCCCCGCGGCCGCGGCTCTGACGGGGGCGGCCGGTGCTGCCACAGCGGCGGCCTCATGTTCTCCCCTACCCAGGAAGAGCTGTGCGCGCTGAACAAGGAGCCCGTCAAGTACGGGGAGCTGGTGGTGCTGGGGTGAGTGCTGGGCAGGGGCTCCGGGGAGGAGGGGGTGGAAGCGCGGCGGTCCCGGAGCGGCGGGGGCTGCTCCCGTCCCAGCCTCCGGCTCAGCGCCGGCCGTGGCTCCGCGCTGCGAGGCAGCGCTCGGAGCTGGAGGGGGGCGCGAGGGGGCGCGTGGCGCTTCCCGCCTTCCCGCCGGCCGCTGGAGCCGGGGGGGGCTGATCCCGGTGCCCGAGGGATCCGTGGAGGGGGAGTCCCGGTGCCCGAGGGGAGCGGGGAAGGATGGATGGATGGAAGGGTCCCGTTGGCTGAGGGGAGTAGGGAGGGATGGATGAGGGGCGTCCCGGTGCCGGGGGGGAGCGGGGAGGGATGGGGGAGTGAAGGGGGGGCAGGTCCCGGTGCGTGACGGGGCTCGCGGTGCGGTCGTTGCGGGGTCCCGGTGCCGGCGGGGAGCGGGGCGGGATGGAGCGGGGAGCCGGTGCCTGAGAGAAGCAGGGAGGGATGGATAGATAGATAGATGGATGGATGGATAGATGGAGGGTGCTCCCGGTGCCAGAGGGCCCCGCGCGGTGCGGCCCTTGCGGGTCCCGCTGCCGGAGGGACGGACGGAGCGCGGTCCGGCCGCTCTCGGGCATGGAGGTGGCGGCGGGGCTGGTGAAGAAACTTCYTGCGGGGCCGGGGATTGCGGGGTTATGGCACAGAAACCCCCTCGCTCCCCGCTGCGGGCACCGTCCCTCCGCCGGTACCGCCGTCCCTCGGCCGCTGGCTCCGGGAGACGGCGTCCTCCTTGCAGATGGCAGGGAGATGACTTTGGAACGAGGAGCGAGAGGAGGAGGGGGCGGGGGGTGGGTGAAGCACTTATATTCCGATTCGTCGTGGAAATGTTTATTTTCTCGGCTTGATATGGATCTTAAAGTAATCCGCTTGGCATTACGCTGTTGCCCTGCTGTTAAAGCTCGCAGCCGCTCTGCTGAGCGCCGCGGAAGCAGATGAGGGAGAAGCGCCTAAGCCGTGCCTGCTGAGAGCCCTCGCGAACCTCAGAAGAGATGTTTAATTTTGGTAGTTTAATACGCGGTAAAGAATGGTTAACGGAGTGATTTTTCAGCGCTGAACGCAACGGAGAGGTTTGGAGCCAGCCGCGAAGCGGCACAGTCACAGCCTCGCTGCGTTACTCAGCCTCCCCCAGAATCTGGCACATATTTGCTGCAAGGTCGTAGGAAACCCTGTTCTGCTTTCTTAGGGGGTTTTGTTTCGGTCCTTTCCTAAAGAGCCGTGTTCGCCTTTGCAGAGAAACACTTTGAAAAAGAGCAGTCCAGGCTGGGTACTCGTATCCAGTAGTGCACCTTTTTTCCTTAAGGGATGCTGGATGTTTCCTGTCACGAGACTGGGTCAAGATGCAGTTACCGTGCAATAAAACACAGCTGCTGTCACGAACGTGGCGTAGCTGGTGCTGGAAATCCTTGGATTTAAGCCCCTTGATTGGTGAGAAATACCCATATCACACTAAATTCAATAAAGAAACGTTCTTACTGTTTCAGTCGTGGAAATGGAGGGTGAGCTCAGCTGTGCAACACTGTCTCTGACAATAAAGTCATAGTATAATGCAGAGTCTTTAATTAAATTAGAGTGCATAAATTGATGTTGTGCTGCAGAGGCTCTTTGTGCACAGCTGGAAGCATTTTCCTTTCTGTTGCTTCACTATTTTTAGCAGCAGTTGAAAGTACAGAAGTATGAAATGTTTTGGCTCTGATCTTAACCTGGCARAGTCTGGTGCGCTTTGCCTTTAATACGGGGACGCATTGATCTCAGCTTATCGGTTCTGCTGGGCTCTTGATCTTCACTGTGTGTGTTGGAACATGCCAATAAAAATCTAAACAAARCGCGTATGACCGAGTTTAGGTCCTGTTTTGAGTTTCAGCCGTTCTCTAAAAGTACTGAGGTTGCATCCTGGAGGTGTGAGATGTACTGAAAATGCAAACAGAWCCTGTCCTTGCAGTGCAGCCAGGGACGAGAAGTGTGTGCAGGGGAGCTGAGTCCCTCTGGTCACGGTGTCTCTGTGGCTGTGCTCAAACAATGGGGCTTTGGCTGTCACTGCTCACACAGTGTGCCTGGGAGTGTGCATATTCCAGGTAGATGTGATGGAAGCAGTCCAGGAAAKCTCATGACTTCAGTATCTGCATTTTTAATGTTTATACTGAAGATTGTTGTTTCATTTGCCACTTCAGGAGTTCATTACTGCATGTCCTATCAGAGGKGTCTTAAATATYGYTTGTAGTGCTGCAAATAATGCAAACACCCCTCTCTTTTCTTTGGTGACTCAACATTTGTGACTAGGARCTCTTGGAACAGCTTAAACTGTTCAGTATGCTAAAAAAAAACCTCTTAGTACCTGTTTTGTATTAAAATCTTGTAATCTGGAGTTTCATTTAAATAAGACAATGTAAATCTGCTCTCCTCCCTGTAGTGAAACTGAGACCTGGGGAGCAGCAGAAGCATAGTGTTGCAGCTCCTGTTACAACTGCCTGATTAAAATTGATAGCACAGCCTCGCAGCTAGATTAAAAAAAAAAAAAGAAGAAAAAGCTGTTTTGAGACACTGTGTGGGTTGTTGTTTTTTTTTTTTTTTAAGCCTTGATTGTGATGTTGATGAATAACTTGTGTCTTGAACTGTGAGACTTTTAAATTAGGTGGTGAAAAGGATGATGAACAAAGGAATTGGCATACCTGGCAAACTGCTGAGCTCCTGTTTTTAAGATGACAAAACTTTCCCTTTATCTTTTGCTCTCGCTCTGCCTTAGCACTATTAAAGCGGGGTTGCTGTACCTTGACCTTTAAATCGAGGGAAAGGTGGGGTGTTTTTTTTTTGGCAGGAGGCGGCTCTCCCAGCAGGGCACGTTCCTTATTGTCTCGCCAGAGTTGGGATTGCTCAGTCTGCGCCTTAACGTGAGCGCCGGTGAATCCCGAGGCGTTCCGTGTCAGTCAGTGCAGCAAACACATCTCTGTTAACCTTCTCCCAGCTCTGTGCTACGTCTCTGTGCCGGCGGTGATGTGGCAGCTTGTGTTTGGTTAAGRTTTTGCCGAGGTTTACATAATCAATGTTGTAGTGAATAGAAACAGTTTATGTAAATCGAGCCAGACAGGTCAAGATGGCTGGTAAAGAAGAGATCATCTGCTTTATTGTGAATCTGCTTGTGTACATCTGCTCGCAGCATCATCTGCTCACAAAAGGCTCTGGATTTCTTGGTGAAGCAGAAACATTCATATTCTAATTCTTTTTGAAGAAAAAAAAGAAAGCAGCTTTGTTTGAAGTCCTGTCAAAGTAATGGCTCATTATATATTTCTAGGAACGTGGGGCTGGAGGGAGTTYGGGAGATGCTGAAAGCAGTACCAGGAAACTGAATAGTGTCAGGGTGTTTGTCAGTAGCTTTTGATTGATTTATCTTGTTGTTATTTTAAGGTGCATGTTCTGGCCCCTTCCTCCTGGTGCCCCTTTGTYCCCTGTCCTTGAATTGTGCCCTGAATTATTCCAGCAGTGTGATTCCAGCCCGCATGGCTCTGCTSAATGTGTGAAGGAGCTGGTCCCTGGCTGCAGGGGGTGGCTGTCACTGAAGGCAGGTGTCAGTGGCCTGCTGCCCTTAAATCCTTTGGGACTGCACCACGGSGATGGGCAGCTGTGACCTCTCAGGAAAGTCACTTGATTAAAATGATGTCAATCAAAGGAGGAACAGCAAAGATGTGAGCTGTAGTCAGTGGCTGAGTTCTGGAGCAGTGAAAGATTTGTACCTGACACTGAAGGCTTTGTTGTATGGCAGGTGTGGATTCTGGTAGTAGTTCTGTAAATGGAATATTCCTTATTAACCRAAGGCTTTCTGGCTGCTTGCTGCAAGGAGAGGCAGCTTGGTGCATCCTCAGCTGAGGAAGACTCTGTTGTACAGACTTACTGGATTTTGCAATATCTAATGCATTTATTTAATTTAACCAGACAAGACTCTTAAGGGCTGTCCCTSAGTGTTGTTACAGTACTCACTATGAAATTGCTGTCAATATTTTATGTGAAAATTTTCCATTGCCTACCATAAAAATGTATGAATTGGTTAATTTGGAGGCTTCAGTGCTGAAAGAAGCCTCTGTGAGTTATGTGAACATTGTTTAATGTGGACTGCTGGATGTCCTTGAATAAACAGGCTGCAGTTTTGCTTAACTTAACCTTTTGAGAAAGTAGAATAAAAGGATAGGTCTTGGAGCAGCCTGGTCTGGTGGAAGGTGTCCCTACCCATAGCAAGGGGCTGGAACTGAATGGCCTTTAAGGTCTCTTCCAGCCCAAACCATTCTGGGATTCTACAAAAATTCTCACTTGTTTACAGTCATACATTTTGTGGTAATTTTTGGGAAGCCCTTCTCATTGATGGACCACTTTRTACTTGAAGCAAGTTTAGATCTGAAACAGTCTTTTTGTGTTAATCTGAAGGAACATGTATTTTAAATTCCTGTTTTTCATACTGGCTTTTTCTGACTGATCAAAGTTCCCACTGCCATTACCTCCTTRCAGGGTAAATAAAGTTTTCTGAAGTGTCTTCTGCTTATAAACACATTTCCATTTTTTAACTTACCTGTCTGGCTTTTCATGTAACTCTTGTTCCTCTCTTGCTGTGCAGTTCAGGAAGAAGCCAGTGCAGGTTTCCAGGGGTGTTGACAAATGCAGATGCAGTGTGGGATCTCTGCTTGTCCTTGAGTGCTGTTTGCTTCTGTGCATGGACTGAAGGAGGAGGGAGAGTCCTCCTGGCTGTGGAATTAAACAGTTTGCACATGGATGGATTTGCTGTCTGATACCAGCCCAAGGCTTGGTTTAATGATACGGTGATTTTCTGCACTATCTGGTGTAGATCTATTGGTGAAACTGCTGAGGTGACTCGAGTTCTGCTTTTAAGCCTTATTTGAAAATGTACTTTAGGTTTCATTTAAAGGGGTGATTGTAGCACATAATGGGAGCTACCAGTTAAATGTGTTCAAGGTCATGATTCTCTGGGAATCATTGGCTCCTGCAGTCATAGCTGGAAGGCTGCTGCTCTGGAAAAACAGATTTTGAGGGTGTTTTTTTTTGTTTTTTCTTTTGTATGACAGTGGTTTCTTGGAGACCTTTATGTCTTGTGCTGGGTTTATGGTGGATCTTACATGTGCATATTGCAAATGTGTGATCAGGGTCAGTTCAGGACTTGCAATGCAATTAATAAAGCACCAGAAGAATTGTGYCTGAATAGAACATTAACTGCAGTGTAGGGAAACAGTGGAAAGGATTATATCTGAGGAAAGGTCTGTGGATTTTTTTGAAAGCTTGTGCATGGCTGGATAGAGCAAACGTTTTGCTTCATTTAAGCTAAGAAAGAAAACATACTTGAGTTGGTTTTCTGCAGCTCTCCTATTCCTTGGAGTACTTTTGACTTTCTCAGAGTGCAGATTTCTATCCAGCTGTAGGCTTTATTCACAACATCTCAGTACCAGTGTAAAATCAGAGAGCAGAAACGTCAGACTCTAAAATCTATGTTTATTGAAGCAAATCACAGCATCAAACGTCTGCATGTTTAATGTTTGTTATAAAAAGGGAACYGAGTGCAYTCTGGAAGTTTAACTAATCCCCTTRGTGTGTACAGGCAGGAGGTCACACATGTGGAAGTGAAAGACTCAGGGTTTTTTCCTTAAAATATGGAAAACAGTTTACTCTGAATAAACAAGCCTGGGAAAYGTAGGACTTTGCCTTTGATGCACTTCTTGTGTAGAACCAAGTTGCTGTTCCTCTTTGGTGCTGGCAGAATCAGGGATGAATACTGTAACAGTCCACTTGGTTCTACTTTAAARTATGTATATAAACCAAGAAATTACTTTCTAGGTTGTTAAGGTTTGTTTTTTGTTGCTGAAAGCAACTTAAGCTATTTCATGTTCCTTCTTAACTGCAGGCTGTTCTTCAGCTGTGATTACAAGGTTGCCTGAGAACAGATTTTTTCCTAAGAAGTCAGGAACTTTTTATTATCCAGTTCAAACTGAAGTTATGGCTGGTTTATACTTASAAAACAAATGCTGCTCTCTGACTTGCTCAGTAGTGATAGAAGATATAAACTTGATACTTAAAGATAACAACCTCCTTTTTCAGTATCCTAATGAGGAGGTGTGTGAGTGTAGTACTGAGCCCGTGCCTTGCTCTAGGTGGGGTTTATTAGGTCAGGGTGGCAGCAGAGAAGTTTTACAATGTTTACAAAGTTCTGCAGAAGTGTTGTGTTTCCTGTTGGCGTTGTCTGCRCAGCCTTTGGGTTCTCAGTTTGTCCTGAGCACTTGTGACTGGTGTGGCTGTGAAACCTTCCAAAGATGACTCCTCTGGCGTGTGTGTTGCAGTCTTTGTCCAGTGCTTCTTGTGGTGTCATCTCAGTTGTGTCTGGTTATTCTGCACTGTCATCCTTGTGGCTTATTTGTCCTGTGGTCAGCAAGGCAAGTAAAGGAGAGGAGGATTTGGTCTAAGCTCCCAGCTTGAAGCAGGATCTTGAGCTGCTCTCCAGTGTACTTTGTGCTGTCAAATCCTTTTCTGCCTCTGCTGTTTGATACTCTAAATCTCATTTGTGTTGAGGATGCTTTTTCTTTTATCAACAGAAATCCTTACGTTTATTCTCGCTCTGTCCCAAGGTCACCACTGGAAGGTTGCATGTGACTTGTCACGAGTTTAAACCTTGAGGGACAGCAATGAGGATGCTGGCATAGGGAGTGTGCCTGTTCCTGAGACTTCTGARGCAAAGCTGCTCATTTTGTTTGTTTTCTAAAGGCATCACTAAATGGTTCCCTTGCATTTTTCACTTCACCCGCAGAGACCAGTATGTTGAGGGGCTCCTGCCTTTCCTTTAGAGGGCTTATTCCCCTCTTGATAAGATGCAGCTCAGAATTTTATGCCTCCCTTATCCCTGCATCATAYTTGTTTTTAGGCATCTCCTGGTGTAGCTTTATGCAGGTTAGTCCTGGGTCTTGAGTTCATAGTGACACTCCCATACTTTGGGGGACCAATTTGTGMCTTGTCTGACAAACTGTAAGTAACATCTGGGATTAGACTGCTTTAATCCTATTACTTGCTAGCCTGGAGTAGTCTTGGTGCTCATGAGTACAGCAAAGAGTACAGTTGAGAGCAGTGGGGGTTCCAAAGCAGAGMTCAGTGAGCTCTGAGGGCAGGAGCAGCTCTGTCCCAGCTCCTTGGCTGTGCTGCAGCACTGGGCACCTCTGCACCACCAGCTGTGCCCCCTCTSTGCTGACTCCTGTGTTTGACCTTGTAACGTCACCTCCTGTGCAAATACTCTCCCTGGGTCTCCACAGTGTTGATGGCTGAATAATGATTTWAAACCAAACAAAGAGCAGGGGAGGGCAGTGGGCAGCAAACTGCTTGTAGGGTTTTCTTAAAGCCTGAGTAGGCATGGTGGTGCTGGGGGTTCAGCACCAAGAGTGACTTGTCTTTGGGTTAGCCTAGGAGAAAACAGCTCTCCTGCCCTTCCCACAAACAGCACTTGTTGGCTTGAGTTAAAAGATCTTAGGAGTCAGGAGGACAGTCCTTGTAGGAAATCCCTGTACAGTGAAACTTCAGCAGTTTGACTATTTGGTGTTTGAAGATTTGTCACTGAGGGGCCCTGTGGCAGGAGAATGCAGCATTTTAGTGGGATGGGGTTATGGGTGATGTGTGAACAAGGTGACACTGGACTTGCATTGTCTTCATCTAGACAATGCTTCTACAATTGCTCCTTTTGATTAGGGTAACCTCTGTTCCTAAAAATAGCAAGTATTGGCTGTTTTGCAATGAAGTTTCACTCAGTTCTTCATGTTCCAGCCTTGGAAGTRCTCGTGTGAGGTCACTGGGAAGCACACACACAGCTGCCTAGTACAGCAGTTATTGGCTCATGGAGAAGAGAGAGTAATTCAGCTAAAAGCTTTCCTCTGTTTCACAACAGAAATGTCATCTGGAGGGAGCACGTTATAAACAGCAGTTGTGAAAATGGATACAGACAACGTCTGCAGAGCTGAAGAGTTTGTTGTGTTAARAGCAAAGTGGTTTGGAGATGAGCTCTATTTGATGAGGAATGATATGAAGGTGCTGATAACTGAAGGACCTGTTTAGGCATCATGCTTTCAACAACACTTTGTTTCTGCTGGAGAGAGGGAAAGCAAGTAAGCTCTGTTTTGTGCTTCTGGAAGTGATTTACCTCAGGTCATTTAACAGTATAATTTTTAATATTGCACACTGACCTCACTGTAGGTGCAACCCCTGTGTTTCAAGGAGGATGAAGTAGATGTGGGATGTACCTAATGTGGGTAGCACAAGACTTCCTGTTGTAGGAAATTGGCACAAAGTCCACCTGCCCTCACTGAGTATTTGTCAATAAAGACCTCGTGTTCTTCTATCATATCTATTGCTTGTATTAACTAGGATATAGCTACGTTGCTGTGTAGCAACTAATGGTATTTACCAGAGGTGCTGGCAGGCAGCTGCACAGTGAGTCAAGGACTATGTAAAATGTCTGTTKTGCTGCCTCTCCAAAGGAGTGGGGWCAGGCAAGAAAAGTTRTGAGAGCTGGCACACAGTAKGTTAAGAACACATGCACAAGAAGCATTTGGTCATCTCCTTGAGTACTGTGATGTTAACTGACCCCTGTTGTTGCAAAATTACTTTTTTTCTTTTTACATTCAAGGAATTGAGGACAAAAAGTTGTTTTCAGTCTTTCTGAGGAACGCTTTYTAACTTTTGGAAGCACTTACTGAASTGTAATGATGYGTTTAGTGGKCTTTCAARTTACTCTTCACCCAGAAATGTGTGCTGTCTTTAATTTAGAATCTGTTTTATAATGAAACAATTTTATTCTTCAAACTRGCTTTAGTAATGGCTCAACAAACAGGTAGGCTTCACACTTCTRAGGTGTATCCTCTTAAGGCATGGAAAAGTCATGGGTGAGGACAGAGTGGGACTGACTGAGAAGACAATTAGTCACTGTATGAAAGTAAACAAATTGAAGTGAGTAAAAGCTTAAATCTCTGCTTGCCTGTTAGGAATAAACTGGAGCCCAAATGTGCAAACCCTGGAGCCATGTGCCCCTAGGAAGAGTGAAAGGAACTGTTTAGTCTGGACACAGAAGTTAATGGGCTGAAACTTTGATATAAGCACAGCTGTATTTCTTCATGTGCAACAGCATGAATTCATTTTGATTGTTGGTGTCTGATTTAGTGCTGGTGGAGGCACAGCCTTTGAAAGAGGAGTAGTGTGTGTTTGTCCTCCTTTCACAGGAGCTGGTGAAAGATTGCGAGGGCTGTGTGGTTCCTGCTTCCCAGCACATCCTGGGGCAAGGTTCAGCACCTCACAGATTGACTGTGTTTTTTATGGAACATTGACTAATGCACCAAAATGTTGCTGTTCTTTCAACTTGCCTTTCTCCTAGAGCATGTTTGACCTCTGAGAGCAAATAGCTGTGCAGCTCAATACTTGGATTCAAAATCATTTTGGTGTTGAAGAAGAATCTTTCAGACTTGATAGGATTCATTACCTTGTGCTTGCCCTAACCTTCCTGCTAACATAGGTGCAATRCTTACTTTGAATTGCATTCTGAATCGTAAAATTTGCTGCAGTAGTTTCTCAGTGCATCAGGGAGTGAGTTTTGATTCATGAGTTTGGTGTGTGGCTTTCTGTGCTGGGCAGTGGGCAGAGGTCCCATTCCAGAGCTGTGTGTGTGATGGGAGAGGTGACAGTGCCCTGCTGCAGGTCTGTATCTCCTCTGGCAGAGGAATTCTTCTTMAGTGTTCCCTCATCTGACTCTGCCAGAAGATTTAATTAAATGGGCTGTCAGTACCTTGGTGGCTTTTGCCAAAAAACTACCATCAAATGAAGCAAATGGGATGACTTGGTGTGGAGGCAGGTGTTGGTTCATATGAGTAACTTCTTCCATCAGAGCAAAAAGTGGAGAAGGAACTTTGGCAACAGCCAAATGGACAAGCCTTTGCATGGTTTTTTGCTCCACTTCTGTTTTAGGCTGGGCTGCACTGGAAGAATGAAAAGAAGGAAAGATGAGAGATGCCTCAGACCAGCCCTGGTGATGCAGCTGCCCTTGGGATGTGCTGGCATTCCAGGAGGTTGCAGGGTCTGGCTCCATGGGCAGTGGCCATGGAAGCTGAGGTTCTTTTGCCTTACTGGCTGTGCTCAGATTTGTTCCCTAGGTGAGATGCCTTGCTCAAGGTGCCAGGGTACAGACTGCAGGCTGCTTGTTTTTAGGGATGTGCACTGCAAACTTCTTCCCTGTGATTTCCACAAATATTTTCTTAATACCTGAATGTTCTTTTCTTCCCTTTTTGGTAATGAGTCCCTGTGCCCATTTAAAAGACTTTGATGGAGCTTTCCCAAAATCTCTAGATATGTTCCTTCTTTTGCCCATGAAAGATAACTAAGCTGGGTTTTTTCCAGTATTTTCACATTCTGTTTGCTGTCAGGGCAAAAGAGCTTTAACTTTTGACTTGGGTTTTGTGCCTTTTTCCATGTTTGAGCACAAAATGCTGGAGYTCCATTGCTCCCTTAGCTGTGCCTTATCTCTGGTTGTGCAATCCCTYTTCCAGCTGCAATACTGGAGTGCCATATATCCAGTTTTATTGCAAGTTTGGAGTTCCCAGCATGCAGAGACTGGTGTTATCCAGCAAAAAGCTGCCCATGTAAGGATGCAGGAAGACTACAGAAAGTGCAGTTCCCTCTGTAAGCAAAGCCAGGGTTTAAGTGCTTAGCAGGGTCTAAGTCAAGCTCTGTGAACCCTTCTAGTTTATTATGTGCAATGTGACTTCAAATTCAGCTCGGGGATTGGCCTCTGATCACGTACTGCTGGTTTGCACCTTCAGTTCTTTGAAGGAGACTGGTTTATGTTATGGCTTTACCTACTGGAAATCTCTCTGTGTAGGGAGGGCAGTGATAAAATGATACTTTTTTAAAGGGTAAGCAGATTCTTGAGGCAAAAGTGATTTGCTCTTTCACCTCTGGGCATTCTGTAGCCAGTGCAGGCGGGAAGGAAGGAACTGGATTTGGGGTTGGCTGGGGTCCAGTTGCAGACTCTGTTCAGATCCAAGCCAGAAGGAGCATGGGCTTATTTGTAAGTTTTGGACAGAGGTGACAGTTGAGAAAGACCAGCTGTCTCACTTTGTTGAACTGATGAAATTAGTTATGAATRTGTCAGGTGGTCAAAGTGGGATGCTTTGTGCTGTGCAGAGATTGAGAAATGCATTAAAGATCAGTTTGTCATGCCTAAGTCAAGAGACCAAACCACTTAGCTGAGTTAAGCCAAAAGAGATAAGAATGTATGATGCTCTTTAATAGCCAGAAAATAAGTGTATTCATTTGTAAAAACAACTCATTTRTTGTAACCATGAGTGCAGAGGGCTGTTCTCCCACCTCCTGCACCATTCTTACTTGTGCATGAACTAAGTGGAGCTTGTGTAAGAGATTGTGAGCAGCCTTTGGTTTACTTAGTCATTATTAAATCTAAAGGCTGGTCTGGTTAGGGATAACACACATTCAGTTTTCTTCCTGCTTTCTCTTCCTAGACTTTACTCTGTACTTGGAAAAAGACAGAGTTTATTTGGTGTGCAGATCTATGCAGTGACAGCTATGTCAACATTTAAAAAATGTGGTATAGCAAACAGAATTTGACAGGACCTTTTAGTTTCCTGTTGTTTGTTTTGGAAGAACAGAAGTCCAGATAATGAYTGTTCAGATGGGCAGCTTGTCTTGGCATAAACAAATCCTGGTTAAAACCTGGAGAAGTTCTGACCAGGTGCTTGTCTCACACTGCTGGTCCTAACTAGCCTCTAGAACTGTTTGTGGTGTGGGATAAGCTGTTGAAGGATCTTGTGTTGGGACAGAGCAAGGCAGTCAGTTTTGGGATGGTGATGCCTCAGCTGSAGAGAAGCAGTCCCTGCTCCTGCTGCCCAGGCAGTTTTCTTGCAGGAGGACTCTGAATGCTGAGCTCTGCTGGCACCACTGGCTCCCTACCCCAGTCATTTTCCATCTGCCTCTGGTGAATATGCTGTGATTTACTGAGAGRTGTAGTGACAGGTGAGGTTGTAGTCTGTAACTGGAAATGAAAGATGTCACTGAACTGATTTTATTCCACAGCCTCCCGATGCTATTTGAGCTCTGGTGAGGAGAGGCTGGAAGATGAATGAGATTCTCACCCCCCTCCTTGTTAGACATCAGGGAATCCATGTGACTGCTTCTCACCTCTGAGAAAAAGCTTCAATTGGAGCTGTCACCTCAGTAGACAAAGAAGGAATCCAACTGCAAGACATGCACCCAGAGGAAATCATGCTTTGCTGGTTCCCTGGCTTATGAAACTCCTTGTTTTTTCATTGTTCTCTTGTCACTACCAGTGCTCCACCTCTGCTGCCTGCAGCAGTAATAACAGTGTTGGGATGTCGAGTTCCAGTGAGTGGGAATGGACACAAATGTTCTGCTACCCCAGGTAACTGAGGGGTGGATGTAGAGAGGTTTGGGTGTAGGAGAGGAGAACTCTGAATATCGTTCTTCTTGGAAAAACAGCTTTTTGGAGTCATTTTGAGCACAACCTGAAACAGCTTTGAGAATTGTCAACAATGTCTCATGTAGTTTAGCAGCCTCATTTTGCCTCATGGATGAGCTCAGTTCAGAGCTAAGAATAGTAATCTGTGTTACTCAAACATTTAAATTTTCTGGATGTGGAAAGTCTCCTTTTCTTAGTGGTTGTAAAATAGCCTAGTGGAGGATTTTTGTCCTTGGCTAAAACTCTGAAAGGAAAAATTTGGGATTTGTCCAGACACGAATGCCTCTCCAGTAGATTTCAGACTTGTTCCTTTATAATGGGCAGTTCCAGGAGATTTGCTTCTGAGTTTTACAAAGATACTGAAACAAACCCATGGGCTGTGAGTATTTCTGGATGTTGTTCTTGTCTTCTGCTCCCTCTTAGGGAGGTGCAGYCTGAGAGATTCCTACAAATGCTCTTTTTTGACAGGGCTGTAGGAGGAAAGGAACAGTTGTGGGAGATCCTTTGAGGTATTTCTATGGGTGTAATGCCAAAGAATTGACAGAGGAGCAAGGGGATGTGTGGTTTATGTTCTGAAATGCARCACCTTTAGCTGGGCAGGGGAGGACAGGAAAGAATTTGGTATCTGCAGAACCCCCATAAAAACGAGATAGTACAGAMATAATCTGAGTCTTACATATCCTCATCCACTTTGCAGTGGTGTAGAGCTCTTCAGCATTGTACCACTCCCCTCTTCAGCTGGGAACAGTGCAGCATGGCCAAGGTGCCCTTATGGAGAGTGATGTCAGGTATAAAATCTTGAGGGCAGCAGGGAATCTCTGGAGCCAGGCAGCTGTAATCAATTACTTGATTTCTCTGTCTCTGAACTAGCTCCTGCAGTCATGCTTTGCTGGGCAGTGCACTTCCAATTTCAGTCTTGGGCTCATGAGCTTTATTTCCACAGCTGAATTTCCTTTTGGCTTGCAAAAGCTACTTGAGTCCTGTAATGCTGTTTGATATTATGGCCTGTACTTGGGGAAACATTGCTTTAAACAAATCCTCTGTTTTCTTGTCTGGTTTGCCCTGTAGGGCGTCCTTGCCTTTRAAATCAAAGGTTTCTAGAGAAATAGAGGGAAACATATGGGGTAGCTTGTTTTCTTGAAAGTTGGTGAACAAAAATAGTAATAGTACGCTGCCTGTCTTTGTGGGTGTTGGCAGAGAAAAAGAGCTGGGTTTCCAAAGTAAAAAAAAATAAAAGTGGAGGGATAACTATCTGTGGTTTTAAACTTATTTTCTGTTCTACAAACCATTGTGCCACTTGTGCACATGACTTCATGTCTGCTGGAATGAACCTTCAGCTTGCAGAGTGTAACCAGAAGTAGGCAAGGCAGGAAYAGCCCTGCCAATGAGCTGAGTGAGAATTTTGCTCCAGGAAACTTCTCTGCTGTAGAGCCTTCAGTGTGGTTTCAGAGTTTCAGAGCTTGCATGTGTGTTTAAACACAGCCTTGTGTGGTTGTCTTGCATCAAACTCTGGCTGCCTCAGTGAGGAGGAGATGCCTCCCCATCTGCAGAGCACAGCAGTGCAGGAGCTCTCRTTCAGGCACTGCTACACAAAGCTCTGTAGTGAGATCCTTCAGAGAGCAGAACCTGAGTATTTGGATGTGAAAAAAAATCAGGAATTCATCACTTCTCCTGCTTTGATTCATTCTTCGTAAATTGTGTTTTCTGAGGTCTGTGAAAGGTCTGTTTATTTTATGTAGCATTTTGGGAAGCTCTCTTAAGGGAAGCAAACTCTCAAAATTCTGCTGGTGAAAGTGTGAAAGTGAAAGACTTAACTGTGAGGAAGGTACAGAGATCAGAATTCATTCTGCTGATCAGCAGTAAACACTTAATGGCTTTGCAGAAATCTTTTCCCGGCTAGAGATGTCTGATTAACTTTGTTATAGATTATGATGAAAGCAAACACCCAAGGTTGCTGTGAATTAGTAAGCTGTCAGTGTGTTTTAAGTCTGAAGAAGATATATTGAAGTCTRGCTCTCTGCACTGCTGCACTGTTAATTTCTGCTTTATTAAGACTTTTTAAAAARCCCCCACAGTTACAGCAGTGCTGTGATGCCTCTGTACACACATGGATCCAGCAGGTTTCAGGTAGTTCTTTCAGACTGGGTATGAGGAATAATTTACCCTGGGTGGATTTTAGAGCACATAACACACAACAGAGAACAGGCAGAAAGGTAATTCTGTGCTTTTCCTCTTTACTTACCCATTCTAAACGTGCTAGGAGCAGGCAGTGCAGTAGATTATCTTCCCTTTGACAGCTTGTGCCATGGAGCAGTTGATATAAAGCAGAATCAGTGATATTAAGGAAGCTGCTGTGYTCAGAGGCAGCAGTGCTTGCAAGTGCTACAAAGAAGGAAACTCAATTCTTTAATTCTTTCTGTTTCTGAGGCAAATATTTGGGGTTCTGTTTAGCAGTAGGGGTTGAACTGGGAGCTGTGCATTTCTTTTTCCCTGGGAAACTAAAAGGAGTGTTAAAATGGATGGAATTAGACTCGGATGTTGCAGCTCAGGGCGCAGTAGTTGAGTGCCTCACTTTCTATTCAGTGCACTGCTGGTGAGATCACCTATATTCACAAAATGGATGCAAATTTCGTCTCTTCTTCTGTGCTAAATGGCACTGAAACCAGCCTAAGAAGATTCTTGTCATGCCTGAGTGTTTGAAAAAGCTGTAACAGACATCCTGGAACTTCTTCCACTGTCTGTGAAATCACAAAAATGACATTGCCACTGCTTGTATTTGGAGGTGAACTGAAGTTATAAGGAAGCTATCACCTTTTCTTATGGAAATGTGAACTATCAAATAGTCCTTGATAAGGTTTTAGGAAAAGCACTTGATTTTTTAGGAAATGACTGTTGGGACTRTGCTTTTATTTTCAATGGCTCAAATGGTCCTTTGAGTGAAATGTAGTTTCTCCATAATGTTTAATGTTGCAGAGTTTCAGCTGTACCATGGTGTTATTACTGTTCATTCCTCAGGCTAAAATCTGAGCAGTTTGGTTTTGCACCTTTGAGTGTGTGGGAAGTACAAATAGTTTGGGAGAATGTTCAGAATGTCAGGGCAAGGTGGGTTTTGAGGTCTCTTGTCCCCTTGCACACTATGAAGTCTAATTTGTCTCAGTTTTGAAACTTGCAGCCTTTTCTTGATCWGATGTTTAAGAGCAGATTGTCAATAGTTTCCAAACAAAGCTGTGATGGTTCTTTATCCTGTGGTGGTGTGGATCAACAGTTTCTTCCTTCCCTTCTTTCCCCCTGTGCTCTGAAACCCAGCTGTGTGTAGTACTTTGCTTTCAAAGGGATTTAGTGTTTTTCGGACTTGTTGTGAATGCAGTGAAAGTCAGAGCTCACTTTCTGCAGTATCTGTGTGTATTTAAGCAATGCCATCTCAAACAATTCCAGTGGCATTTGGTGGATTATAGATCCCTCTCAGATGAGTAGCATTTCCTCAGTGCTATGAGAGGTTTAGGGCTGGAAAGAGGRTTCTCCAAACATGGTGCTTTGCCCACCTCTTGTGCTCTTTTAGCTGGAATAAAAAGCCTGCTTTGAAATGAACCTGATTAGTTTATACCCTGTGTTTTGCTRTGCACTAACAGTGCTGGTTTTATGCAGCAGTGAATGGTTTTAGCTGACAGCTTTGGAGATGGGCTTAAAGCACTGAATAAAATTGCSTCCTTGTTAAATGAATGCTGGGGGGAGCAGTAAAATGTTGGAAATGAGGATTAAGGAAATCATTAGGTGAAATAAGAGGTTTCCTTACCCCTTACCCTTTGCTTTCTAGAGGGGAAACCTCTTGCATTCTAATGCTCTGCTGCCATATTATTTCTGTTGGAATTGCTATAATATCTTAAATGTGGGGGTTTTTCTGTTATAGTTGCTACCTTTCTTTTTCCCTGCTCATACCATGGTTATGGATGACTTCTGCGTTTTATGTTGTGAGACTCAGGTCATCCCTACCTAGAGAGCTTTTAGCTGTTAAGTTGTTTGGAACTGTCAGGTTATTTGACTGCTTTAATTGAAGTTTATCCTTGATGCTCTAGCAGGCTGCATCAGCATGTTCCTTGGGTTCTTCCAGAGTGTCAGCCTTTAATCAAACTCTTGTGCTACTCACACAGCTGTCTTGGATTTCACAAAAACAAAGGTAACAAATAATTTTCCAGAAAAATAATCTGGGATGAGTAACAAGCCACTTGCTAAGAAAAAATCAATGAGGGTAATAAGTTTCAGCAGAAAGTTTCTCCCAGCCCAGAATAAACACCAGCTCTTTTGTATTCCTGACTGGATCTCCCTGGTCTTTTGTACCAAGTATCTGCTGTAATAAAGCCCTGACTGCTGTGCCCCTCACCTGGGGACTGGCTGCTTCTGCTACTTCTGTATTTTCTTATTCCAGAATTTCTTCTTTTGCCCCTCAGTGAGGAGAATAATATCAAAACAGCAAAGGGTTTTGGGAATCTTGGAGGAAGCTGGATGTGTAGTGTAAATAAAACTGATTACCAGCAGTTCTTACACAATCCATTTGGTTATTTACAAGCCAAGAGTGTCCTTTAACTTTTTGTATAGGGTGAAGTTAATACAGATCAGGTGTGTTTTYCTTGAAGTGCCTGCATTGTGTAAGCCATGCATGAGGATTAGTCAGCTGTATTTTCTATAAATATTCTCCCTGAAACAAACCTGATTTTTTTATTACTCTTATGTTACAGCTGTTTTAATAGCAGGGTAGTCCTGCTGGTGTGGGAGGGGGATGTGTGGAGTGGAGTAATTAAAAAACAGAGTTAAGCTGATCTGCAGGGGACCAGATTGTTTCATCTCTTGGTGGGTGGAGGTGAGGGGAACAGGAGGAGGCCACAGCAGCCAGGAATAGAATAGCCTTTACCCCCCAGACCAGAAGAATAACCAGTTCTGTTCCAGAACACCAGGGAATAATTAAGGTCACCCTGGAGAGCCTCAGCTCCTGCACATGTGACTTCTTGTGGTGTTTCCAATAGATAAGGTTSTACTTAATTTGTATACCCTGTGAAGGAGGAAAGTAGGTTCCAGCTTATCTGATCTGCAGTAGGTGCCTCTGAAAGCTTTTTTTTTTTGTTGTATTTTTTTCAGGGTGTACATAACCTTTTACTGTGTGCTCAGCTGATCCATGGGGCTGGCTGGGTGTGAGCATAAAAGCTCTCTGAGTGTAGTGTGAGGCTTTGGGGCCAGCTCACTGCTGGGTTCCTGATGGTAGGAGCAACTTGACAAAGGTAGCTGAAAAAAGTAATTAAAAGTAACTCCTAATCATGAGCCAGTGATGCAAATCAGCCTTTTCTCTGAGAAATCTGGGGTCGTGGCACAGASCAGGTCAGGCTGCATTTCACTGGATCACTGCAGCCTCTGTGAAGGCTTGGGGACAGCACAGGGAGCAGTGAACAAAGCAAGGAGTGCTGAMATGTGGTGCTGGGGAGGAGAAGGCTTGTGGTGAACACACAGGGCTGATCACTGCTCAAACCAGTGTTCCAAAAGTGCTGGAGCAGGGAATGCTTCCTGGAGTGTTCCATGATAGTAAAATAACTTCAGAAATGCAAATTGTAAGAACAAACACTTGTCTAAGATGCAAAAAAAAAAAAAGCCCCAAACTGATTATAGCCACAATTAATAACTCCAACATACCTTTCTTATGGATAATCAAGTTCACAGATGCAAAAACATTGCTTTTAATTGGGTGAAGAGATGAGATTATTTGGGACTTTGGAACTTGTTGGTTTAGATTTTCTTGCTCTGCAGGAAGACTGGCTTTGTTAAGCTGCACAACTGGTAGTGATTAGGAAGCATTTRTGCCTGTGGAGATGTCTTAGCCAGCAGAGTCTGAGGTGGGACTGTCTTTCATTCAGGACTTCTTCCAGGTTGCATAAACCAAAGGTCTTGGTTCAGTGGCTTTTTGTTAATCAAAGGATGGAAACCCTTTCGTTAGCCATGAGTTGCTTATTGCTGTAGCCTTCCTACTTAACACTACTTTAGTTCTGCTGTTGTAACTACTTAAAGCATTTTCTTTCAGAAAGCMAGCAAAATCTGATGAGAATTAATCTTTTAGCACGTGAGCCTGCTATGAGAAGGTAGAGAACAGATTGTTTAAGCTCTTTGGTGGATTTGGCAGGAAGTGCAGGAGACTTKCTTGACCTGGATCTCCCCTTGCTGTGTGCATGGGGAAAGTTTTAACTCTAAAGATGTTGAAACACAGTGGGGARGCCTGGATCTTGCAGACAACTCAGAGGTGCCATGGATCAAATGGATCAAGCCTTTGAGTTGGGGATGGAGCAGGTGACTCTGCCAGCTGTTTTCTGTCATTCTGGGGTCAGAAAGCAGCTGTACATTTTTCCAGAGGTGCACGTGATGCAGTGGGGAAAGGGAACCTTCTGATCAGTCAGTGCTTGAGTGCCTGGAGATGAGGGCAACAAGGATAAAAGAGTATCCTCCTTCCAGCCTCCAAGAAACTTCACTATTAAAGGGGTTTGTTGCAATCTGTTGCAGTGATCTGTGAAGCCTGTGCTCTTAGCTGTGTGTTCACTGCCAAAACTCCCCCACAGGAATGGGATTAGCAATTCCTCTGGTGGTGGAAGCTGCTCCTGGGACAGACATTGATGCCTGCAATCAGCTGGGGACAAGCTGAGAACAAAATTCATATTGAGTTAATATCTGTGACACTGATACAGCACCAGAGAACACAGTTCAGAGGAGTGAATGAACCAGGAGTATCCTGTTGGTACAGAAGTACTCCTTAGCTTTGCTTTTGCTATTTGGCAGCTCTTCCCCATGAGATTAAGTTTGAGAATAGCTTCACTGTTCTGTTTCACTGAAATTCTCAGATAACTGGCAGACAGCAACTGCTTGTTTTCTGAAGCTGTGATGCAGAAAAATGTGTTTGAAATCATTCTTGCCTTTTTTTAAAAAGGAAATCCTTAGCCATTCTTTTGCTGAAATACTACTAGATACAAAATGAATTGTTGAGGTTGATACAAAGGAAGAGAGTGTAAAGACCATGAAGTACTGGCAGTGATATTATATAAAGGGAGACACAAATATGCTCATTTTGTTGTCAACTTTGCATATGTTGAAGCTTTCTGTTGATGTTTTGCTATAAACTATAAACATGTGTCTTTTTCCCTCTTCATGTGCATTCAGGGGAGGGAATGCTGGATGCTCCAGCAGCAGAGGGTTTTCCAGTTAGTCAGGACTGGAGTGTGGAGCTGTGAAAAGCTCTGGGACTGGGTGTTGCAGAGGTGAATAATGTCTCTTTAGCCTTCATACATAGTGGATGTCATGATWGCTGTAGACTCCCAGTACTTCCAAGGGAATCTCTCCTGCTCTCTGCTGTTTTCTGTGCTGCTGATAAAAGTGCTTCTGTGGCTTTGCAGTGGGCTGGAGAGTGAGGAATGTGGTTTTAAAACTGGACTTAAAGCATAAATCTAGTTTTGTTTCTCCTTCATGTGAACCAGGGAGAGAAGTGGTGGGAACAAATTAACAAAGGAAAGGTGAGACTGCTGCTTTTGGCAGCAGTGTGGGACCACACTGGTTCAGGGATGGTGAAAATGCAGTGTAAGCACAAACTGAATTTTGCTATGTGTGGAGTGTGTACTACAGGGTTCTACCAAATATGGGATCAGAATGTACTTACAAAGGAAGATTTACTCAAGTCTGATTTCACTTCTGCAGCWTTATTATTTAGTGAGCAAAGATGTGCTGTTTGACTCTCAGTAAAGCTATGGAAACAACTGAACTGCAGCATCTCCTCTGTTTATAGCCAAGTCTGTCATTTGGGATGGTTTTCATCCAAAAATGATGAGCTGTGCTGTAGATCTGTTAGTAATAGACAAGGAAAGCAAAGTAAAATTACTCCTTGTCTGGGGGAAATATTACCAGAGAAAAGCAGTTGTTGTTCAGTTTTAATCTTTTGGGAGGTAGTTTGCATAGTATACAGAAGTATTTTAAGTTTGATGGCATGTATTTTGATAGCATTGTAAAAAAAAATCAGCTACATGCAGCACCTTCAATGTCAGCTAGTAGATACCCTAATTCTGAGGATGACTTCCTTGAGTTGAAGTTGAAGTTGAAATTTCCAAGGTGCAGGTCAAGATTTAGAGCTCTTGTTCCAAGCAGCAGAGCTGTCATTTACTCTCTGCCACTGTCTAGGCTGGACTTTTTWAAAAAACAAAACCAGAATAAACATAAACCAAAAAAGCTTGTGTAACAAGCCTTCTGACAAATAGTTCAAAGCTTGTTGCTGATCTCTGAAGCAGACAAGTCCTTGTAGTAGTACAAGTAGTACAAGACTTGGAGAAGGTAGGAACTTGCCACAGTGGACTGTGGGAGAGAGCATGTGTGGTCTTGCTCTCCAGACAGCCCTGAATGCAGGCAGAGGCTCTCATTACACATCCCAGCCATGGGAAAAGCTTAATTGGAGCTTGCAGTTCATTGTATACCAAACTCCTCAAGTGTTTGATGTAAATCTGTAGGAAACTGGCTTTGATAATTATGGTGCCCATAGCCCATGCCAGCACCACTCCCTTATTTGCAAGGAATAGTGCTATCAGCTGAGATAATTATCCCAGGAGCTTTCATGATGCAGCTTGTCCCAGGACTGCTGTCACTGAGAAGCATTTGCARAAAAGGACAGGACTGCTCCTTCCATGTGTGTTTGTCTGATGAACATCTGGAGAACTTCCAAAGTGCCCCACAGATGTGTGTGTGAGCAGGATGCACTCAGAAATGATTCCTCTGTCGCTGTAAAATTCATTTTTTCCTAGTTTGTTTATTAGTTGGAAACAACATTTGTTCCAGGCTTTTTGGTGGGGTGAAGGAGAGTTCCAGCTGCAGTTYCTTGTGAYAGTRCCAGCCTTCTTGTGGAGCARAAAGTTGTGTGCTGATGTGCTGGTYCCTAAGCTGAGCTATTGGAAGWGTKCAAAGGAGAAGGGAAAYRGCTCCTGCCTGTGGAGTGGCTTTGTGAGAGGAAGTGTTTAGGGATGGGAGTTTGTGTCCTCAGTCCTTGTCCCTTCTCCAKATGTGATTCCATCCTGCTGCTGCTCCAAGGGAGGCACTTACTGCTCACCCTGGCGCTGCTCAGTGGAAGAGCAGAGAGCGATGGAGAGGAGAGGGCAGGGCAGATTTTTTAGTAGTTCCTGGTGCCTGTGCTGGGAAAAGCTGACCCAGCAAGGTGTGGGCAGCTATTCYTCCTCCTGGGTGCTGAATCCAGCTGTGTCCTGTGGGACAGCTCCTCTGGGGAAGCAGGGACAGCCCAGGACAGCCCAGGCTGGCAGGATCCTGGGGTGTCACTGCAGGGCCACTGGCATGGAGCTGGTTCTGGGCTGGGAAGCAGAGGTGTGGCTGCAGTGCCATGGGGAGGGTTGGTTTGTGGGGAACAACTTGAGAGCCTGGCCTAGGGAAAATGAAGGCATCTGCTGACTGTGGAAAGAGGCAACTTCTCACACCCTCTTTCTTTTCCCTTTCTAAAATATATGTGTATACCTAGAAATTATCCCAGCTTGCTGGTGGATCAAAATCAAACTTGCAGGTCTATAATTGAAGTGTTACAAATSAGAAAACCACCACTCAATTCCTCCTGCCCTTAGTGGAAAGGAAATGTAGAAATGGGCACAAGGAAAACCTTTATGAAAACTTATCAGTGTTAATCAGGATGAATGAAATCAGTATCCATTTAGCTTGTATTTCCTTCTATTTGAAAAAGAGAATATCCAAGAACTTGTTTATAGATAAAGAATCTTGAGCTTATCTATCTATTTTAAAAGTAATTAAACCCCACAGAGACCTGAAATGAAATTGAGTGGACTTCCCCAGTTAAAATTGTGTTCTGAAAATGAGAAGAAAACCCCTCCAAACAATAAAACCTSAMTTGCCTGGTTTKAACTTCCAGTGGAACTRCTTTAATTCAGTACTGTTCAGCAGTTACACAAGTCACAGAAAAATGAATAATTACAGGATATAAAGCTAGCAATGGTAATATATAGTAGTTWTATATTATTTCTCAGGGAATTGTTGCTTTTTTAGGTTTCCAGATAAAAATACTTGYAGAAAGAATGTTGTCTTCAACAAGTTAAAACTTGCTGGCATATTCCTGATAATATTTGAAAGAAAGCATGTGGGTATACCCAGGGAGATTCAAGTGGAGAATCAAACAACTCCTATTTTAAGGGCTGGTATTTAAGTTGCCTGTGGAACATTTTGATGTGTCTTTCTRGAGATTGGTCTCCTGTGATGAGCATCCACAGGTTTCACTTCTCTGGAGCAGAGTTAATAACAAATTTCCAAGGTGCAAGCAGGCCTGGCATGAAATAGTAATGATTTATTCCTGTTGGTTTTGTGCTGTGTTAGGGRATCTCCTTTAATATTCCACAAAGACAGTAGTCTTCCCTATGAAAATGGGAGTGAGAGGACAAGTTCAGCTGGAAGTCTTCCARCTTTCTGTGTGGCTTTAGCATTGTGTATTAATTGTGCATTTTTAAATGTCTGGGTTTTAAGTTCTAGAGCAGTGAGATTTGAGATAATTTTTATCTTAAATCTGTTCTTGCTTGTGCTCAGTCATTCAGCAGCCCTGCCTTGGGGATTCCTGGAAGGGTAGGAGGCTCTCCAAGTGCATTCTCCTGTTAGACAAATAGTCACATATACAGGATGTAATGATTAAAAAAAAAAAAAAATTCTGGGTTACTGCATTGCTGCCTCTTTCCTTTTCATATTCTTTTTCTGCCTGCAGTGTTAACCTGTAATCATGAAGAGTATAGGAGAGGGATATATGAGATCAGTGTACACCTCACCAGTAAGACAGAAGAGACTGATCAGTGGAATTACATCTGTAGTTTCTTGGGCAAAAGTCTGAAATCTCTGAGCATCAGGAGTGCAAGAGGCAGTAAAGCCCTGAAAGCTCTCCCAGCTGAGAGTTGGCAGGAATGATGGGCAAAAACCTCTACCTGACCTAAATYTTGGGGGTGAGGTGATGGTGAATTCCGTGCTTGTGCACTGCAGAGGAATTGCCCATTGATCCCTTCCCTGGGGAAGGAGCTCTGTCCCCTTGAGGCTTCAGACTTCTCTGAATAATTAATCCATTGGGTCTGTGTCCTCAGGGAGAGATGAAAGAACTGAGGAGGACTCCTGTGTTACACCTGATAAAGAAAGTCATTAGTGAGGCTTCAGATAGGCACATAAATTAAAAACACTTGCATCTTCTTTCCTTAATAATAGATGAAGCCTTTAGGATGAAAGTTTGTTTTTTTTTTTAAAGGGGGAGGACACAACTAGCAAAGCATTCTCTGTGTGTAAAACTCCTTTTCACATAGTTTACTTGCCCCTAAATTACTTTGGTTTTCTATGTTGCCCTTGTTCTTCCTCCATTCCTGCATGAGATGTGGGCAGACTGCTGGTAGGGTAAAAACATTTTAGAGCTCCTCATGCTCTGAAATGAAGGTGTAGAGTTTGTTCTTCCAAATTCCTTTGATTCTAGAGGTGAAGAAGTGTTTCTGTGGCTGAAAAACTGAATATTTCATTTGTAGTTAATTACTTTTTTAAAGAGAATAAAATTTCAACCATTGGTAGGTAAAGAATGTTTGAACGCTCAATTCAGGAAGCAAATTGATTGTTACTATTTTTTATTTTCTCCTATGCACTTGATACCAGAATATGGTGGCCAAATTACCTCTGTCTCCTTTGCTGTATTCCAAACTGGTGGTGTTTTGTGCTCAACCTTTTTCCCCTTTCTTTCCAGGTATAATGGATCCCTCCCTAATGGTGACAGGGGCCGCAGGAAAAGCAGATTTGCCCTTTGTAAGCGATCGAAGGCGAGTGGGGTTAAACCCAGCACTGTTCATGTCATCTCTACTCCTCAGACAACAAAGGTATGTGACACTGGGTAAATCATGGCTTTTTTTGATGATCCTGAGTAGAGATCAGCTCAGGTATTGCTGCTGGTTTACCTTGCTGCCAGTTTATTCTGTGCTTGTAGGATACTTTTGTTTGATGAAGAGGCTGCAGTGGCTTTGCTTTCTGGGGTTTATGGCTTTAATCCAGTTACCTGTTTAAAATAGTCTGGAAGCTCAGGTATGAGATAATCTGACCTTCCTGCCCCTGTTCAGAAAGCTGGCTGTCAGTGCTGACTGTTTTATCTGAGCCATAGAGTACACAGAGGATAAAAACACAAAAAGTATTTTAATTTCTTTCTCACTGGAGTGGTATTTCTTTCCTCTTCAGGAAGATAACTGACATGCTGTAAAAAACGTTCTGATCCCTTTGGGCCTTTCATTTTTCTTGCTAATAATGAYATTGTACAACATTTTTACCTGAAGTTTAGTGTGGGTGAAGGAGGARAAGCAGCAAAGTTAATATATTAACACAGTAACATATTAATGCATAGGTCCAGGTCAGAATTCTGGTGGTGGAATGTATTTCAGGCTGCAGAAGGTCTTCCAATCTCTCTTCTCAAAGCCTTTTTCTGAGAAGCAAGAAGTGAATAGAGTTTGTGGTGAACTGGAGGGGGAGTTAAGTGGTGGCACACAGAAGAGGATGGTTTGTGTGAAATGTACCTCAGTGAAATCTCTCTTGGAACAGAGAGAGAGAACCTACACTGTGCTTAGAAATGTGTTGTCTGACTTGGACCAAGAGAAGAATGTTGTTTAATGCACAGTGTGGGATTGTTTTCTTTTTAAATACACAGTATATGCCTAAACTTATCAAAATACACAATATCAGAGCTTGTTCTCTTGGAGCATTGCATRGGGCTTGCCTGCTGCAGATAAATGTGGAGTCTTTTGGATTAAAAGTTACAGTAAATATTTTTCAGTGTTTCTGTTACCAAAATAAAAGCTTTTGTGAGTTAAATCTTCCTGATGAAATCAACCTTCAGAACAGACCTGAAGTATATGTTGGTAGTTYTAGTTTGTTGCTTAAGATTAACAAATAGGGGGAAAATGTGTTTTATATAGTGGATGAAAATATGCACACGTTCTCACTGGATGATCTTAAGCATTCAGACTGCAGATAGTATTTCAGCATAGAGTAAAATATTTAAACACCTGGCAGACACCACAAGGAATCTGGTTAATGTTCATCTGTGGTGTTATTGAAGTTCAGCTAAAATATGTGTGCTGTACAAATTAGTGCCCTTATAAAGATAGCAGAGGATCTGGGACGTTAAAGCCTTTCCTCTGAGCTGAGGGTTTGTGTGGATGTGTCAAGCTGAATGTGTTTTGCACTTTCTCTGAACCCTTGGAAAGGAGATTTGTGTATTTGTGCTGCTGTCTGGGGCAGGGCTGGTGGATGTGTGCCAGAACAGTGGTGCAGTGGCTCTCRGTTCTTCCCATGCACAGAAAGGACACTTACATTTTAAAGATGCTGTCATCAGMTTTTCTCACATCTTAGGCACCAGAGCCTGCCTTGTTTTACTCAGAATTGTTTCTGTRTGTAACTTGTGTAAACGACTGAAGAGACATGGGTGAGCTGCTTAGTTCTTAGAAAATAAAGGGCAGCTCGACCTCAGAAGTTTAGCTGTGCTCTCAGTCTTCCAGTCCTGTRTTTAAGAAAGATAAACCAGCAGAAAGTTGTGCTGCATAGGATGTTAACAGGTCTCCTCCCTTTACATCCTTCACTTTAACTTTTCAGGTACCAGTTTTCTGTTTTGTTCTGCCTGTCTGTCACTGGAAACTGAATCTGTGGACTGAAGTACAAGTGTAGAGTCCTGATGCCTTTTTTTGGGTGGTGGATTAAGCAGAGGTGGGAGAAGCCCTGAGTGCCTGCATTGGTTTTGTCTCTGACAAACAGAGGTTTGAATAAGGTGCAYGGCTGGTTTTGTGCTGGTTGCATTAATGCAGCAGCTCAAGAACTGTAGCTGTCACCAATTTCAAGTTTGTGTGTCAGCCTGAGCACTGCAGGAGATGGTGAGAGGATGCTTGTCATGTTCCATTGTCCCTGCTGTGCAGGTGTCAAGGACAGCTGGAGTAGCAATGGCTTCTGTAGTAAATTTAGCTGAGCTAATTGCATATGAATCACTGCCTTTTGTTTTTTTCCACTGAGCACTTGTTTTTTTGCCACTGTGCCTTCTGAGGTGCTGAAGAAAATTCAGAAATGTTTGGCCTTCTGTGGGTAAATGGGTGTGTTTAGGGGAAAAGCAGTGCATAGAGCAGTAAATCTCATGTTTTTCCAGAGTTATTCTCATTGCTAAAATACAGAGGCATCTCTTCAACATAGTGGACTGGGATTTAAAACCTGTTTTATTAACCCTGTGCTTAGGCACCATTCAGTAAATTTCGTGGTGTCCCCTGTTTGACAAAAAGCAGACCATTGGGGATGGACTTTTTCCAGCATTGTCAAAATTTGTTTTACTGTAAGAAAGAGCTTAAAACTCCTCTGCTGTCCTAAGCTTGTTTGTGTGGACATGTCTGGGGTAGGGGTTTGGGGAAGGAGGGACTGGGGGTCCTCATTAACTGAGTATGGATCTTTCTCAAGATTTTAATGATCCCCTTTGCTGAATTAGAGAGTTTCTTTCAAAATCATCACATCACAGGAGAGGCCATTCCTTGTCTCTTGACCTGGGTCTCATGATGAAGAGGAAGGTTTATCAGTTCTGATAACAGAATTTGTGAAACCCTCCTCTGACCACCAAACTCAGAGGTGTAAGTTTGCTGTTGGCTCATCAGAACAYAATAAGGGTTGGTGATTGCTGTTTTCAAGCTCCTGGAGGTGTTTAACAGAGTCAGAAATAAGTTGTAATGTTTATTTTATTTAATTGAGTTGTGTTAACTGTTGTTTTCATGCACAATATTTAATGCTGTGAAACTCCAGTCAGTGTCTGCTGGTGTCTGAAATGATTACAGGGTTTACTTGGGCAGAAATTTACCYGAGCTTCAGGTAAGAGTGGGATAAAAGGTTGTCTTTAGAATAATCACCTGGGAATGATGGGATACTGAACTGGACTTCACTGGGTTTGGGGAGAAATAGGAGTGGTTTTYATAAGGGCTTTTTGTATTTTGGGGGTTTGTGACTTTTTTTTTTTTTTGGTTGGGGATATTTGAGTCTAATAGGGAAAGAGGTGTCTGACAAAACAAAACTGGCTTCATATCACTGTGGAATAATATTTGAAGACAATCTGTTTTTATTACAGATTTAAAGCAGGTCAGTAATCAGCTGTTGAAATAAAAAATAAATCCCAATTTCTGCTAAGCATGGTTGTTCCTCTTCCAGTCCACATCCAGTCTCTGGATTCAGTGGATCACCAGGTTAACACTTTGCACTGGCACAGGTGAATCTTCACTCCTCATTGCTCCTCTTCATGACCATCCCTGGCTTTTTCTGGGTGTAGTTAGTTGGGATTCTTTCTGTGCAACAGTGGGAGAGAACTCCCCCAGTGCCACAGGAGAGGGGTGCTGGCATTAGCACTGGGCTGACTGGTGTTACTGGAAACTCTCATCTGGGAATCCCCCATGACTTTGGCTCTGCAAGCATTTACATTTCTCTCTCTTGGCTTCTGATGCTTCAGAATTATTCCCATGGTTGTGAAGTTTAGAGAAATGAAGATGGGGCTTCGTGTGCATCTCAGTTACTGGAAGAATGGCATTAGGAAGCAGGAATTGTTGACAGCAGCCCTCCAGGATTCCCTAGGATTACTTTGGAAACATGACTGAATTGYTACACTGTGGATGGTAATTGAGACTTTCCAAAGTCAGTGGGCAAGAGAATAGAACTGCTGAGCATTGGAAATACTCCTTTTTAACAAGGGAGTGTTGTGCTATCCTAAGTGATTGCATGTGTAATAGTGACTCCAGAAAAGATTGCAAATGCCTTTTGAGTTGCTGAARACTTGAAAAACCCCACCTTAAATACCTTTTTATGGTGGTGTGCCTTGGTATTTATTATGTCTGTCTTTCTTAGGCTCAAAGTTTTCCTTTGATAACCTGTGGTAGATAAAGGCAACCTATTTTCTCCCCTATGAAATCACTRTTTCAGGCTGGCTGAGGAAGATCTCTCTGACTTCCAAGTCCAATTACCTGCAGAGCTGGCTTCTGCTTGGTGCTATCACAACAGCAGCTTGGATAGTCACTGGCTGGGTTTCTGCAGCTCTAATCAAGTTTCCTGCTGCTGCTGGAGAAGAACAAAACGCAGCCATACGAATAATTATTAGGTCGGGGAGAGAGCTGCAATTTGTGCTTTGAGTGACGAGAGAAAATGAAAGTATAGGATTCTTGTGATTAGTTATCTACTGCAGATTTCTGCATCTGCTTTGACTTACTTTGAATTGGGAGTAGAAAGGCCACAAATCCTTTTGGCACTGACAGCTTTTTGGTGCTCGCTCTGAAAGAGAGCTGTAGAGCTCAGCTGCTGTCGGGAGGATGCTGTGTCTGTCAGTGGCTTCTCTCTTTCCTGGTGGGCTTATTTATGGTCTAATCAGTTCATGGAGCACTAATTTGTTCTGAAGTAACTTAATCGTGTAGGTGTCTCGAGAGCCCTGCCTTGTGCAGAGGCAGCTTTTTCTTAGCTCATCAGAGTGAGTCTGCTTGAATAACAGTTTCCTTGGTGTAGTGCCCTTTTTCTTCTATTAAATGAGCATCATCTTAACGTGCTAACCCCCTACCTCTGTGCCCTTGCAAATGGCAGGGAATGGTTAGGCTGCAGAAAAGGGTTACACCAATTTCACTGGCAGGGCTGAATAAATAATAACCCTTGCTTGGTTTGAAACCCTCCCTCCTGAGCTTTTGGGTTCTTTKGAGCAGAATGCATGTCAAAGGTTTTGGAAAATCATTTTATAGTGTTTTCTAACAAAACCCAGATGTTTAGTGAAGGAAGGGGAATTAAAAATTGCTGAGGTCTACAACAATTATTTTTTTATGACTTTACGTTGCTTTTTGTTTTCATGCTCTCCCTTCAGAGGATTAAAAAAAGATCAAAAAAATGCCTTCCTTGTAAACTCTCTTTAAACTACATCTGCTCTAAATCAATATTTTAGAGCACATTCTACTTGAGTGTGGTGCCCTTTGAAAGCAGAGGAAGATGCAGTGATCACCAGGGCTGGTGTCAGGAAACTTTGGAACATTTTGTTTCCCCATACGCTTCCTGCAGGGAGCCACGCTGTGGAGGCTCTGCTGTGCAGGATCTGTCACTTTGCAGCTTCCTTGACCATGTCAGAAACAACCTGAGGGGTTTGGGCTTGTGACAATGCAGAACCAGGGAAAGGAGAAGGCTGCATCTCAGTTGAGGTTTAAATGCTGTAGTGTAAGGTCAGACACTGCCCATCTTGGAATGCCCTCAATTTTTTTAATTTTTTTTTGTGCCACAAGAAAAGCAACAAGTGGGATTTGAACTGGAGATGGCAGAGCCACTTGTTTTGCTGGAAGATGAAAATTTCACAGCTTGAACTTAATGTAGCATGACTTGCTTAAAACTGTCTTGTTGCAGTTTGACTGGTTCCTGCGTGCTTCCCCACTGTTCCCCAGAATTTAGAGGGGAAATTTAGGACCACCTGCTGCAGTGGAGCTCTGTCCTGTTTCATATTTATTCTGTTTGGGCTCTCAGTTGGCTGGCATGGATCTGGTCTTAGAAGTGCATGTCTCCTGAGAGCTGGGCTGCTCTGAGCTTCCCAAAAGTCAGRAAAACTCCCCAATCTGGCTTTGGATCAAATGAAGGTGATGGCCTGAGCACGTAGTATTTCTGCCTGTGTGGTGGTCCTGCCTTTGGAACTGGTCAGGGATAACTCACCCTGCAAGCTGGCACTACTGAGGGAGATTCTCTTTAAAGTGCTGGGGATCTGCTGTGGTGTTCCAGGTGTTTGGGTGGGCTGTGCTGGAGCACAGGTGGGAACAGCCTGATGACTGCTGGGGCTTGTATACAACTATTAGAGCCTGGGACTGCCAGTGTCTGTTATACAGGAATTCCTCTTCTCTSTATGGGTTGTTTCATGCTCAAAAGAAAATGCCATGACAAGGGGAACATGGCAGCTGATGATGGATATTGCTTTTCCTGTTATCTCAAACTGATACCCAAAAGAAGTTGTCTTAAATGGCTGGAACATTGTGTTTTGGAGAAGTCAGGCAGTGTGTACTCAGTCAGGGAGTGTGGAACTGCTCTCCTGGAACAGGGGAGTTGGAACTGCATCAAAGAGGAGATGAGACTTCTCTGCTCCAAGGTTTTGTTGAGAAGGGAAGTTATTTTGAAAACACTGAAAGCAATTGAAGCATGACAGGCCAACAGTAACTTTTCAAAGAAACCAACAGCTGCTACTCCTGTTTTACAAATTAGAAAATASTTGTTTTCCAGAGTGCTTAGAGATTTTGTTGATGGAAAGAACAAAATCTAAATATTTCTCTTTTTGGGAGTCTCTGATGACTCCATCTGTAAAATGACTAATGTTATCTGTTTGCCAAGAGAAGAACTAAGGGGTGCCTCTCCTGTGACATTCAGAGATTCCTCTTTCCACTCTGTAGGTCTCTTGTCTGAGACATGTTTATGCTTTCTTTTAGATGTGGATTTACTTTGTTTTGAGATCCTGCTGGTTTGCTCCTATTCAACACCAAAGACCTCACAAATATTTTAGGAGAAAACAGGGAGTACTTTATYCTGATAATCTTTTAAGGGATGTATCCCCAGCAAAGTGCTTGTGGTGATGCTTCATTGGCTGTGTGCTCCAAGCTCTGCGTGCAGAAATTCTCTGGCAGTCATAAAGCAATTCAGAATTCTTTAGCACTGTGGCTCTGCTTCTACAAGATCATTACCTTTTTTTTTTTTATCATCCTTGAGGTGTCCTTCCATGAAAACAAACAAGCCCAGCCACTGGACCTACATCAGAGCCTGTACTTAGRTGACCTCTGTGTCAGACTGAGTGTGTTCTGTACAGACTTGCCTTGAAATTCTGCATGTCTCTTGTCCACAGTGATTCTGCCAGTTCTTCAGGAAGTTCTGGACTCTGCAGATGCCTGCTGTGAGATAATGCTTGTGGTAATCTCGACTTTGGCCTCCTCATTTCAGCAGCAGCAGATGCCTATCACTTTGACTTGAGGAAGCTCATTAAAGGCCCAGCACTGCCAGCTTGCTCTGGCGCTCGGTTCTCTTGCTCTGGCGCTCGGTTCTCTTGCTCTGGCGCTCGGTTCTCTTGCTCTGGCGCTCGGTTCTCTTGCTCTGGC
>CADDXX010000688.1:328834-374669 GCA_902810485.1 Alauda arvensis
CTCTCACTCTGGGGACTGAGAACAAGGCCAGTGTCTGAGCAGGGATCTGGCTCAGACTGGGGTCATCCTCAATTGTTGCACTCTCAGCCTTGGATGTTGACAACAACTGCCACTTYTGTGGTCCCAGAGATTTTCCTGGGAACCTCTCCTGTGATGTAAGTTTAGGATACTCAGAGACACTTTCTCTTTTGCCCTAACCCAGGATAAGAAAAGGGGAAGCAAGTACAGGTTTGATGTCTATATATTTAGTTTTCTTTCATGAAGTGCTCTGGCCAAAGAAATTCTGGTTCCAGGRCCTGTAGCTGCTCAAGTCTGTTTTTCCTCCCAGACTTCACAATGATGGAAGACTTAGATGACAGAGCAGTCCCAGTCTGCAGCTTGGATAACTCCTGTGTCTAAAACAATTCTGCTCAGCATTGGTTAGGGATGTTCTTGAGCAGGGGAATCTGAAAAGAATATGGAACTTCCCTGGTGAGATAAACCACATTTTATACTTGCACTACAGCAATGCAGATTTCTGTCTGGGTTTTATTGCTAACCTCAAATCCCAGAGTTGAACTGAAGAGATGCTTTGTTTTGTAGTATCAGACAACCTCTGCAAATCAGGACTTTGTGGACMCAGAGTATGCACATTTACAGCCTGRATGACCAGGGACTTTCTGAACCTGTAGCAGCAGCTTGCTTGTTCTCCAGCTCTTTGGGAATTCTGTGGAAGCTGTTCTTTGGGTAGTGAGTTACAGCCTCTAAGGATCAGAGCTTCTGTTCCCTTCCCCAGACAGTGCTCTTCCTAAAAGTGCTGTTGCTGAAGCTTTATTTCAGCTTAATGAGTCCAGAATTCCAAAAGAGGTAATTAAAGAGGTTATATGGTTTAGAAAAGGTGAGAGAGAGGTGCTTTTTTGTGTTTGAGGTTTTTAGAGAGTCTGTGAGTGTTATTAAAGAACTTCTTCTGTACTGTATAAATGCAAATAAAATTGTGTGAATGATCAAAAAACCCTTCAGCAGTTATGGGCTGATTTCTCTGTTTAGCACCTTTGAGACACTGGACTTGATATATCCAGGCATTATTAGTTTGGAATTTTCTTCAAAGGTTTGGAGGGAATGTTGAGTAGGACAGTGAGAGCAAATGCACAAAAGCTGGAAGGGGGCCTGAAAGAAACTTTGGGGAACTTTGTGCATTACTTCTGACTCGTAGCCTTCCTATAATGGCATTTACCATTACAAACTGTGGACAATAGGCTGCAGTGTAAAACATGCAGAAGTTTTTCCTCCTCCCTGTTATCTCTGCCTTAGCATTTGGTTTTTCACACTTCTGCCTCCAGCCCACCAAAGAATCTTGCACTGCTGAAGGTCAGGACTGAGGCAGTGCCTTGGTGGTCCAGGTGGGAGGCAGGGAGGGCCAGGGCTGACCTTGCTTCAGCCTGGGCAGCTGCTCCCAGTTTGTTCCCAGGGAAAGGCTGGCCTTGCAAGGCTGCATTGCGAAACTGGTAAAAGCACATCAAGTGTTCTCCCAAACTCATCCCYCCTCCTCCTCCAAGCTTTCTCAAATCTTTGTTTGGTGTTTTGTCACAAAAATTGACTCTGTTGCTACTTGAGCGTAATAAATAAACTGCAGAAGTCAAAACAAAATRTTTGCAATTTTGTCGGAGAGACAGCCCATGCTGAATGTCTTAAAATATCCCTGTGTTATGATCTTGCCTGTTACTGGAAACTCTCTAACTCTCGTTTCCTTGGTTAAAAATACCTTGGTTATTTAATTTTGTGTGTTGGTGTCTTTGCACTGTAGTAGCAAATACTGCTGGGGTTGGAAGTATCACTGTGCCATTCTGTCATGCATATAAAAACAAGGCTCTTTCTGAGGAACCTTGTTTTCATCTCCAGTGAAGATTTACTTGCTAAATGTAGAGGTAGGGCTCTGATTTTTCTGTCACTGCTAAGAAATTCTGTGTAGAAATCCTCTGATTAAAACTGAACCATAATGGTAAATAAAAATCTCTATGTGCATACCAAATACAGCATGGCAAGGGAGAACACCCTCATACAATATGGCATTATGAATGCACTGAGGTTTTTCCAGGCTGAAGTAGTAATTGATTTTTTACTTGGTGGCACTGAGTTACCTCATTTAACCTTAAAAACACTAAACCACTTTGAAACAGGAGTATGGAGGCACCTTCCTCAGTCAAAGGCTTTGATGGCTTCAGATACATCTGCAAAAAGGAGATGATTTTGAAATTTAACAGCTGATCCCTCTGTCTCTGGTTGGATTGGGGCTATGCAGGTGCTGAGAGGTGATAGTTGCCTCAACAAATGGATGTTAGAGTTTCCACAGAGCAGTAATCCCTTCTGATCCTGTGTTTACCAAGGGGATGCTCAGCTTCAGCATTGGTGATGGAACAATAGTGTGGACTGGATGATTTCGGATACCCAGAAAGTCTTGCTCCCAGCTCAGGGGTAACAGTCCTGCCCAGATTTGTCCTGAATAAGGCACTTTGCATTAGGTAAAACCCCACAACACAATGCTCAAGGTCCAGCAGTGCAGACAGTCCTGCCCTGTGGCAGCCCAGCTGTGCCAGCAGCAATTCCCTGTGGAGAAAGCAGAGCCAGGTCATGGAGGCTGAGACTGGAGCCTGTGCTGAAACATTTACTCTGCTGAGGATGCTGAAGGCTTGGCTGTGCAGGGCCTGGGGAGTCTCAGGGGTGGCTCAGCTGAGCGGCACGTGCTGCTTTAGGGCACATGGATTTGGTCAAGGCTCCAGATGTCCAGAAGGTCATAGCAGTTTTGGTATCTCTGTTGCTGATCCAGCCCTGGCTGAAGGTCACTCCAGAAGGAACTGTAGCCAGTTTGTGTACATGGGATGTTTGACAACTTGGGAGCCTCRTGTAATCCATTGTCCTTCAGTCATTTTTCTGCCAAAACCTTGAGTGTTTGCAGAGTCATTTTCTGAACTCCAGCCAAGCTTTGGGTACTCTTTGTTTTGAAGTCAAGGAAGTTGTCTTCAAGGAAATGTCATATCCAAAATAATTTGTTAATTGTGCATAAATAGTGCACAGGCTGTCTTTTAGCAGTTCTTTCCCAGCTTTCACTTGCCCACTTGTGAAATGTGTTGTTGGCACCAGTAAAAGTTCATAAATCACAGATATAATCTGTGCACCTAATCAGCATGYCCAGTGTTCCAGGATTATCTCAGCCTTGTGTTTCTCAGGCTTGATTAACAGGAAGGAGAGAGCACTTAGGACACTTGTTACAGGTACATGATGTCTCTTCTTTATCACTTATATAACTTTCTTCCTGTTGTGTATCAATGTGTGTATGAAGGACAGTGAAGATAAAAAGTAGATTTTCTTTAAAACAGAAATCCTCCTCATTCAGATATGATGTACTCAAGGCCTCCAGACTGGTAAAAGCTTGCACATTTATCTGCCATGATGGCTTGCTGTTTATGTGCTTGCTTTATTTTGTTTTGCTTTTTTGTTTGTTTATGCATTGATCTAGATACCRTGTCCCTCTTATTACTGAAATAGATGAGCAGTGTTAAAGGAGACATMCAAACTATTGGGTGGGGGAGTGTGATTTACAATTATAATTCTTTCTCATGAAACATTCACTACTTTTAAATCTATTTATTTAGTGCCTGCTAACTATAGTCAGTATGATGATGATTGAATGCTTTTTTCATGCTGCCTCATGGAGACTTGAAGTGGAATAAGATTCACCTTTGGAATTGACTGAGATAACTTTGTCAACAGCAAGAAATTGTATGCAAAGTGGAAAGGCCAAGAATGTGCTGAACGTTTTGGAATCATCAGTACTGTATTAATCTAATTTCTGATTGTGCCTTGCTGTACTAGTTCTCTATTAATAGTTTCTTAGAGTRTGTTTTGCTCTACATTGGGGGAAAACACCTTGCCTTGAAAATAAGGGYTGTGGTTATATTAAAGTGCTTTTGGCAGAAACTAAGGTTAATACCTGTCTGGGGCAGGCTGTGTCTCCCTGTCAGTGGCAGATGGGTTGGTTGTCTGCATAAACAGTGAGACTTGCTCTCTGATGTGGTGTTCTTGCTGCAGAATTGTTGGGCTGGGACTTAATTCTGACTTTACCAGGTTTTTAAAGCATCAAAATCTTGGGCTGAAGAGGTTGCATTGAACTCCTTGATAACTGACGTACAGAACCTGGCTGTGATGGAGTTGTGGAAGGATGTAAAGTATGAACTTTCTATGAGAGGATAACATTTACTGTGGAAAGAAACTGATGCAGAAGCTTGTGCTTTGTCTTCTTCCCCTTTTGCATCACCTCCTGTGCCTCTGATAAATACAGACATAATACAGGGTGTAAAGAAGAAAGTGATTTCATGAATTGGTTTGTAAGGCTGGGTTGAAGTCCTGCTGTTATTTCCCTTCCTATCAAACCTCCCCTCTCCTGTCTCYTGCCACTGACCTGTCCTGTGCTGCTCCTCCCCTTTGCTCTTTTCTCCCTGGGAAATGAGGGACACCAGGAGTCCAGACCTTGGTTTTTGCTTTTTCTGGTTGGCCTCTCAGTGAGATGCCTTTGAGCTTTTTAGGAAAACATTGCTGAACATTTCCTTTTTGGAAAGAAAAATGTTAGAACTGYACTCACGGGGCTTTAAAAGAGAATTTTCCTTCTCATTTTGCATTTAATATATAAAACATGTATACACTGTGCTTAGCACTCACTGCTGGTGTAGAGCCTTGCTCCTACTGGAATTCACATGAAGTGAAAACAGTCTGGTGTGCTCAGGAGATGAGAGATTTGATGTGTCCCAGTTCTCATTCATARCAATCACATTTACACTGTGTTGGTCTGTCACTCCATGTTGGTAATATTTGGGGTTTTTTATTATTTCTTYTCTCTTGAGCTGGTAAAATGAGAACCTTGTTTTTGCCACAGCAAGTTTCTTTGCTGGTCTCTGCACACAAATTGCAGCAGTGCACTGACAGATTGGAGGGGATGTATTGACAGGATATTCCACATCACATTAGATCCAGGAAAGGGTTTTAATAATCTAAGAATGTAGAGCTACAAATTCATCTCTTCATCATTTGTTTTGAATGCCTGCTCATGAAAGTAGCTCAGAGCCCTGATGGTTCTGGCTTCAGTCCTAAAATCTTCACTGACTCCTAGGTTTGAATTTGCATGAATAAACAGATCTTAACTTTGTCAAGCAGGAAATGCTGAGATTTTGTGGCATTGCTGTTTGTGCACGTTTCTGTGAAGGGGAATCCTGGCCTAAGACACATGATTCTGTAATTAGAGTATTACTTACACCACATCACCTCTTYCAGCTTTACTGAAAACCAGCACTTTTCACGCTTTGCTAAGTGAGATGCACAGAGACAAGCACTAAAAAATTACACGTTACACTTCARACTCTTCCTCTGTCTTGATATTTTCCTTGCTACTGAGGCCTTTTGCTGCTGAAGGGAAAAATGTAGGATACATGCTGTTCTTTCATAGCTCTCGTTTCCCCCAAACTATTATTATTTTCCTTGGAAGCCAGGCTGAGCAGAAAGCGTCAGTCACGGATCCGCGTGTCTGGCAGCACAACACTGATATGTCATCTCCCAGTGTCACAAAGAAAATGAATCTTTCCAGGTCAGGACAGAATTTCAGCTCATTTCTCCTGGATTGTTTGCACTGGAGAAGCCTCATAGTAACAACTCAGCTTTTTTTTTTTTCCCCTCTAGGAGGAATGTCTGCCTTTTGTTCATACATTGTTCTTCCCTGAATGCCTTCCCCATAAGTGCCAGTGTGGGGTTTTTTGTTTGTTTTTCAGTCAAAATAATCTTGAATTAATTTGTGAAGTGGTGTTTGAACTTCCTAGCAGAAGTTAGTCAGGCTGGTGTGCAGTGAGACAAAGCTGCAATTATCTCTATCTCTGTACTCCCGAGGGGCTTCATTACAGCGGCTCCTCTCTCCCCGCTGCCGTGTCCCAGCAAGGTGAAGTTCAGCCTTCAACAGACACAACAAATTATTATTTTCTGTGTCTGTGTAGCGTTTCATCCCTGCTGATGGAACATTTAACTGGGGGTTTGTTTTGGGTTGTTGTTTTTTTTTTTCCTCGCTGTTGTTGTAGTAACAGGAGAATCGGTGCGAGTTCAAACACACCTGGTGTTATTGAAACTCCTTTGATAGTGATGTGGTGGAAGTATCGACACTTGTGCTGCATCAGCTCCTCCGCTGCTAYCAGCCAAAGACAGGGACATTCCAGCCCCAAAATGGCTTTAAACTGCTCTCATTCTAATATTGCTTAATGYAATTTGACAGGCACGTAATGCTCTGCCTCTTAAAGCCTCACGCTCTAACAACAATTTCATGATGGACTAGTGTGGGTTTAAGAAGGCTTTCCTGGAGTTTTAGGTTTGCTGAGCCAACCCTAAGGGCAAGTACTTAATGCTTCAGACCCTCCAGACTGTTAGTTACACTTCATAGTAACATTTCTTTCTTCAGGTAGGGCTTTGTCTTTTCATAACCTTAAACCTCCTTTAATTTGACAATTGTAGCTATCAAAGCTGGGGCTTGAGTGGCAGCACAAAACTGTAATGAGGATACTCTTGGTTACAAAAACTCTTACATTTATACTTTCACCTGTGGAAAATTGTTGCACACCTGTTGTTTCAAGAACCTTTTAATAATTTTTTAACAAATAAATGCTTTTTTTTTTTGCTGATGTRTTTTAACAGGACACATTTCTTTTTTCATAGTGATATCTTTGCCAGCATTTAAGTATTGAGTGCAAGTCAGGGGAACTGAATAGGTTATTCATGCATTTATAAGTCCTTGTTAAGGGAATGCCTATAATATTTTGAAAAGAATGTACTTAAGTAGCTACCTGCAATCCACAGTGCTCTGTGCCTGGKAAGTGAGCTTTAGCTATTGTTCAATATTTATTTTTAGAAAGGGTGGTAATGTGGAGAGGTCTRTTCAAAATATTTTACTTAGAAGAGTCTGTCAATATATAGATCTGGCAGGATGCAAATCCTGGCTTTCTCAAGATGCTCTCAGCAAGGAGAGGGGGGGGAAAATGTGCCAAGACCAGTGAGAATTAAATGCTCTGRTGTTGTGCAKTATTTTGTTGCATTTCAATGGAAGGTGGATTCTATGAAGGATGACCCCAACATTCTGCAGGTGGGATTTGTCTTTGGGGTTGAAGACGAGGTGGAGTACCCAGGTGAAGAGTCTGTGGGAAGCAGCAAATGGGAGAAACTCATTTAGCAGCTTCCAGTCCCAAGAACTCCTTGCTTGCCTAMATAATAATGTGAGGAATCTGACATTTCTGTGACTTGCTGAGTGTAAATGAGATGTTGGTATCATAGAAGACACTTTGAGGAAGTGTATGAGCACACAGTAAAACAGGATGAGGAATTCTAAACTATTTATCCTCATGTTCATGAGGGAGGGATGAGTTGCTCATCCATTTGGGTTAGATTGGATCCCTTTTCTGTAATGAGGCATTCACTGAGTTTGCTGGGAGCAGGAGAGAGCCTGGCTGTGCCTTCCCCAAAGGAAGGTGGGCATGGCAGAGCTTGAACAGCTCCTCCCTGCTGCCTTTTCATCCCTCTGCACACATTTTTTTCCCTGTGTTTGGGGAAAACAGCAGAACAGCAGGTGTCTGTTCACTGCAGGGTTATAAGGTGAGTCCTGGTTTATTGAGGACTTCCTAGAAATACCATTTTCTAAATGAATGTGTTCCCAAGGATCCTAAGTGGCTAAAGAGAGAGGAAGGGAGCACCTGCTGGCTTGGTAATTGATTGCTGCAGTGAGAGCTGTGGGGAATTCCTGAAGAGCTTTAATGGTCCTCTAAGAGCTGGGAAGGGATAATGAGGGACCAGATCCCTGTGCAGGGTGGGAAYAAGGCACCACAGAGCACTGGTGTGAAAAGTCAAAAAAAAAAAAGAAATGGAAAGGAGCTTTAGGTGATATTATCTTCACTGTTATCAGCTGGCTATTAATTAATTTAAATCCTAGTAAATTATTTGTGAATTTGGTATTCCTGAGCTGGTTACTAATGGGGTTCCATAGTAGTAAGCAATTTTCCAGCATTAAATGCATCACATGAAAGAAAACCTTTGAAAAACAGCAAGGAAAATCCCAAATAACAGACCCCATAAATTTCATTTGATAAAATTGGTAGCAGTTAAAGTGTCAGAAGGGTAATAAAATAAATAAAATGAATAATAAATAAATAAATAAAATGAAACAGCTGCATGGAGTTTTCTGGATGGCTTGGTGATACAGGTTTTTTTAAAAAAACACATTAGTTATAATTCCTAGTATTTTTGTTACAGCTAAAGTGAAATATTTGGAGATTTCAGGAGGGCCTATAGCTATTGCAACAGGGACCTTGGAAATGAGAGTTGTCTCCAGTTGGTAAAAATGYAATGGATTTCTGGACTGGGATGAGCAGGGAATGGTGGAATTGAACAGTCTGTGTTGATGAGGCTGGGTTATCCAATGCACATCTGCTCTCAAGTGTTCAGAAAGATCCTGAAATATTGGGGAGGATTCAAACAGGAGCARCAAAACTGATTTGAAGGAGGGAATGCAGAGACTGTCTGGTACAGCAGCAAATGGGAAGTGGCAGCTTTAATGAGCTTTTCTACAAGTTACCACAACTCCCCAAGAAACCCTGGCAGGAAGTGCCTCACCAGTTTCATTCTGAACTCCAGCAACTGCCTRGGAATTTTCACATGCTGCTGGATGRAAACTGAAATCTGGTTTGCTTTTAATTCAGTGTATTTTACACTTCATTGATGAAAGCAAATTAGCATGAAGCAGATTGAGTTATTTTAGCCAAATGTGATGCACTTCAGCCAATATGGGGGACAACAGGATGACTTTGGAAAATAGCTGCTATTGGGAAAATGTAACCTGATTAACCAATTTTGTTTAAAAACCTAAATTAGAATTCTTTAGTGCTATTTTGGAGAAAATATGAAGTGTGCAAAAGCATTTGGCTGTTCTGAGGCAGGTGTTCACTGTTGTCTTTAGGCTCTGGGTGGAGGGTGAGCTGAGTTGGATCCCAGTAACTGCAGGGTTTTGAAAATGATGGAAGATGTTGCTGTGTGCTGTAGCACTCAGTGTGAGGAATGGGAGGGTAATGGCTGTTGTAAAAACAAATTAGGGCTGTTTGTGAGTAAATGCCAAAATGGAGCTGCTTTTTTTTTTTAATGTGTAGAAAATGATGATGCCTGTAGTGAGAGGAAAATCTTTGTGTACATAATGTGGGGGAAAAACAAACCTGGGCAGCATTAGTGTGGGAAGATTAAAGGGAGATCCCATCTTTCCAGCCCATATGTGATTTGTAGCTGCAGCTCTGCCTGGGAGAGGGAGGCAGGGAAGGGGCTGAGAGCCCTGAGCCTTGATGGAGGCAGGGAAACCCTCACAGCTCYTGGAGCCTTTTGTTCCTGGTGCTTCATTAGGCAAAGCAGATGTGAGATTTAAGGGATTATTTGCTACTCTTACAGAGGCTCAGCAGCAAAATCCAATGCCAAAAGGCCTCAAACTCGAGTTTATATTTTGTCTGGGGAATTGTAAATTTGGAGTGATGCTGTATAAAGTGTGAAATGTAGTTTATAATCAACCACAAATTTYGGTTTATGGCTTGTGTGCCATCATTTTAAATCCCTGTTATCCACACTCCCTGACCTGACTTAACAGTCAGAGGGCAAATCTCCTGAGTGGAAATATAATTTTACAYCAGTTGCCATGTACAGAAACAGAAAGGTCAAAATGAGAGACCGTGATAAAAGGTGTTCTGAATCACTTATTATGTGGAATAGCTGCATTAATAATAATAGCAGAGGTTGAGAGAGCAGGATGGGTTAATGTAGCTGAATAAAACACCTTTTAGGTGGGAAATATTTTCTTGCTTGTTAAAGAATACATGTCATTATCCCAGAGACTTAATAAARCATTGGAGGGTCAGTGCAGAAATGAATGTTCTGATAGCACAAGATACACTGAGACAGCTGGAGGTCATGCTGCAGGTGAGGAGTGCATTCAGTTATTGAGACACTCCAACCWTCCCTTTCCTTCAATGTTTATAGAACCCAAGAGAGGTTTTGCTGCAGTTTTCTGAAAGGAATTCTTTAAGCAAAGCCAGCCATTTGTGTACAATTTGTATGTAAAAAGAATTTTTGTGTTGGCACTGCACTCTGTGGTCTGCATTTCTTCAGCATTGCTGTGCTATTAACTTCTTGTTTTTTAGGATCAGTGAATCTGTACCAGCTTGCTGGGTGCTTGTTAGAAAAATGGCTAAGTTTTTTTCAATTATAATTATATTAAATGTGAATTTGAATATACTCTTCATTTATATTGACTTTGAAGAGATTATCTTTTTTGGATTTCCATTTATTAYATTTGCTCTAAAAATATGTAAGCTCTTAATTATTTTTTTTTTATCTGGCATTTGATCTGGATTGCCATTTTCATCTGTTGTCTTTAATGAGGCTTCCTGCTGGGTTTTGTAGCTTTACAGTTCATACCTTGTGAAAGAATCAATTGATTTCAGTGCAGATTCCCACGGTTACTATTCTTAAATTGCTTTCCTAGCTCAGCAGAGTGGTGGCAGAGTTCTTGCAATTTGATCTTCACAGCCACTGCTGTTTATTTAAAAAAAAAAAAAAGACTACTCATGATTTTTTCTACAGCCTGCATGAGATGATTTGATAATTCATTTGTAGGCAGTGTAGACAGAGCTGCTTCTTAATTCACTCACCCACAGCTGACTCCAGTGCCAGTTGCAGAGTGTCTTGGGGCTTCCTCTGGACACCATCCAAGTATTCCAGAAGTGCACAGGAATGTGATTAACAYTGCACCCAAAGCATGGCATTTCAGTGTGTTTAATTATATATATATATATATGTTTTCCAAATCATCTAACAGTGTCATTAGATATTTAGTCAAGAGAATGTAAAGGGCAGTAAGTCTGGAGAGGAGGCTTGGTGCAGAGGAAAGGGACAGTGGAAATGGATTTTTAGATAATTTTGGGCTTTGTGGGGCAGCTCTCTGGAAAGTCAAAATGGGGTTTTTGGCAGAGGGTTGCAGAAGGGAAACTCTGTTCTTCCTATCTCCAGCATAAAAATGATGGGCGAGTAAGCAGTGATCTCTTGAGCTGTGTGTGAAATGTGTGTTGGCTGCTCCAAATCCTGCTCTCAGTAAACATGTAAAACTGGGGATAGGGAATGTTTGAAACATGCCAAATACTGCTCTTAAAGCTCTCAGAAACATGTGTGTAAATTAATKATTTTTTTCTTAAATTAAACAATAATATYGAGCACATTTATCATTRTTATCATTATTATTATGGGCAAMCTGATAGTGCTGTGTGCTAAATACCCTTAACTGTCATGAGATTGGGATTCAAAGCTCTACCAGGAGAAGAATCAATGCAGCAAAGATTTTCCTCCTTGTTAAAACCTGGCTTAAACAACTGATTTRAGGAATCAAGTAGTTTAAGACACCAAATTAAAACCATGCTTTAAATCAGTTAATGCAAACACAATTTATTTTTATGTGAAGAACTTCTACCCAGGCATGCTGTGGGGGGGGAAAAAGGTCCTTGAAGTGCTTTTTGCTGTATGTAATTTCATAAAGCTGTTCTCCACATAAATGTGGGCTGCTTTATCCTAGGAATTCTGGATATTCTATTACCTAATTAAAACTGTGCCTTATTTACACTGTGGGCCTGCTAAGTGCATTGTGTCATTATTTAAGACTGTTATTCAGTGTTTGTTTCATTCAGTATAAATCCCACCTACCACTGGTTATTGTATTTCTCATAGAAATAGTGACATATCCAATAATTTTGCTCCTGCAACTCTGGTCTGGTGCTCTAACTCTTTATTTTTAAAATAAAACTAAAATATCATTTTAAATATTACAATCTCTCTGTCTGTACATGTGTGTTCAGGTAGTTTGAGTCTTGTCACTAAAGGTACATCTGGATWAAAAAGTGTTAATATGGGATGGAGTCGTGCCTGGCTTCTGTCTGAGACAGCCTGTTTTGGAGAGGGGCARAGCAGGTCATATCAGTGGTGAAATCATGTTTTGTGAAGTGCAGGGCCTCTGATGAGCTGCTCTCTTATCTGACATTACATATGAATAGAAAGCAAGTTGCCTGTAAAGCTTGCTTTAAATTTTAATAAACTGCAGGAAAGATAAGTGGTAATTTCCTGATGTGGATGCATCTAGTACAGCCTGCTAAACCCAAATTCCAGGATCATAAATTTTAAAAYGAATCTTTGTGGCTTGAATTTTTAAGCTGGCATGATAGATTTAAATTTTAGGGAAATAAATTTCCCTTCCTCCCCTCTGTCTGTATCAATCTTCCTGAAAAACTGACAGAAGATTCRAACTGGAGAACACAATGAAAATAACAGGAACAGAGAGCAATAGAGGAGACTAATCCTCTAATTACTTTCTCTGAACACTGGGAATTGGGCTGCAGAATATCCTTCTGTACAATCTAGAGTAAGCTAAATTTATTCCATTCCAAAGCTGTAAAGGGAGGGGTTTTGCTACCAACTTAGAATAGTAATGGGCTGTGGTGSTCTTTATCTGATGGGAGGGAAGCAGATGTGGCTGCTCTGACAAACGCCTGTCTGCAGATTGGAATTCTCCTGCCTCTTAATTGCCCTGTGCTCACGCTGGGGTTTGCAGTGTAACTAAACAATTCCACGATATTCTAAATATGGGGCAGAGCCCTSTGCTCTGGGCATGGGGCTGAGGATGTGGCACATTTWCAGCAGTGACTGTTTGTGTTGGACTCTCCCATTAAAGTTCTCTTTGGCTCCACGCTGATATCAAAGCTGTGCAGTGGYAGACATGACCTGTATTTTGGCTCAAGTGCTCTCAGCCAGTTCTTTTGTGCTTGCTTTGCTCAGTRGTGTGCTGCTGATACTGARATTTTCCCCAGCTCCTTATTCCRTGAAGTTCAGTAAATACACAGAGAKAYTGAAGTTAAATGTGCAGGTTTGATCTGAACCTCCCTGTRCTGSTCTTGCTTGTGCTTTGTGAACCYGGCTGGTTCTGGAGTATCAAGGACAAAACATTCTGGGATAAATGAATCCTAAATTTGGTTGTAAGCACTTTGTTGTAGTTCTGGTGAGTGACTGAGAATGGGATTTGCTTTCTCACTGYCTCAATTTGTAAGATGGAGGGGCAGTGCTGGTCCCACACCCTCCCAGAGCCCTGACACCTCCTGCCTGCAGAGATGATATTTTTTTTTTTTTTTCTCCCTTGGATAATTTGGAAAGGCTTGGGAGTCGGGGCCAGCCTTGTTTTCAGTTTTGCACAAATTCAGAGACAGCACCAGAGGGTTTACAGTCACTTATGTTTTGAAATAAGCTTGGCAACTGCACATGTTRCAGCAGAGGAAAGCTCCTTGCTTCCCATTTGTTAGCAACTTGATTTTTCAGCTCCCATGCAGCACGTACATCAGGATTTAATTCTGACTGCTGTTTAATGTATTATCTTGTTGACTTAAATCACTTAAGTAGCTCAGTTAAACACAGTTCAGAGTGTGTGTGTGTGGTTTTAAATACACTAGGTTGTGTTTAAGGAATGCGAGTAAGCTCTGAACTTTGCCCAGGAAGATGCTTGGTAATGTGTATAAATAAGAACTGGGAAGGTTACAAACACTGTGTTCACTCTGCACTTGTAGGGCCAAAGAAACCCAAAGTATTTTATATTTATATGTATTTTTCCACATGCAAGATGTGGGSTATTAACTTGTGTTAGTGAATTGAGGGGTCACATCATCCCTGCATCCTGTAGGAGACAGATCCTACAGATTTACCTGTCTTGTGCCTYCTGCCCCCAGAGCTCTCTTGCAGTGAGGGTGCTCTGCTGGAAAGCTGGGTTTAACATACTTCTGCCAAGAGTTACTGTCCAGTTTGCCCAGCTTGGTTCAAGCACCAGTTGAACTGTTCTACAGGATATTTTTTTATTGCTGAAAGTCTCCACGGAGGAGATGGGCACAAAGTCCAGTTTGCAGTGATTTGTTGCAGTTCCTGTAGCAATCCCAGACCAGTAAAAAAGGAACCTGATTGTTTWGTGTTTGTTCTGTCACAGTGCCTTCTATCAGGCCAATATTCCATAGTGGGATTTCTAGAAAGCAGCATTTGTCCCTTGATGGGCTCTATAAAATGCAACTGCTTTCTAGAAGCACTGAATAGCTTTTTGGCAAGAAGAATTTGCCTTTTTTTTTTTTTCCCCTCTCTTGAGAGAGTTTTGTGCAGCTGCTTAACAGGTCTGTTAAGGTAACTGTCTGGAGACTCTTTGGCTGTCTTAATGTAAAGCTGACTCGTGTCAGATGCAGTGTCTGGGAGCTGTGGAATGATCTGCAGCTTCTCCTGGTGTTATTGTGTCTCTCCTCTGGCAGGCAGGCACAGCTTGGTGCTCAGGAGTGCTTTGATTCACAGGAGCATTCASTGCTGATGAGCCCAGTGTACAAATCTTTCAGGCTGTGTGTTGATAGGAGCCCTTGAGGGGACTTTATCACTATATTTTTTTTTTGTGTCTGGCTTTTAGTTAAGGATTCTAATTTGTGGCTATTTTGTGTGCTTGGCATATCCAAATACACGAGTGTAGCCAGGCATCTGCTGCTTTTGTTCCTGATGTATAAATGAACTGTAGACTGTTGGCACCAGAATGTTCACTTACAAACACTGTTGCATCCTTCTCTAATTACTGATATTTTTGTGGGTGTGTCAAGAGTTTTGGGGATGTGATCCAGCTGCAGTGACAAAATCATGTTTRTGCCTTCATGCTTCAATCTATAGGCTTGTAGTCTTCCTGGTGAAATCCTAGTCTTAGGAAATTAATGCCAGAAGTTTTGGGGTCAGAAGTTTGGCTTTCCAGAAAGTCACGCATGAGGGAAGGTCTCACTGGTGTCCAAAAAATTATCTTGAGAATTTGATTGTAATCTGTATTGACAGGAATATGGGAATCTAGCCTGTAATRCAGTGGGAGATCCCCATATGGTCTGCAGTGATCAGTTAAGACAATGAAAAGAGAATTCCTGCTGGAGTAAATAAGTAGTGGGACTGTTTTTTTTTTTAATATAGATAAGTTATTGTTGACTGAAATACAAAAAAAATGCAAAACTTACAAAAATCTGCTCGTGACAGTCTGATAGAACAACACTTAAGGTCTCCTGTCAAACAGATGAACCTCTTGCATAAAAAAGGGATAAGCAGAGATACCTCCTGATGTGTCCTCAACTCAGGATCACAGCAGGCAGCTCCAGAGCAGCTCTGATAGAAAATGTCAGTGCAATGTGCAGGCACTAATGTGTCCAGAGGAGCATTCTGGATTTTGGGAAGGATGATTGATGCTTTGGGTGGTTGATGCATCTGACACTGCTGCAGCTTTGTGTGAYGCCTCTGAGCTGCCTCTGGTGCTGGGAAATTCAGCAAACTGACTAAAGGAGGCAAAATACAGATAATTTCAAAGATGGATGAAGGATCACTTGTAATATAATGTTAYTGAACATGGACAGGAGAAAATTGATGGAGAGAAGAAAGATCTTAAAGGCTAGAAAAGTGAAAAGGTGAGATTGGGAGGAAAATTATTCATAGGTTGGTTCTGTAAAGTGCTSATTCACAGCCACCAAAAGTTGGTCATTTTCAAAGCAACTCCTGAGCTACTGGGTCATAAAGTTGGTGTGTGTTGGTATAAACTGGTGTCTGTTTTGGGCTGCTTTTACTTATTAGGGGGSACAACTGGGCTTGCAGAGCTGGTCAGGTGTCCTAGGAATGAGGTGGGACTGCAAAAATTGTCTTGAACTCCTAACTTCAATCTATGCAGTCACCAACACCCCCTGTGCATTTTGAAGATGTTTTGAATACTCCCTTTTGTTTGAGGAGTAGCCTACTCCACATTCTTCTGAAAAGCAGAATGTAGCCAAGTGTCTTATCAGCCCTGACATAGCTTTACAGTAGCTTACCTAGGAAAACTTTTACCTTTCTGCCTCTTTCCTTCTGCAGTACCCAAGCAGAGGATTAAGGAGTGGCATGTTTTGATGCTGCCTCTCTAGAGAGGGTGCTGTGTGTGGTATTGGCTGGTTTTCTAAAACAACACAGATTCAGCACATGGGGAGAATGGTTTAACATCTGCCTGTTGAGTTGATAAATGGTGAATGCTCGAGTGGCAGCACACMACCCCACATGTGCACTTGGAGCAGATGGCTTTGATGTGTGCTCCAGACAAACGTGCTGGCCCTTCTGCCCCCTCCAACCTCAGCAGGAAAGGCTGCAGAAAACAAACCTGGGAGTGCTTCAAAAGCTGTGGAAACATGAAGTGTCAATAAACCCCACTGTGCTGACTTTGTTTCTGTGTAGTCACTGAGCCCTGAGTTTTGGGGGGTGATGTGCACTCAGTAAATTGAGGTGGGGTGGGTGGCTGCTATTTGCATGCTTCAACTCGTTCACTGTGACAGGGATTGCAGACAGTGTCATTTCAGAGTGACAAAAATTTAATTTCTTCCTGGTGGCACATTTCCTTCCCTACATGCAGTTACTGGCTCTTGGTCTTTTTTTTGGTCACTTCCTCACACTCATTTATTTGTCAAGAGAATATTGACAGCTGAAGTATTAGAGACAGACAAGGTGTTAACATTGGTATTTCAAAAAGSACTGCATAGATGTTGTTGCAGCTGCAGTGTTTAAAAGGAAAGGGAAAACCCTGGAAGAATGGGCTTGTATGGAGCTGTGCAGGAAGCAGATGCAGAGTTAAAAGAGCWGGGCCAGTGGTTCTGGTTGATACAGATATTTCAGCCTCTCCTACAGGCACATGAAAACCTTTGGTTTTCCATAATAATGTGTCTTTCTTTGCAGAAGGCTGCAGGAAAATTACAGTATATATATAATAGCTGTGTCAGTAGGCAGAGGTCAGTGTAAATTTATTGAAATGCTGTGTTAGASAAGCAGTAATTCTGGGCAATTACTGTTAGGTTTGAGACAGAGTGAAATAGCAAACAGTCTTTAGCTAGTGTTCTATGAATTGACATTTGTCTTAATTTGCTGGGAAACTTCCCAAGTGGTGAACATACTTTTCTGATGTGGGCAGAAWATCAGTGGCTCATGCTCAGGAGCTTTTGTTACGTTTCCTTAYGATAACTCAGAGTCTGCTGGCTCTGGCAGTCAGTGTCCAAAAATCCAGTGGAAATGGGATGTGTTTGCTTTTGAAGGCTTCCTTCCTTGCTGGCTAAAGCTTCCTTTTAAGTTGCAAGATCTTTTGTCTGACATCCCTGAGTGTTTCTTGTGTTCTCTTTCTATAAAAGCAATGGAAGGCTGGCAGCCAAGTCTGAAGGCATTTAACTCATGAAGGCTCTGCTGTCATTAATTTYAAACACGTCACCGTGGTGTCGGTCAGCTCCACTACCAACAAAGAAAACTAAAGTGTTCCCATAAATCATTTTATTGTCCTAATCCAACCTAATTAACTAAACTAAAACTCCTATTTGGATGAAGCAGCCCTTCCTGTGAGACATCTGCCTCTTTTTAAATGGATTTTAGCTTTTATTTCTGCTGTACTGCACAAGAGTTGGTGACCGTAATAACTTTAAGTCCCTCTTGCCATCTTTGGGGAGCTCACCTGACACAAGGGAATGGTTAATTTTAAATTTCCAAATGCAGAGCTTTTTTTAAATTTTCCATTCCTTGGAAACATGGTTTGCAAGCCAGGAGGAAGCAATAAAATCTCTATTTCTAGAAGCGGATTAGACTCRTTCCCTGCAAGCTTTGCAAGCAGCAGCCTAAAGGCTCTGAGAATTTGGGGATGTGCTTCTGTAGCTCACTGACACACTCCTGACACGGAAGGTTTGACTTCATAGTGGTGAGTTGATGTAATCATGCCCTGAGCTCCTGCCCTGTTCTTGAACTCTGGGGCTGGAGGTGACTGRGGGGAAGGAGCAGCACTGGCAGTGCAGGGCTGTGCTGTGGCACACCAGGATGTGATCCCGGATAGGGAACATCTGGCTGAGCACAGATGGAAATCCACTGTAGGAGAAAAAGGTGGCCATTCTGAGTAAAAGAGCCATTTCTGCTCTTGGGGATAATCTGTTGAAGATTTGTTAAATTTTAGTTTTCTTCCTTTTTCTATATCTTTGCTAAAAAGCACTAAGAAACACTGGTTTTAAATATAACCCTTATATATTCTTACTCCCTTTATCTATGAGGTGACTTTACATGGTGTGAGGGAATTCTATTTTCTCACTCCTTGRAATGATGATAAAACTGATATCACCCACCTTTCCAGGGGAGTGAGTGGAGAGCACAGCATTGAGATGGACTGAGATATTCCAGGGGCTGGCAGAGTTTGCAGTGTTGCTGCTGGGAAAGCAGACTCTGTTTGATCTCTATTTGATCTTGGCTCCTCTGAGACCTGACAGATTTGTAAGTCATAGCCTTTAGCTGCTGCTTTGATTGTGAGGGCAAAGTGCTGGAACGAGGTTTTGTTCTCAAAACGGAGAGAAAGGAGCAAGAATGAGAAAGTGTGTGTAAGGAGGCAGGGGAAAAACCAAGGCCAAATGCAATTCCAGCCAGCAGGGAGGATATAACTGGAAACCTGAGCTACTAGCAAAGCTGAAAAATAAAAAGAAAAAAAGRAACATTTGCTTGGGCCATGTTATTGTGAGGTCATGGGCCTTCTCCTTTCAGTCTCTGTTAAAACTGAGCGGTTTTAATCCAAAATCACCAGAACACAAATCTTGAGGTAGTGGGGGGAGCTGTGGGGTTTGCCTGGAGCAATAGGGAGGAATCTGCCTGCTCAGCACACAGAGAGGYTTGGAGCCTCCATCTGGGAAGCCCCATGGAGATGGATGGGTTGCTGTGCAAACATGAACCCTGTCTTGGAAAAGTGCTGGGCAAATCTGGCCCTTCATGCCATGGAGAATGTGGCACTCAGGGTTCCCTTACTGCTTTTGTTTGGTATTTGGACTTGTAAAAATCCCTCAGCCCCACTGAGGACACAGTCAGCAGCAGTGGAATTATTCTGGAAAAATCCTTTGCTGCTGTTTGTTCCCTCTATTCTTCCACAGGGCTTTTGTGAGTTCATCTTCACTTTGCTGTTTCCTCCGAAGGGAATTACATGAACTCAGCACCTGAGACAACTAAATGTATAAACCCAGCTATTGTGTAGGCAGCTGAATTCACCCAGCCTGTGTTTGCCCACCAAGATTCCTACTGGACAAAAGTGGGATGTGCTGGGGCCAGCCTGGAGCCCCATGGTTTGGATTGGCTTGGTAGGCTCAGCCTATGGATGTTAGTGAGGTTTTTCCAGCATTTGGATCTGTTGGAAACTAATTCAGTGTGGTTTTTTTTTTCCCTGTTCAATTGATAATTTTCATCAAGCTTTAAAGAACCTGAAAAATAGGAATAAACAGCTCAAAGTAAGTGCAGGGAAGAATAAAGGAGCCCCAAATGCTGAAGGAAGACTCCCTTCCATGATTACTCAGGTGAAACCACAACCCTGGGATTTATCATTGGATTTGATGGYCTTAAAGGTGTTTTAAAACTTAAATGATCCTACAATTCTACTCACTCCAAAASCAAGTGGATTCTAAGAAAAAGCTTTGCAAATACCCAGTGTTGCTCTGGTGCATCTTGGCAGCCTTGGGGTGGAGGTGRAGAGACAGAGTTCAGTGCCAGGTTCTTGTTCTTGTCCTGCTTCCTGCCTGGAAGGTGGGCATGGTGCTGTCCAGCCTGAAACTCTGAATTTATCTGCTGGAACTTGTGAAGCTGCTGTGATTCTTGTGGGAGTCAGGGCTTTTCTCATGACTTCAGTTATTGCACCAGGGCACTTATGGGACAGCATCAAGGGGTTTTGAGGAGGGAATCCTGCTGACTGGAAAAGCAGGAAATTGGAATGCTAAAAGCAGTAAAAAGGCAAACTCACTGTTTTGGTTGCAAAAAAAARAAAAACTGATTTGTGCAATCAATCTCCAGACTCTTTTGGGACTTGTAGCAGTGTGGTTCTATATTACTTCAACCAGTCAAAATCCTTTATGATTTTGCCTGTGTCTGCATTCTACTCACAATGATGTTCTATTAGGAGTCTTAACTTCCACTGTTTTGTGTAGTTCCTAGAGCAAAATTACTTGTCTTTTTTTCTTTTTGGAGGAGGCCAATTGCTTTGAGACCAGCACTTTAAAGTACCTGTAAAGTTTCTGATTTGGAGCAACTGCTGGTGCTGAGCAGGCTGTGAAAGCACAAGTTGAAACATTTCTCATAATGTTCTTGGCTTTTTTTCCAAAAATGATTACACAATTCTAGGAAACTAAATGTAGCATTTCTTCAGTGAAAATAACTGGGTGTAAATAATGGGAAACAAAGAGGAGGGGAAGTAGATGGAGAAGAAAAGTTGAGGGGGGAAAGGAGCACACACAGAAAAGAAGATGATGTCCTACCCTGGAATTTCAGAGGACACACTGACCATGGTCAGTGTTATTAATATATCTTAGCCCTGAGCTCTGTAGGCRTAGGACACGACCTTGCTCAGTAATTCAGGAAGTCTTTGTGTTTCCCTCTATGTTTTTTCCCTTAAAACTTTCAGCTTGGGTTCTCACCAAAGCTTCCATGTGATCCAGAAGTTTGTGTGACACGAGCAGGAGCTTGGGGCACAGGTCCCTGCTGGGGRACCTTGCCTGGGTGCTGGTGGCCAGTGCTGCAGAGTGGCTGGAGCTGCAGTCACCACTGTCACATTTCCAGCTGTGTTCCAGCTGCAGCAGAGTTTTATGGTAATGAGTGAAATCCTGTGGATGAAAGCTGTTGCTTTCTGATGTTTGAAATGGTGGCATCTGATGAGCATGAACTGATTGTTATGTTAAGCTTAAAACTTAAGGTGGAAGGGTCTCCTGTGTGTCACTTCATTTCTTTTATATCCTGGGAACACCTGAGATGTGCTCAAGGTTGGAGATCCCTTTCTTAGCTGTCAAACAGGCACAGAGGAAAAACTTTTGAGACCAGGGCTCAGTGTCCTGGCAGGTCACAGAGTGTTAGTGACTTAATCCAAACTGCATCTTGATGCCATTTCTTCTTGCAGCTTACTACAAAACACAGATTATTTATAACCTGGGAAATTCAGAATCTGCATATTACTGATTACCAAGTGTGTTTTTATAACTTCTCAGCTGTTACAATTCCTAAACTTTGTCTTCAAGTTTTGTTTAAAGCTTTAGTGCAGAAAAGTACTGGGGAAGGTCTAATCATAGAATGGTTTGGTGGGAAGGGACCTTAAACATGATCCAGTTCCACCCCTGTGCCATTGGCAAGGACATTTTCCCCCAGACCAGGTGCTGGAGCTTCCAGCAAGTTGTTGTAAAAGCATTGTCTGGTTGTAAATGCATGAGGTTTGCAAGAAACAATTCTTCCATTACRTGTTTTCAATAATTCTGTGTCAAATGCTCTTGTTAACCCTTAGTAGGCTTTTAGTATGCACATAGATGTTTTTAGTACCTCCAGCATTCAGAAGGGTTTTTAATGATTTGTTCAATAATTGATGGAGCTTTGGCATAATTTAGGCTGGCAGATGAGTAGAATATATTTAGTTGTTTAGTGTAATCATCCCTRTCYGYGAATTCTKTAGGTGAAAAGCAGAGCAAAGGAAKGGAACAAGTGAGAGAACCTCTTGGATAAAATTACCCCCTAACTGAAAACTGGAGAAAGCCTTAATTAACCCATTAATTCATTGCTTAAGTGTCTGCAAAGTGTTTTCTGAGCAGTAACAGTCATTACCTTCCAGAATTGTGTGTGGTTATATGGACCTTTATATTTACATCTATTCCCCTGTTAGCCAACAAATTCAGTTTCTCAGCTCATTTCCCTCAGCCTTGGTGAGATAAAGCAGAAAACAGGAGCTGTCCTCTTCTTGTCTTCTTTTAAACCCTGAAATCCTGTTTGATCTTTGATGCTAAATCCATATCTATAGACACCAGTCCACTTTGACAGGTAGCAAGAAGTACCTTTTAATGAGGAAAACCACACTGAAAGTGTTTGGATTTTGTCAGCAGTTATATAAAATTGCTGGGCTCTTTCTGATAGAACCAGAAATTTCCTTCACCTGAAGTCCTGGCTTTTATCTGGAAATCAGTTCTATTGCTCACTTCAAAAACAGACAAGCCAAAACTCCCTCAACTCCAAGTCTTTGCTAGGGTACAAGTTGCTACAAGGGTTAGGAATTGGATATAATTTCATAGAAAAAAAAGGTGTTTGGAGTCTAAACTGTAAAAATGGTAAGTACTGGCTACTTCTGAACTAGGAACAAGCAACTGCAGCTTGGGGTTTTCCATTAAAAACAAACAAAAGGAATCCTATTGTGTGTGTTTASCCAACCTTGTAATAACATGTTACGATACACTGCTTTTCCTGATCATAGCAAAGGTGTTCATGTAGCAAAATAAATTTGATTACAGTATTTTTGTGTGTAATAGACATCTTTTTTTTTTATTCACCAGGCCATCAGCTCAAAAGGTCACCACAGTATCTCTTTCACATTATCCAGAAGCCAGACAGTTATAGTGGAATATATTCATGATAAAGACACAGATATGTTTCAGGTAAGGCTCTAAAATACTTGKATTGTTTTTTAAAAGCAACATGAGAAACCCCAGTTCTGTGTTATCCTCTGGGGGATCCTCAGTGACCTGTGTATCTACATGAATATGGGAGCACGGTGAAATCTTGCATTATTCTGCTTTTTGCAAACCCACACCAGTATCTGTTAATCTTCTTACTGACTTCCTCCTTTAATTGTACTCTGCACTTTCTCCAAAGACAAACAGTGCTGGAGAGAAATGTGTGCTCTGTTTGGATTCAAGAAAGAGCACAGAATTGCACCCACCACCCTCCAGTTCATCACACAGCTGGGTAAAGAGGAAGTGGAAGGAGGAAAGTAAAAGGAGCTGGGCAGTAGGGAAGACAAATCAGTAAGAAATGCTGTCCTGAGGGGTGTGCAACTCTCTCAGGTGGTGTAGGGGACTGAGCTGAGTTTCTCTAAGCTCCCATCTGTTGTCCCACACGTGCTCAGTGTCCCCTGRCTGCATTTGTGTTTTTCTGCACCATTTAACATTGCAGTAACCTGAGTGATTTTCTTGTGCTGTGGTATTTTTTATGTCTAATAACAGAGAGCAGAAATTCTGTGTGAACTTAAATTTCAGACTTGGGAAACCCAAACATGCCAAACCTTTTTCATTCTAGTCTGGTCAGGTCTATGTTGTCTTTGACCCCTAATTAGAGCATCTCACCAGGAGTTGTTATCCTTACTCATTCAGCCTTTCATATTTAGAAGGGTCAGCACTTGAGTGCTGTTGACAGTGAGGAAATAACTCTTGTTGCTTCTCTTGACTTCTGTGTTTTGCTCTATATTAAATTTTCCCAGTGTGACTGAAACTATTAGGTCCAAATAGGAATTGATTAAAACCCAGTCTTACTCATTTGCTGCAGGATGAAGGATTGAACAGCCAGGGTGAGCTGAAATAGGTTTTTCTGTGCTGACTAGTGAAAGAAAAATGTAACCCATCCTTTGGGGTTACTGTGTGATGCTGCTTTAGCTCTTGAGTAGCTACAGTAAAACTGTAAAAATTTTCAAAATATAAATTTTGAAAAGCCATTTGTGAAAGCTGGGATTTTTTTTCCCTTCTTGAGTACAGTAAAAATGAATAAAGAGTTGCAGAACAGCTGCTTTTTCTGGGCAAACTGTATAGATATCCTATTGCATAATGTCCTAGTGGTGGATACAGCTTTTTTGGGGGGGGATAAGACACCATTTCAGTCCTGGGATGTGTGGGGGGTCCTGCTGTGACTTGATCTCAGTGTGACCTCGAGTGCTGTGTCCTGGTTGAGCTCTCTGCTCTCTGGCTGTCTCCTGAGGATTGCATTCCATGCATTGGCCTGCAGGGGAGAATGGAAACAGGAGAGGTCTGATGGGCTGTGGCAATAATTCCCCACTGAAGCARTGCCAGAGCAGTTGAAGAGTTTTCTATTATTTATATGAGCTATTAGATTTTAACTGTTCTCATGAATCTGGTGGGGAAAAGTTACTTGAGGATGTTTAGTGCAGCCCTGTGGTCCATGCTGACAAAATTCATGTCTGTTGATCCACAGGGTAGAATTTCATTGTTCAGATTATCCCTTGGTCAGATAATCTTGGAGCTTGATGTTTTCTTTTCAGATGTGTGTTCTTGGCTTGTGTAGGATRTGGAAGTTGAAAAGGAAAGGATAATTCCTATACCACAGGATTATCCTGAGCCTTGAGGCCCCACTTTGACTGCAGTTAACATGTWTTATCCTGGGCAAATCACTTGGCTTTTTGTTCTTTATTCCCCTGTGCTTSTTGAGCTGTTGTTCTGCTGTGTTGTTTGTAGTTTCATTTTTTGGGTTTTTTAAATGTAACTTTATTACGAAATTGCTGCTGTGCACCTTTGTCTCAGTGACATCCAGGTCAGATTTCTCCATTTAATTACACAAAGAATGTACAAATGTGTTCCTCTGGCACCTCCCAGGCTCTGTATGCTCCAGCATCCRTGTGCTGCAATAAATGAAGATTTTCTCCAGAGTTTAACCATTCTTTTAATGCTRCATTGGGTGAAGTTGAACCTGTTCCTTCACGGTTTGATGGGGTGAGAATGAGCTGATTACATCTGTTCATGCCACTACAGAGAACCAAAATGTGCAGCTCCTACCCTGAGTAACTCCAAGTGTATACAAGGAGCAGGTACATTCAATGCCAAGCATTGATTTCTTTCTGAAGAACWGCCCTCCAGAAGATGCAGAATCCAATTCTTGCTCTCCAGAGTGAAATTCTGTTGAATCCCAAGAACCTGCAGCTGTTAAATTCTGCTGGTGGCAGGCTTTGCCTTGTCAGGAGCAGTGTTTTAGTGACAGCAGACAGCAGCAAAGGCAGGCACTGCCTGCTGTCACMCAGCTTTTAACAATCACCTGCAGAGCACACAGCACTCTGCAGCACCTGGCACATTGATGGCTTCTTCTGGACATATGACACAGTAATGAGAAGGGTCCCAAAATACAGCCTGAAATGTGCTTGGAAGGAGAAAGTCATCTGTGCTGTGGAGGAAAACAGGAGAAAAAKGAGTAATGAAGTGTGTAAAGAGCAGCTCTGAATAATGCACTCAGTCTGTAGTGACKGTAGTCTGCAACAGCAGAGCAATTAAATGTTTTGGAGGGTGGATTTGATAGCATCAAGGTTTTCATTTATTCCTTAGGCACTTGCTTTTCAGGCAGTCTCAAACCCGAACTCTTGATTTAATACAGAGCTTGACAAAATTGCCAGAGTTTGAAGGCCACTTCTCAAATAAATTCAAATGCTGAAAGGTAGCACAGTGCATGAGACTGATCCTCTAGAAGGCTTTCTCAACTGGAAAAGGGAAGAAAAACAAATATTTAAGATATTTGATTTTTCATAGACATACTTGTGGCACAAATGAGATAAGTACTTAAGTGTTTATATAAAATACTACGTATCATTCTTGAAGTTTAAAAAAAGTACATAAATGCATTGTTTATAGATCTTAATGGTTCTATCCAGACAAATTTGAATTTCTTGGGGAATGATTAGTGTGATGTAAGAAAGGCTGGGAGCACACACTTGTGTGCTTTGTCATCCTTTAAGGAAAAATGAGGCAATTTTTTCTCTAATTGCAYCTAAAAGCTTTGAGAGAATGATCTATTTCAGAGACTGCAAGAGGCAGAAACTTGCTGTGAACAAATTAATTTCATATTTGTTATTGATTATCCTTTAAGAGACTCTACATACAGATAGAGAATAGAGTCARAAGTTATTCATGAGCTTTCTGCTGCTGCTCTGTGCTGATTCTTAACAGGAATTGCTTTGGATGGGAAATAGAAACCTGGTAGAAATAATAGTGTAAAAAGGAAGAAGAGTATTGCTTTGTAAGATTTAACTTCAAGTTGTCAGGTTCTATAAATCAGAAATATCCCATATTAAATAGTTTCTAGACTCTGTCTCCTGGGTGCTCTGGTAGACACTTTGTGTGAGAAACTGAAATGTGCACTTTTGATTAGGCCTCGTTGAGTATTTCCTGTGCAGGGAGCTCATCCCATTTTCTGCTTGTGCTGAGCCCTGTGATGCAGAGGCAGTAACTGGATGTGTCATTGGAGACATGAATTCTGACATGTGTGAGAGTGAAACCCTGCAAAGCAGAGCTTGAAGCAGGAGAGAGARGTACAGGAGAGATCCCTGCACTGTTTCTGTCAATCCAGTTGTGACAAGGCTTAGGTGTGGATAATATGAATTTCCTTGACTCTTGAACAGGGTTTCTTTAAAGCAGGTTTRGTTTGCAGAGATGTTTGTTGATGGTGGAACCGTACATGGCTCCCCATAGCTGGCTTTGGAGCAAGATCTGAGCTGAGTGGAACTTCTTGGGGGACAATGAGATCCTGTTTAGTGAGGAGGTTATTTAAAATGTAGATACCTGGTACTGGAGGTAATTTCATGTGAAGAGCATTCCTAATTCTGTTTGATCCCAAGGTGTCTGTAAAATTAATATTCTGTTCCACTTCTTGTTCCTCAGCTCCACTTTCCCAGTTAAGCTCAAAGTTGGTGTTAACATTAATTTGCCTGCAGAAATATTGATAAAGCCTCACTGTCTGTCTGGCAGTCAGATCCTTCCATCCATGCAGTCATGAAGTTTTCTGTCCCAGATGTTTCCAGATTTAGAGTTAAAAATTTYAGCTGACAAGACAGAAAAATCTTCCTGTTCTATTGATGTGTGTTTTATTTCTGCTCAAYTCAAGAAAGTTATTTCCTTCTGTTAGTCATGCATGTGCATGATTAGGAATAAATGTCATCATGTGCTGGGTTTTGCCTGAAAGCTCTTCTTTCCAGGACTACAAATCCTGAAAACATSAAGGTGGGTAGTTCTTTGTTACGACATAGCAAAATACCCAARTTCTGGGTCTAAAAAAAGTCCTTTATATTCATAGCAAGTGTATTTGGAACTGGAAATTGTGAATAATACTCATCAATCCAAGCTAGTGYTTTCTTAGCTGACAGAATGTAGTGGCAAGTAATTTGCTGTGGTTGGATGAGGAAATAGCAAGGTGATAATACTTTTTTTTGGTGGCAATACTCTTATCAAACAGATCATCTGGGTTGATTTATTTCAAGCAAGCATGAACCTCCCTTGTAGTAAGTGAAAACTTGCCAATCCATGTCTGTGATGTATTTCTGCCAAGGACAAATGTGGAAATACAGATTAGTCTCTGGTTGGATCCTGCCATCCAAAAATTCAGCAGACAGAAGTATTAACCTGGCAAAACTGTGTCCTGACTGTTACATGATTTCTGTGGGTATTTCTAGTTATACCAKTATCTCMATTYCTTTGCAGGTTGGGAGGTCTACAGAAAGCCCCATAGACTTTGTAGTAACAGATACCATTTCAGGACATCAAAAYAATGATGAGACACAGATCACCCAGAGCACCATCTCCAGATTTGCCTGCAGGATTGTTTGTGACAGGAACCCACCATACACGGCAAGGATCTTTGCAGCTGGCTTTGACTCRTCTAAAAATATATTTCTTGGTGTAAGTACTGCTAATGATGATGTTACAAGSAGGCTCTGGTTTATATTCTGTTACTTCCAAGCCCCCAAATGTCCTTGTACTGGTTGATAACTTGGACTGGGAGGTGCAGTTTTATGTGTCTGAGTTATCAGCAGCACAGACCTGTGCTCAAAATTGTCTTTAACAACGAAGCTGCACTTTGGTAACTGTTGGTGGATTTTCCTGAGGTTGGTTCAATGTATTTCTGATAGTCACTGTGCCTGTCACACGTAGGAAAAAGCAGCCAAATGGAAAAACCCTGATGGGCACATGGATGGACTGACAACCAACGGGGTGCTGGTCATGCACCCCAACGGAGGCTTCACGGAGGAGTCCAAGCCCGGGGTGTGGCGGGAGATCTCCGTGTGCGGGGACGTGTACACGCTGCGGGAGACGCGCTCTGCCCAGCAGAGGGGCAAGCTGGTAAGTGGGACTTATTTCCACAACTCACATTCATCCAGGGCTGCTTGTTTGCCTGGCTTTGAATGGAGGCAGGTGTCAAAGCCTCTGGGTGGCTCGAGACCCTCACAAGAAGTCCGAGGGTCTTGGAACAAAGCCCAAAGATACTTTGCTCTGAGTCCCTGGAAAAAGCTGCCWACATTGAAGGAAGGAATGCAAGCCACAAGTGTAATTAGAATAATAATTAGTGTATCAAAGGGTGAAAAATAGAATTTTTAGATTTTTGAYATAGAGGTAAAGAGGACAAAGATGGAGGAATTTGGGTGTGTCTCTGCTCTTCTCCTGTTTCTTTTTGCCCTCCATCTTCTGCTGTGGTGGTGGCCTTTTTGGATTGGACTGTAATAGAGTTTCACTGTCTAACATAAGTTGTAGGTATTGGTAATTAAAAGAAAACATTGTTCACTTAGTTACTGGTATAAAAGGTGACATGCCCTTGCAGGAGGGACAGATCTGGCTTCTCTGACCTCCTGCCCACACCTCGCTGGGCAGAAAGAGAATGTAGAGATAAGAGAAGAATAAACAATCTTCAAGAGAGAGACTCAGACTATGGCTCTCCTTCTTGAAGTAAGGGCTGGGAAGAAAGACCCTTTTTCCTTACTCTCAGGACTCCAAAACACATTTAAACCTCAGAGGCGGGTACAGGGTGGCAGTCCCTGAGTGGTGGGCACTGCACATCCATCTCAGTCTGCCTGTTAGGGCAGGTTTTGTGCTGCTGTTCTGGTACTGATTGTGTGGGAGAGCACTCTGAACTTCCTGCTACTGCCACTCTTCCAACTGAAATAGCACAGAGTGTAAAAGCTAAATAAACTCTGCTCTGGAATCTCCATCTCTGAAATGTTCTCCTGGGACATGGGGATGTCTGGAAGTTGCTGCACGGGGAGCTGTCTTTTGCAGTACTGCCAGAGGAGTCCACTTTTGTGCAAAAGCAGTTTGGGTAAGGCAGGTTCTGTTTGATTTACCTGCCACTGGGAAGATAAGAGGAGCCCTGGAAGCATATTCCTGTTTTCTCCTGTGAGGCAGGATGGGCTTTGCCTTTCCCAGAAGTGAGAGATTTCAGCTGCCAGGGACCTGTGACACATAAAACCAGGAGAGAAGTTCAATGAACTGACTTTGCAACTCTGCCTTTGGCTTTGCAGAAAACTGACTGCTGAAAGAGTTAGGGGAATGGAGTTGGGCTGTTCTGCTTTCAGCAGACACCCTGCAGGACATAAATTGCTTTGTCACACTGGTGGTGGCAGGCACAYGTTGCCTGGGGACCTGGACAGATGATGTGGCAATTGCAGCCTTTGTACGTGGTTAGCAAAACACCTTTTTAGTGCTGCTAAAGAGAGGCACGGCAAAACAAATGAATCCCCCTCCCTGCATCCAAAATGAGTTGAATTCTCATTTAAATAAAATTGCATGGCACACTGGTGTTGATGTGATCAGTATTCGTTGATTGGGTTCATAAAACCAAATRCAGGCTGTATAATGAATTGAACACRTTGCATATGAGGGAGCTTTTTGCTTTGCTGTTTGGGAAGGAATTAYCTGAAAAGAACATCAGATCAAGGCTTCTCTCATCTCTGCTTGAACCACTACATTTTTCTGCTGGAATTGCTTTGCACTGGTGACCTCTTATCTGTAGTCTGYATTGTACCACTGAGGTGTTTTATGCAAGGATGTTCCACAGTTAATCTGTGAATTTCAACTGGATTAAAATGTAAATGCTRAATTGGTTGTCATTCATAGCATTCTTAGGCAGATGTGATGATTTCATGTGACCCACTTAATGTGTTTGTTTGTGTTTGGCTATTTATCCTGCATGAGTGGTGTTTTCTGCATACTTTCTGTTCATAAAGCCAGGCAGTAGGTCTGTTTTTTAATTTTTATAAAGAGCCTTTTTAATACATATTTATCATTAAGGAACCGAGAGCAGAAGCATGGGTTGCTTACATGTTTATGACATTAAAATAAAGAMTATTTCACTCAAGTACAATGTGTGTTTGGTATAATCCCTTGAAAGTGTTTTAAGTACCTGCTTTTAATCAGAGAGACACCTTTAGGCAGTGCCCACTGGGGCTGTGTTTGCTTGGAATGCCTCATTAAATAAAAAGCCTAACGAGTGGGGTGGGTAATWGTTTGTAAGCCGAGCCTGTGTGGCTTCAAATTTGTCACCTGAGAAATTCAGCTGGTAATKGTGTCTGCTGCAGTGCTAAGCCATGCAGGTACCTGCTGCTGAGGCATCTCTGGGAGCTYATGCTTCTGCAAAATGCTTGGCCCTTGCCACAACCCCAGGAAAAAATGGTGTGTGAGAGGCAGGACAGCTGGCCTGTCCTGGGTACCAGTTTTTAGTCCAGAAATGACTTCTTTTTTTTACTGTGTGAGCAGCTTCTGTCAGTCTGGGCAAAGAATTCCAGGAGAGAATCTGCTAATGCAGCCCTCAGGGAATGGCATGTCGTCTTCAGTCTATCAGGGCTTCCTGAAATATGACAAAGGCGCAGAGAATCAATATTGGAGGAAGAAAAATGCRTGCTCAGGGGCCCAAAGACTGTGTAGAATAATTTGTATCGCTACTGCAAATGCAAATCCCTTGTACAAGCACAGAATAAGAGACCGGTGCTCGTTATAATCCCAGATGTAGGTTAGGAGGTGAGGTGGATTCAGGACAGCAATAAGACAAAACCGAGCAGCACCTACAGAGCTTCATGCCGAGAAAAAGGCTCTGTGGTGCGTGTAAAACCCTCTCGGGCTAAACAGCCTCCCCTTGTGTCCCGCCACCAGGTGGAAAACGAGACCAACATCCTTCAGGACGGCTCGCTGATCGACCTGTGCGGGGCCACGCTGCTGTGGCGGACGGCGGACGGGCTGCTGCACACGCCCACGCAGAAGCACATCGAGGCGCTGCGCCAGGAGATCAACGCCGCCCGGCCCCAGTGCCCCGTGGGCCTCAACACCTTGGCCTTCCCCAGCATGAACCGCAAGGACGTGGTGGGCGAGAAGCAGCCCTGGGCCTACCTCAGCTGCGGCCACGTGCACGGCTACCACAACTGGGGCCACCGCAGCGACACGGAGGCCAACGAGCGCGAGTGCCCCATGTGCAGAACCGTGGGGCCCTACGTGCCCCTGTGGCTGGGCTGCGAGGCCGGCTTCTACGTGGACGCCGGGCCCCCCACGCACGCCTTCACGCCCTGCGGGCACGTGTGCTCCGAGAAATCGGCCAAGTACTGGTCCCAGATCCCGCTGCCGCACGGGACTCACGCGTTCCACGCCGCCTGCCCGTTCTGCGCCACGCAGCTCACCGGCGAGCAGCGCTGCGTCAAGCTCATCTTCCAGGGCCCCGTCGACTGAGCGGGGGCGGCACGGCACGCAGGATGTGACCACAATAAAAGTTGCCCTTTAACGGTTTTACTGTGAAGGTTTTTTGCCACTAACTCGAGGTTTTAGCTTTTTTTTACGATGTTGTTAATAGGGGCGGCGGGGGATGGGGATGGGGGAAGCCGATGAGGAGAATGGAGGGGTGAGGTGGAGTTGGGATATGTTGATACCTGGAACTTGACAGATCTCAGTGGTGTTGCATGCTCAAAAGCAGCATCTTCATGGAGTCTTCTTGGTCAAATTGTAGTATATTTGTAATCTTTTTATTAGTACCCTGGATCAGAAAAAAAAGGTGTCTTAAATGATTTTTTTAAGCTAAGATTTTTTAATGGAAAGGTTTTTTCTTCTAAACTTTGACAAGCCTTTAAAACCTATTTTTCAAATCTAGAAGGAACATACAGAATGTAACTGTCTTTAATTTGCAATATAATTTAACTTGAATAGTTTCTCAAGGAGCAAATACAGAATGTGTGGACAACCATAGGTGAATGTTCACTAGAGATAATTGGATCTGTAAGAGAAAAATTAGCTGCCTAAAGTGTAGAGGATAAAAGCTATTAAAATATCTATTATGGTATAACACAGCTGGCCAAAAAGGCATCAAAGATTACTTGAAACTGAGGAAATCCTGTTTGCATTGATTTCCTTTCAGTGTAATAGATATCCACTGGCTATTATGTATGGGAGATGGCTGATTATTTTCTGGTTTGTTTTTTCCCATTTAACCTGCATCTGGTGAAACCACTTTACTCTTTTCCATACTTAGCTCTGGGGTTTAAGCTGATGTTCTGTGTGTGTGTGGTCTGGCCTTTTTATTTCTCCTTTGCTTRCCCTCAGTGCTCCTTACCCAGGACCTTTGGGTGAGCGGAGGCCACAGATTCCCAAAATCTTTGGGGTTGGAAGGGACCTTAAAGSTCATCATTTCCACCCCCTGCCATGTGCAGGGACACTTCCCATTATCCCAGGCTGCTCCAAGCCCTGCCCAGCCTGGCCTTGGACACTTCCAGGGAAGCCAGGGGCAGCCACAGCTTCTCTGGACACCCTGATGGAGCCAGAGATGTGTCCAGGCTTTGCTGCAGTGATGCAGGGGTGGTTTAGGTACAGCTGGTACAGAATTGATTTGCATAAACCTGAGTTCAGGAAAGCACTTAGTCTGTGTTTAAATATWAGCCCACGGCTGGGACTGTTGAGATTCTCGAGAGCTTCAGTGCATTGCGGACATTTACTGTTATGTTTTGAAATAAAGAAAAAAACAATTCTAAATAAATTATTTTTTAAACTCGCTTTTAAGTATTTTCACTAGAAGGGAGAGCATCATTTCCAGTTCAGCTGAGCATTTYTGTTCACTTTTCAACTTGCTGCCATCTGTCACCTTTTCTTTTGCAGATTGAGTTGTGTTTGTATCTCTTTTCTTCCCCCAAATGTTTGCAAATCAAACAGCATTCAAATGTAATCAAATATATGCACCAGGGTGGTACATCTGAAGTGGATCACTTGAAATTCGTGACTTTTTAAGAGAGCTGATAAATGTTTGCTATGGAAATAATTCAATCAGGATTTTATCTGAGGTGTACCCTGCCCACTGTTAGGCTCATTTCATGCAGAATGATAACTCTTTGATTTGTGGGATTTTTTTTTCTTTATGCTTTCTGTACTCTTGGTATCTGAGGTATCAATCTATCCAGGTTTAAAAAAAAATTTGGGGGAAATCTGTAACATCTCTAGATTAAGTTGATCATTAAGCTCAGTTCTGTCTAATCAACTATAGCTTTTTGCTATATTTGTGCCCTTTGTATAAATATATAATTTATATGATTTTAATATATTCTGTATATATATATACTTGAATTGGCCTGTTCATATTTTGGTTGTAAAATTGTTTTATAGTTAACCTTATAAACATTTTACATGTCCCTTGCCAATGGTGATGGGMTGAACTTTGTCTGCTGCTGTTTTTAATATCATTTTGCTGTATACATGTTCAGCATTTTAATAATTTGAAAAGAGCTTTTCTTTTTATGCTTTTGCTGTTCAAAAACCAATATAACTCTGCAGCATTTTTTTTTCTAGAAGCCCCAAACTGTACAGCTGTTATCCCACTCAGTGATTGGAAACAGGATAAACCTTGTTAACCTTCAACTCTATGCTTCTTCCTAGTGCCTTTTCCAAGAGATCCTCTTGTGATTCCATATYCCAAGTCCTTACTGCCACCAGGCAGCCTTGTGGCTCATCTCCAGGAGAGAGAGATGGGGAGGAACCACCTTTGGCCTTCAGTTCTGGACATGGAGGTGCCTGTTCCTCACTGCTCAGCCCCTGCAGGTTCCTCAGGTGCCACAGTCACTCCTGGTTAGCAGATACCTCATCTGGGAGAGGTGGCCTCACTCCTCCCCTCCCTGCCAGACTCTGGAAACCTTCCCCTGCTCCTTGCAAAAGATGCTCTGGGCACAGGGAGCTGTTCCAGGCCCTGGAGCTCTGTGTGCAGCATTCCCAGCTCTGCTGGCAGCCCTGGGGCTGAGCTGAGCAGGGGCTGCATGAGTGGTGTCTCCTCTGAGCCCCCACGGGCTGGAAACACCCCAGCTCCCAGCACCCACCTCCCTGCCCCAGCTGCTTTCCTCCTTCCCTTCTCCAGTGCAGTTGGATTGCTGCTTCAGGGCTTCAGCTCCCTTCCTGCTCCCTGTGGGAAGGTGAATGTACAGTGTTGGGAGAGCCCTCACTGCAAACACARCACCCCATCAGGCTTGGTGTGTTTGGCTTGTGTGAAGCAGAGCACTGGATAATGGTTTGTATCCAGGGGAAATGTCTGTTTGAAACTGTTTAAACAAGATTTTTTTTTTTCTTTTGCTGTCGGCAGTTCTGTATAACACAAGGAATGCTGCAGGAAGGAAAACTCTCAGAATCCCAGAACAGGCCAAGCTGGAAGCAACCACAGGAGCTCATCTGGTCCCACCTCCCTGCTCAAGAAGGGKCATCCTGGAGCACAGGGCACRGGATTGTGTCCAGACAGCTCTGGAATATCCCCAGKGAGGGAGACTCCACASCCTGTCTGAKCTCTGTCAGGGCTGGGTCACTGCTCAGGGAAGTTCTCCCTCATGTTCAGGTGGAACTTGTGGGCATCAGTTCCTCCTCATTCCTCTTGTCCCACAGAGCARAGCCTGGTCCATCCTCTTGGCACCCCCCTTTAGATATTTATAYGCATTGATGAGGTCTCTTCTGTTGTCTTTTCCCAGGGCTGGACATKCCCAGCTCCTTCAGCCTTTCCTCCTGAGACAGGCTCCACTCCCTTCATCCTCTTGGCAGGATTTGCCCTCTGCTGTTCCTGCTCCAGCATCTCCGTGTCCCTCCTGTCCTGAGGAGCCCAGAACTGAGCACAGCACTCTGGCTGTGCCTCAGCAGGGCTGAGCAGAGGGGCAGGATTTTCTGGGAAGCAATTTTCCAATGTGTGGAATTCAGGGACTTTACTGTTCAGTCCTGCAGAGTTTGATTTGCTGGGGAGGCAGAAGAGTTTGTAGCATGATTTTCCTCAAACCCTGCTCTGGGGAAATGATGGAGCCTTCAGCTCTTAACCTTTGCCTTCCTTCAGCTCCAGAAACCCCTCCTCTGCTCTGGTACCTCGACAGGAAAAAGGAGTTCATGGATAAGCAAAACTGGAGTCAGTGAGCTTGAGAACCACCCTCGAGTTTATTCATTATTTCAATGTTATGATGTTCCTTACATCCCATTTCCAATGCTGGCAGGGTATTCCATAAGGATTTTTTAATCACCTGTTACTGTTCATTCTRTTTGAATGCCTCAGAAGCAGCTTTGCAAAACAGAACTAAAAATATTTTTCTAGTCTGATTTTTTTTTTTTAAGATTCTGTCATATCCATGCACGCTGCAGCTGGAACTTCCCTTTTTCCTGGCAGCTTTTTGGGACAGTGCTGAAGTCTGAATAAAATGAGTGGTGMACACTGTTCTTACTGGGAATTGTTGTACAGGAGAGTTCACATGAGACTGTTTTACTCATTATCTTTTTCAAGTGTCACTTTGTGCATCAAGGTACAGCTTTAGTACTCTACAGGCTGAGTAATTAAAGAAGAATCTTGTTTTCTATTGTGAGGGTGGGAATGGGGATCAGAAGAGATGAAAGCCATGGGTGAGCTGGTTCCAGTAGGGACAGATCCACCTTGAAGCAAAGSTGTGCCAGGAACTGCTTGGAAATGTGACTGGAGGTATTCACCAGTGGCTCTGAAAWGGATTCTCCTYCTTCCTAAGTTTGTTAGGAAGTTCTGGGATGCTCTGAAAAGCCTGTGACCTTCCCAGTGAGACACTCCTTGGAGTTTTAATGGCAGTTCCTGGAATTTGAAGATTTGGCTTGAGCCTGAGTGAGGAGCCAGAGATGATGAGTGTGTCATGCTAAGAAACTGCAATGAAACTGTGAACAGAACTTAATTCTATTTTAGTGCTCACACCACTCAAAGGAAGTCTGGTTTGGCTGTGGTCATTCTCACTTGAGTGCTCTGGCAGTAGCTGGTGACTTCCTCATCATTTTTTCATTCTTCTGGAAGTGGAAGGAAACTTCTCCAAGACCATTGTGTTTCTGTTCCTCTATCCCACAGTCTTGCCACTTTCCTGGGGCTGGAGAACCATTGGTAGGGACCTGGCCTTGCTGAGGACTGGCAGGCATTTAAATCCCATTTTCAGCCTGGTAGAAAAACTGACCTGGCTCTTCCTCCTCATTCCCTCAGATTTTCACCCTCCTGTGAGTCCTCATTTTCTGTTTAGCCACGCACTTGCAGGTACACAAATAAATACAGCTTGGAAGGAAAACACAACTTGGATTTGCAGTGTCTTTTGACAGATTTTTCTCCTCATTCTGGGTTTTCCAAGCACTCMTCACCATCTGCACGCTCAGTGCTGTGAGGTGAAAGGACAAAATGTAGAAGGTAAGGCTGGTTTGRGGGGTGGGGGTGGAGAGGGGGTAGTTTCTAGGATGGAAGCACAGTGGCTCTGCTCTGTGTCCCACTGAGTGGAGTGACCCTGGGCAGGCAGCACAGATGGAATTTCACTGTCTGTGCTGTTCAGTTTTCCCTTCATTGGCAGCAGAACAAAAMCAGGAGCTGCTTGGACACCCAAACACCAGAAAAAAATCCAATGTCTGTCCAGATTCCCTCGTTGGGGGCATATTTATACTTTTCCTGGTGGGCAAGCCAGTCTGCAGGCCACCTGAAGTCCCTCCTGCTGTTGTCCTGGGGATCAGGGATGGGAATGGCTCTGCCCTTGGGTTGGATCCACRATGGAGAGCCCTTGGAAGGCAGCACAGCCTCTCCCACAGCGAGCCCTGTGTGATGGAGGGGAGATGTTTACCTTAAAACTGTGAGCAGCTGTTCAACTTCTGGGTRTATTTGTAAAATTGGTCTTTTTATACGCCGTGTGAAATGGACTGGAATAATTCTCTTTTGCTGTTGAACCTGTGGAAGTACAAGCCATTTTACAGGAAAAAAGAAATTATAAAACAAATTAAAATATTATCTCAGTATTGTCACTGACTGACTCAGTTTATTTTACCTGCTGGTTGGTTGTCAGAGCTTGACTTTAATTTGCAAAAAAACATAAACAACTTCAAAAAATAAATGGTTTCTTTTACTCTTTTATCCCTTTTCTACTCAGCAAACAAAACCTGAAGCCTTTGATTGAGGATTCTTAAATATTGGAGGTAGTGGAGCGTATTCTGGTGTGAGTGCCCTGGAATTTCAGTTAATTCCCTTCCCTGATTTTTAAATTGAACTGTTTGTTTTCAGTGCCAGCTGCCTTCTTGCAGTGTTAACGTAATTGCTAAATAAAAGCAATTTCCAGGAATAATATGCTTTGTGACTCTTAAAATTAATTTCCATAATGGGRATTCAGTGGTTTGTTTTCCATCTGTGTATTCTGTATCCCTTTTTTTTTTTTCCAGGTGGCCCCCATGAGTACAGGAGCTTCATTTTTTAAAAGGAACCAAAATGAATTGTCAGCTTTTTTTTGGGACTTGGACAAGAAAGTGTTGGCATGAGCACAGGGAAGGGAAATAAGAATATCTGCAGTGTTTTCTAGATGTGGTCACCTGCCAGCTGGCTCTTGTGCTTCCATGGAAGTCGAGTGCTAAATCCTTTCCAGGGAAGATGTTCCTGGGTGAGTGGGGAGCTTTGGGATGTTTGGGTGTAACTGTGCCCACCTCCCAACAGAAGAGGGAACCCTTTTTCCTTTGGGATTGCTCTGTCCAGGACGCTGTGAGTGTACTCCTAATGGCACAGGTTTGGTCCTGGTGGATTCCTGGGCAGGAATTCTGTGTTAGGAGAAAGGCAGTGGGTGCACATGGGAGCAGAGACAGGCAGGGCCCTGCTGGTTTAAAACAGGAGAGGGCTGTGGTTTGGGGGTTGGAATGAGATGATCTTTAAGGTCCTTTCCAACCCAACCCATGCCAGGATTCTAAGGCAGCCTCGGAGCAGTTCTGGGAACCTGGGTGAGGGAGAAGTTTCTGCTGCTCCTCAGAGGAGGGGAAGAGCCTCAAGGCAGGAACAAAGGCTGAGAGGAACAAGGAGAGCTCAGAGCTGCTGCTGTAGCACCAGCCTGGGGAGAGGCTTAGGGACTCATTCCAACCCCTGCCATGGGCAGGGACACCTCTCACTATTCCAGGCTGCTCCAAGCCCCATCCAACCTGGCCTTGGGCACTTCCAGGGATCCAGGGGCAGCCACAGCTTCTCTGGGCACCCTGTGCCAGGGCCTGCCCAGCCTCACAGCCAGGAATTCCTTCCCAGTATCCCATCTAACCCTGCCCTCTGGCAGTGGGAAGCCATTCCCTGTGTCCTGTCCCTCCATCCCTTGTCCCCTGTCCCTCTCCAGCTCTCCTGGAGCCCCTTTAGGCCCTGGAATGGGCTCTGAGCTCTCCCTGGAGCCTTCTCCTCTCCAGGTGAGCACCCCCAGCTCTCCCAGCCTGGCTCCAGAGCAGCACAAGTGTCCCAGCTCACATCCCAAAGCAATCCTCAGGATCCCTCAGGAGTGACCCCTCTGGGAGCTTGTTACACAGATTGTGTGGATTTTGTATCAATTCTGTCCCAGGTTTGTTTTTTAATTGAAACCTTCAGCTTTCAGCCTATTSTCCATTCATTTTATGCCAGACAACAGGACCACACATCATCCTAATGGTSCCATTCCCTTGCTGCTTTTCTCCTCATCCCTCCAGCTCCCTGATTAAAGATGTTGTGGTCGGTTTTTTTCTTTTTCTTCACTCCCCTTTGAAGGGAGCATCAATTCCTATCTGTGTTACCTGGCTGTAAAATTTCACTGCTCACTCACTGCAGCCTGTGCTGCTGGGAAATCATCTTTGTGAGAGGTTTCCAGGGCGTCTGTGACTCCTGCTTTTCTTTGCCTTTCAAGGCATGGCTGGATGGATGCATATTTTTAGGAGGAACTTAAGAAATCTCTTTCATGTAAAACTAAGGCAGACAGAAGTTTGACAGAGGAGTCTGAGCCTGATAGTTCTTTTCTTTTCCACTCATGAAAACTCCTGTCTGACAACAGGCTTGAGATGAGAAAAAGACTTCACAGCAGAAAGGAATTCAGCAGAACCCCAGATACATCAGGGCTTAAAATCCTAGATGTGCCTGTAAATAATTAAATCATTATATATGCGGAGCAATACTCTTTGTGGAGTKTTGTCCTCAAATGCTGTATTTTTAAAGGAGACTGCAAGGCCTGGCCTTTGAACAGGGCCCAGATCTGCTGATCCTGGTGGGAATTGTCCTCTGCAAGGACAGAAGGGGAACAGAAAGGGAGCCAGGGACCAGAACTGAGATGTGCTGCTGCCCATGCTGGTGGGTTTCTGTGTTTCCTCAGGGCTGGGCTCTGTGTCCCTGCCAGGCTGCTGGGATCCAGCTGTGGCTCTGCACAGCCAGCTGTGCTAGCAGGGACAGGAGGCACGGCCTGGCCTCRGCACCAGGGGGTGACAGGATTTGGGCCAAGGTGCCACAAATCCAGCTCAGCCGGGCAGGGAGGGCAGGGAGCAACATCTGGCACATCTTGGGGCTGTGGAGCAGCTCCACCCCTTTTCTATTTCTCCCTGATTAAATGGAAGTCAGGAAGGGAGAATGGGCCAGAGTAATTCCCCTGATGAGAGGGTCCAGATGAGGATTAAGCTGAGTTTTGTCCAAACTGTGTCTGTACACCGGGAGTCTGTTGTGGCTTTAGATGTGGTTTGGCAAACCTTACCCATGAGTGGACCTGGAGGAATCATGGAATGGTTTAGATTGGAAGAGACCTCAAGGATCATCTCCTTGAGGAGATAATGTCATTCCAACCCTCTGCCATGGGCAGGGACACCTCCCACTGTCCCAGGCCGCTCCAAGCCCCATCCAACCTGGCCCTGGACACTTGCAGGGATCCAGGGGCAGCCACAGCTTCTCTGGGCACCCTGTGCCAGGGCCTCACCACCCTCACAGTCAGGAATTCCTTCCCAATATCCCATCCATCCCTGCCCTCTGGCAGTGGGAAACCATTCCCTGTGTCCTGTCCCTCCATCCCTTATCCAAAGACTTTTCCAGCTCCCAGTGGCAGAAGGGCCCCAAGGGCTGCTGCCACAGCCATCCCATGGATGCTGCTCAGGCACCTAAAGCCAAAACAATTCACCTTTCCCAGAGGAAGGCACGAGCTTGCAGGAGGGCAGCTTTGACCTGTGGCTTTTCCCTGCTCAGCTCTTGGGTTGGCTGTTTTTCATTTCCCCTTTCCTATCCAGGGAATAGGAACTACAGGGCTACCTGGCACTGCCTGAAACTATTTGAGATTTTTCCTAAAAAAAAAAAAAAAAAAAATAATTCTGTTTTTTCACTAAATGCTTTTATCCCCTCCCTGCAAGCAGATACTAATAAATTCAGTGGGAATGTTCTCTGCAGAATCCAATGTCTTCCTCTAGGTGTTTGTTCTTCCTTCACCCTGTGGGTGCTCCCAGGAGTGTTGTCCCTTTGGCAGGATCTGTTTTCTCCCTTCCCATCAGGATTCACCAGCCCAGCCCTAGAGTCCTCAGGCTGGGCCCTCGGTGTGGAGTTCTTCATCTGTCCTGGAGTGACAGAGGTGGTTGTGTTGGAGCAGAGAGGATCCTGTAGAAGGGTGTAGGTTTCCTCTGAAGGTCCAGTGGTGGTGAGATGAGTCCAGTCTTCCTCTGGGAATCCAGTGCAAACAGGCTGTGCTGGTGTTCTGATTCTCAGCTTTTATCCAGGTGGGAATGCTTGGCTCCTCCCCCTGGGTGGAGCATCTCCCAATGGGATGATGGAATTTTATCAGTCATCCCATTGAGCCTTAATGGCCCATTATCAGCAGATATCCCCTGGAGGGAGGATGGGTGATGGGAGAGATAAAGAACCCTGCCCCATCTGGTTTTAACGGCTGGCCCATTAACAGAAGACACCCACCCTGTCTTCCCTGGAGTTAGGAGGGCTGGGTTAGAGAAGAGAGAAAGAAAACAGCTCCCCAGCTGGTTCCAACAGATGGTAATAGAACACACACTGCTGGTTACATCTTGCATTGCAGCCCAAGACACCAGTGGAGGATGCAGCTGGGGGGAATGTGGGTTCTCCCTGCCCCTGTTACCCAGTCCATGGGATACTCACTCATTCCTGGTTCACTTCACACACATCCCTGTCACCCCCAAAGAGCTTTTTTCTAGGATTTTTCCCTGCAGATTTATGGCCAGCTCCTGATTTTCTAGCAAATCCCAATCTGTCAGAACAAAAAGGAACCTGGCACGCACCTCACCCTGATCCCTGCTCTTAGCTCAGGACGTGGACCCCCAAAGCACCCTGGATTCCAGGCAGGGTTTTGGTTTTGGGGCTGATTCCTGGAGCTCCCCACCAGCTATTGTGGCATCATCCTGATTTTTTCTTCCCCTCCCCTATTTGCTTTGTTTTAAGGATTAACATCTAGAGCTGTGTGAATGCATCAGAATTGCAGCTATCTTTTATTTTCCATTTTTTTAAGCTCACATGGTTGCAGGGGGAAACACAACCCCAAAGAGAAGGCACATCAAAAGAAAGCCAAATATAGAACATTGAAAAAAGAGAAATTAAGACAATTTTGAATAACAGCAACGTGTGAGTGAGAYGTTAAAAAAAATCTGCCGACTTTGAAGGCAGTCTCATGACTTATGAATATTTAGAGCTGCCAGTCATGGATACAGGCTTTTCCTTGAGCTTGTTTGGGAAAGTGGTGCTAAAACTCCAGTGAGGGATGAGCTCAGAGCAGCTCAGGGTGTCAGAGTTGTGTGAACTCGGATCCTTTGGTTTGATCATCACAGATGGTGATGTTTGACCGTTCCATGCAATCATGGAATGCTTTGTGTTGGAAAGGRCCTTAAAGATCACCCARTTCCACTGTCCCAGGTTGCTCCAAGCCCTGTCTGACCTGGCCTTGGACAATTCCAAGRATRAGACATCCACAGCTTCTCTGGGCAGCCTCACCACCCAGAGGCACTGAGATTCTGGGAAGCAGCCCATCCTAGGAAACCTGCTCCTCTGAGCATTTTGGATTATRGTCCTGAGCTTGGAAAGGGGACTGGGGGCTGGTTTAGCCTCCTGCATCCTCAGAAGACCCAGGTGGTGTTCCCAGAATGCTGTGAGGTGTCAGGAAATGGCAATTTGGGGTTCATTTCCCCTTCAGAGCATGAGGGAATCAGAATCCCAGGACGGTTTGGGTCAGAAGGGACCTTAAAGCTCATCCAGTTCCACCCCCTGCCATGGGTTCCACTGTCCCAGGGTGCTCAAAACCCCTCCCAAAAAGAATCTGGAGCGTTTTTCCTGGTGACTTTGGCAGGAGAAAAAGGTGGAGCTGAACAAACAAGGAGCCAAAGGTGCAGCTCGGGGCCGTGCTGTTGGTTTTGTGATAAAGGTCCTGGGGTGCTCTATTCCCAAGGAAACACTGCTGTAATAAAGTGATTWTACGTTTTTCCAGATGGATTTGGGGTTAGGAGGCTAAGAGGAAATTCCTAGCTGAATTCCTGTCTGTGGGATAATGCTCTTTCCATGATCCTCCCTGCCAAGAATCACTTAATTATGAGTAATTAAAAAAAAAAATAAAAACAACCCACCCTATAGCAGGGCTTTGGTTTGGCTCAAAAATGTTGAGGAATTTGAGGACAGGAAAATTGAACAAGGRAATAAACAATAAAGAAAAATGAACTGAGTGACTTTCTGTGCAGATGGGACTCAGCAAAGAGGGGGCTGCTGGGGGAAAAAGGGAGAGGGAAATCTTATCAGGGCAGGGATTTTGGCTGCAGGCAGTGTGTGTCCCATGCCCATGCTGGAGCCAGGGATGCTGTTTTGTTCCCTAAAAAAAACCCCACAGCTCCTTCTGGCCAGAAGAGTTGCTAATTCTGTCRTTTCCCTCTTTACCCTCCCTGCAAGGCAAAAAAGAAAAAATCTGAGTTTTCTGCAGGGATTTGGGGTTGCTGAGATGGGCCAGGGGCTGTTGGCTCGGTGCTGTGTGTAAAGATGCAGCTTTCCCAGGAAAACCTGATGAGTTTGGACAGGGGCTGGCTCTCAGATGAGGTGAAAACTCGGAGCCCTGGAGCATTTGTGGTCAAAATCTGAGGGAATTCATTTAATTTTCGCCTYCCCTGCCAGGGATTTGATTATGGACCCTCCAAAATGCAACACTTAAAGCAGCAAAATTATTCCAATGTGAAACTTTATCCCTGGGAAATCAAAAATTCAGCTTAAGTCTCGTCTTATAAAAGGGAAGCAAGGGGAAGTTTTGAGGGAAGTTTTAAGATTGACACTCCTCAGCTGTGCCCCACCAAGGAGAGTTTGAGAAGTGGGGTTAAAAATGCCCTTTGCTAATTGTTTGCCCTGGAAATGGGCATCAAATGTGGGGGTTTTTTGGTTTTTTGGGAGTGCTTCAAAACCACACWGAGATCTGGAGCTGTTGCACACCTGTGCTGGGTTTGGGGATGGATTCCCTCATCCAGTGCCCTTTAGTGAAGCATAAACCAAAGTGGGATCTTCCTGTGGCCCATCCRTGTTACCTGAAACTCAGAGACCCCTGGCACCAAGGGGACAGGGAGGGCTGGCACAGGGACATTGAACCCTGCCAGGGCTGTGGGTTTAAGCTCCTGGCAATAATTATTCCTGTTTTCTCTTAGGATGGGTGCCCAGAGCTCTGGGCATGGGTGGATTTGTAGCTGGAGGGGYTGGATGTGTTTCAATGAGATGCACGTGGATATTGTGCACATCCAACCCACAATGAGGGCAAATTCCTGGGCTGAGGGCTTTGGAAACATTCCTGGCTTCAGGGCAGGAGGRGAGGGAGCTGGAAGTGATGGAGGGAAAACATGATGTTGAGAGAAAAGGACGGGGGGGGGTTGGAAAAGGAGGGACATGGAAGTTATGATAACCACGAGGGCAATAAAACAAGTGTGAGGCTGGGAGGGAGCCTGTGGCTGTGATCTCCTTCCCCAGGTGCTGCTGCATCCATCTGGCTCCATGGCCTGGATCCTGTCCAGCCACGGGGAAAGGTGGGGAGGGGGCAGTAAAAAAATGCTTGTGCCAATTGCACCTCTCCAATCTCAGAGCTGGGTTTGGGTTGGAAGGGAACTTAAACTTCATCCCATCCCATCCCACCCCTGCCATGGGAGGGGACACCTCACACTGTCCCAGGCTGCTCCAAGGCCCATCCAACCTGGCCTTGGACACTTCCAGGGATGGGACAGCCACAGCTTCTCTGGGCTGTTCCAGGGCCTCCCCACCCTCACAGGGAACAATTTTTGAGGTCCACACAAGGTGCTTCCTGTTCCCACTGAATTTAAATTTGGGCAGAGGTGGGACTGCAAGCAGCCAGGCTGGGATGGACTGGGATTACTGGGTGGGGCAGATGTGCCCTTCTCCCTGGGCACCCACCAGAAGGGTGTGGTCAGAGGTTGAACTCCATGATCCTTGGAGATCTTTTCCAACCCCAGTGATTCTGTGAAAGGTGGGTGGGATGCCCAGATCCAGACACAGCCAAACGCCTCCTCTTCGATCAAACCAGATGCCAAGGCAGTGGGAATGTGGGGAAAGCCAAGTGTTTGGTGGCCTGGAGGCACCCTCTGGTTGCAGTTTGTCCCAACAGCCAGGAGCATCCTCCCGGAGCCTGACCCATGGCCCGTCCCTCATCTCTCTGGGCTGGCTGGGGACAGCAGTCTCCTCATTCCCTTTAAAAACCCTTTACAACCTTTTGCWAAAAGCCTGTAGGTTTGGACAACACGCTCCTGGTGAAAAAAAAGCCGCAGCATGTGTGTGGAGCAGCCCTGGCTGTGATCCGGAGCTGCCTGGGAGRGAGCCCCCGGCGCTCGGATGCCGGCGGAATAACAAGGACCCGGCGGCTGCAGAGGACAGGACGATTTATTTTTGCAGGGCAGTAAAACCTGCTTGGTGCCAGGCTCTGGCAGGAGCTGAGGCTGCTGATTTTCCCCTTCCTCCTCTCTCTGCAGGTACAGTTTTCCATGGATCCAGCCCTGTGYTTGGCACAGCACATTCCTGCCATCCCCTCCTCCAGGTGGTGCTGGGCAGGTTTTGGGGAGCTGTGGGAGGAGGATCCCCCCACAGGGAGCTCCATTGGGGTTTCATCCCTCCCACCCCCACCTAAATCATGGAGGAAAGGTTTATATGGGGCTGTTACAGGGAGGGATGAGGGAATTCACTGCTGCCAGTGGATGTTCAGGCAGGGCTCTGAGCAGGGAAGGATTTCTGGATTTATGGGAGGGGGAGCACAAATGCAAGGCAGGAGCCAGCTGGGGAATATTCTGGGATCAAAGCAGTTTAACCTGCGGGACTGAAGGCTTTCAGGGCTGGTGCAGGGGCACAGGGAATGCCATGAGGGATGGCTGGACACCCCCTCCCCTCCTGGGGCCAGGGAGGGCACGTCCAGGGGAAAAGCAAAAATGTAAAAATGTCTAATGCCAGGCAGCTGCACTGGGGAGGAGGGGAGAGATGARCGGGGTTTTGGGGTGGGATTTGATGCCCAGGAGCTGCATCCCAACCCTGAGCAAGGCTGGCTGGAGGTGCAGGGCAGGAGCAGAGGGCACCTGCACTTCCCTCTGGCCATGCCCGGCCTTGCCCAGCACTGGCAGGGTGCTCTGCTCTGCTCCATCCCCTTAAACCAAAGCAGCAGCCCAGTTTTGAGCCCAGCTGGGTTTTTGCAGGTGGAGAGAGAGGCTGAGCTCACCCTGAGCTCAACAGAGGCTCCCAGGATTAACCTTCACCCTGAGCCCAATGAAACCCTGCTGCGCTGCTGGTGGGGATCCCCTGCAGCAGCCCCAGCTCTGCACCTTGTCCCCAAACTCTGCCCSCCAGTCCTGCCCCCATCCTGGCTGATTTTCCATTTTCATCTCTTGTGCTCTCAGGCTGATTTTCCATTTTCATCTCTTGTGCTCTCAGC